>VYXF01004084.1:122991-153106 GCA_013397295.1 Polioptila caerulea
GGGGGGCGGGGGGGTGGGGGTGGGGGGAGGCCCTGGCTGTGGCTCTCCATTAACAGATGAACTTGGCTGAAGTCCAGAGTTTGATGAGAGAGTGTCACAGCTCCGGAGCCGGCCAGCCTTTTCAATAATTTTCTTTTTTTTTAATACCTGCTGACTGTACATCAAATGCTCCCAGGTCTTTTGGCTAAAGGCAAGAAGGGGAGGGGGGGCAGGGAAGACACAGCTCCATTTTTTCCCTCTGAACCAGTTGAGACCAGTCCCTTGGCCACGCACGCAGGTTCTATCATCTTTCCTGGCTCACTGTTGGGAAAAAAAAAGAGTTGTCGCCGTGCCAGTAACCTGAGGGCCCAGGACAGGGAAAAAAAAAAAGGGGTTGCTGTTCTGAGAGGCAAACTAAACTGGAGAGTGTGAGAGCAGGAGGGGCGTGCGTGTGTCTGGGAGATTTCAGAGATAACATGAGTTAAATTAGGGGGTGAAAAGCATCTGCAAGGCAATGCCTGCCTGGCTGGGGAGAGCAAACCCCGGGGCCAGACCCACTGCAGGTCCACAGCATGCGTGTGACGGCAACCTTTTTGTGGTGGCTCCCACCCATTCAAATGACTTCAAGAGAAACAAAATGAAATTGATCCCCTGGTGCAGACCTGCACCGGGTGTGAAGGTGGCTGCACTTCCATTATGCAGCCCTCACAGAACATGGCTGGGCCATGCCCGATGTTGAGGGGCTTCGTCAGGTGATGAGAATATAGACAAAACGCCGTGGTGGTGATAATAAAGATAAAATCCTTGTAATTCCATGGAGATTAAAGTAAAAATCTGAGATCTTTACTGGGTTACCGTTGTTTTTACTGAAAGTTCCTTGCTTTGCAAGAGGTGGATGTGGTTGGCGTGTAGTACATGATGCTGCAGCGATGCTCCAGGTCGGCGATTCTTCCCAAGGGTGCCCGGCTGGGGGTGTGGGTGGCCCCAGGATGCTTGTGACTTGGAAACACAATCTGAATTCATGGTTGTTTTGGGTATTTTTATTTTTTGGTTGTTTCCGATTATGCCGTTTCTGACAGTTGTTCAGCTACTTACCAGTCTTGGCAGGAGGCTGAGCCTGTAACATCCTGACATTTTTGCTTTTTAACAGGCCAGTCTCATCGTGCTGGAACAAACAGCAGCTTAACTGCGTTTCACTCTGGCTGATTTGAATAACGTGTACTCTGGTCAAACAAGAAACTCCTCAAAGGAAGAGCTCGACGCCTTGTTTCCCGTCATGCTGATGGACGGTGGATTTCAAAATGCTCGGAAAGGGCATAGCTGGGAAAGCACGGGCTCCCTCCGCTGCAAAGGGCAGCGTTTTCAGAGGTGTGAAGGGTAGGTCGGAGTGGGTTGGGTCACCTGCCTGTCCTCTGTCCCTTCGATGCATTCCCAGCATCATGGCTTGCTGGGAACTATGAGGCTTGCTTGGCACTAGAGGCTTTACGTCACATAGCTGTCCCTCTTGGAAAGTGGGCACGTGTGGGGATGGCCTCTGTCAGTTAAAGCTTTGCCTGACCACTTTACTCCATGTAGGCATCCAGGTCTGCGAGTCCTAGTTTTTGGGGCAGCTGGGAATATCATGTACTGCCATGGTTCCAGCCTTGTCTCCTCTCATTCCCCCTCACGCTAGCAGCTGGTGATGTGTGGTGCACTGAGCTCTGCTCTGTGGGAGTTAAGTACAAAGGCTGGGAAGAGGCTGTGGGATACAGCTCCATGAGGCTGAGTGCCAGGGCTCAGGGTCTGGAAATCTCCTTCCTTACACTGGTTCTTCCCTCGCGCCTCATGCTGTGTGTCAGACTGTAACTGGTTTGATGGTGAGCTTCCCGGCGACTTGGCACCCCTGTGTTTTTCCCAGGCATTTGCCTGTGCACGTGCACGGCTCCTGTGTGTGCAATGCCTGCACAGGAGGACTCCCTGTTATCTGCTGATCGAGGTGTTTACCTCTGCAGCATCCATTAGCCCCAGAGATGTTAATGATCACACCCTGGCACTGCCGGGGTGAGAGAGGCAAGTGCCGTGGCACAGGTGGGGTGGCTCGCCCCAGGTAAGGCCCAAGAGCTGCAGCAGGGCGGGAATGAGGGCCCAGCCTCACTGCTCTTCCTCCCTGCTGGTGGCTGGGTAAAGCTGGGAAGACAAGCAAAGGTGAGGTTCCATCTTCAAACTGGCCTGCTTTTGACCAAGAGCTTGGTAAGGAGTCCACCTCGCTTTACCTCTGGCCCTGGGGAGATGCAGCCCCGTGGTCTTAGGGAGCACGTGCCGCGTCCCCTGGGTGAGATTCACCCGTACATCTGTGGGGAGGCAGTGGGGTTTGCAGGGGCTCCCTGTGCTTGGGCAAAAGGCATTGGTAGCAAAGGTGGGTTGTACGTCCAGGAGACAAGGCGGTGACCTCTGGGTCAAGTACCTGTGTCAGGAGAGCCCACGATAAATATTGTACAGTGGGAACAATGGGGCTGTAACAGAGCTGCGCCCAAAGAGGCTCCGGGCGAGCAGCCGGCTGGCCGAGAGGCTGCCGGGGAGCGGTGTAGTATTTCTACTTCAAACTGATTGAAACGTCGACTAAAAATCAATGTTGTTGACTGGGGATAATTTACAGTTTTCTCCGCGCTAAGTAGCCGCGCACGGAAGGATGCGCTCCGGGACGAGCACCGAGTGGTCCGGGTGCGGTGCTGAATCAGATGCATTATAGGTCAGCTCTTTATTTGTTTCATCACGACTTTTACACAGTTGTCATGTAATTTATGGCTGCTTTCACGTTGTCAAACATTTTCATTGCGGCTGCTTCTTAACACACTCCTGACACAAACACGGCTGCTTTAAAGACACTGTATTGTTTCATAATCTGAGAGGAGGACTATAAAACATCAAATTACACTATCTTCAGGCTAATCTAAATGCACTACAGATTGAAATCAGAGCTCATTTGTCCCTGATGCAAATTATTAAGTTCTAATTATAAATATCCATTTAATTACCCCATACATTTTTATTCTGCAGACCTTCTCAGCATTTCTGTCTGAGATACAGTAGATGTATAGGAGGAAATCTGCAGTAATTAATGTGCATTTCCTAAATAATAAAGAACAAACATGAGCCACTTTGTTCATGGATGACATATCCGCACACATTTTTAGCTATCCGTGTCACGATGGCAGACGCTGAATGCTAATTCAAAAATAAATGGAAAAGACAAAAATTAAAAGTTTGGGGGTTTATTTCCCTCTTTTCCTCACCTGTTGTGGAAAGAGCTGGGTCTTCCAGTGCCTTGTGCCCCTCCTGGGAGAAGGATGACACTGGCTCTGGGAAGCACAGCATCATGTCCCTGGCCTCTGTCTCTTGGAGGTGCTGATCCCGAAGCTGTCTTGTACTGGAAGCCTCACAAATCCAGATGCATCAAACTGAGGGAGCCACTCTCTGCTGCTCCAGCCTCTCCAATTTCTCAGTTTCGTGCCCAACAGTGGCTGGGCAGGTTACAAAAGCTCCTCTCTGGCAGTAGTTGGGGGTGCTTGTGGTCCCCTCCCTGCTTCTGTGCTCATGCAAAACCCTAGGGCAGGGATAGACACAGAGGAAGTGTTTGTAGGGGCAGATCCTGCTCAGAGTTACCCCAGGGGTAAATCCTAAGTGGCTTCCCTGCAGCCAGGAGAGTCACTTGGTAGGCACAGCAGTGTAAAGGAGGTTGGACTCAACCTGTTATGGTGATTTATGTTCAGATTAGCAGAGAGCTTTGTCTACCAGCCACTGGAGTCTAGGATAAAAACTTGAAAAAGGTGGCAGGCATGGAGTCGAGCCTGAATACAAGTGATGCCTGTCAGAAAGAGCACGTGTGTGTGAATGTGTGTACCCACACACATCTCTGGGGTGGAGGTCTGACTGCACGGCAGTTAATGTGAGCATTGCCACAGGCTTCATTGCACTCCTTGTTTATGCCCATATTTGCATCTGCTTTCTGGGTGATGGAGTAGGCTTTCTGGAAAGGATACTAGTGTGCTATCAGTAATTATAAACAGAAATTAGCTTTGAATTTTCTCACACATACATTCCACTAAAGCTCCATTCATTTAATCAGTTAAGAAGATGAGGGGCTGCAGCAGTGTCCTTAATTCGCAAATAACTTTGTCCTTATTTATTATAATCGTTTTATCTCAAACTTTGTCCTAGAGTCACGGGGCACTAAGAAGAAAATCGTAGAAGTGTTGGTAGGAGCCTAAGGACCTTTATATAAAGAAACCAAACAAAATCCAAGCCTGATTTCCTAAATCGAAAAATAATTACCTTGGCTTCTCTAGCGGCAGTGTATTTTTTTTGAAAGATCAGCTTGTCTTTTCCTTTTTTTTTTTTTTTTTGTTGGTTTGGTTTGGTTTTTTTTCCAGAATCACAATTACTGTACTGCTTTGAAACATGTTTTTTATTCTGATTCCTCTGCAGCACAGTCACCGTACAGATGATACTGCTTGAGATTTTGCATCTTGCCATGTCTATTATGCAGAAACCTAAACTGCAGCCTAACCTGGCAGTTGGATGGTGAGCGAGCCACACTGCTGGCTTGTGAGTGCTTTAATTCCCACATGAGCTGCTTTTACCTGAGCAGCTGAATGTGTATCTCTGCTCATGTTGTTATTGTCTGGAGCAGAAAAGTAAACTGTGTATCCCACCACCCACACTAGCTTTTCATAGCTTGATAGTATTTACCTGTAGTAATAATAATAATAATTGTTATTATTATATCCTCCAACTGCATAGGTCATTATATTGCTGATGTCTGGTGGGGTGCTCTGGCTGGGACTCACTAAGGGGGTCACCCATGTCAGGGTTTGATGTATGGATTATGTTTACATGCTTTGTTTGTGAGTGAGGCTGTTGCAGTGGGGCAGGTGATGAATGAAAATAGTGCACGGTTTCATGCTCATCCCTGTGGTTCCAAGTCTCCAATACACCAAAGATCCTCTTGTGATACAGAGGGATTCATGTGCTTGTAGTGGACTTGGAGCTGACCTTGAAGGTGTGATAGTCCTGTGTTTTGTGATATTTTTGGTTAAATTTTGGTTTATCTGTGACGTGGATAAACGCTTGAATTTGTTGTGGAAACCTTGGAGATGCATGAACCATCCAGTTAAATAATTTGCCTGGCTGAAATACTGGTGTGCTATTCGTCTTTGGGTCTCCATGAGTCAGCTGGGTGAAATTCACTGCCAAAACAAAAATGGTCAAAGAGAATCATACAATGGTTTGGGTTGGAAAGGACTTCAAAACTCATCTGGTTCCAACCCCTTGCCACTGCAGGGTCACCTTCCACTAGACCAGGTTGCTCAGAGCCTGATCCAGCCTGGTCTTGAACACTTCCAGGGATGGTGAATGTGTGTGTGCTGTGAGACCCCAGTGATTATTGCCTTCAGAGGCTTCCTTACCTTCCAAGATGCAAATAAAGCATTAATTCTCTTAAAAGTCAGGTTTGCTGTAGTGCCTTTACATCTGAGCTCTGGAGTTTGGAGTCAGGGCATGGTGAGGATGGCCTTCACCCCTGGAGCAGCTGGCTTGTCACTATGGCAGAAGGATGCTTGGAGCTTCCCACTGTTCTCTCCCATAGGTCTCACTTTCCCTTTTCCCTCCCACCGTGCATCCACTTAAATGGACAACTGTGGTCTGTACACAGGTTCTTCTTACTTATTTTATCTCCTGAAAGACTCCAACAAGCTTTTACCCACCGAGTCTATAGAGAAAACGGCCAGGCAATTTTTGTTTCAATTTAGGCGTCTCTCCGGAGTGCTAGTTCCAGAGACTGATCAATAGGTTTTATTGTAGACCTCACTGTCTCTAAAAGCACCGTGACCTTATCCTGTCTAAAAATAGCATTTGCTCTTGCTGCCTGCAGAACCTTGACCTGTGACAACCCATTTGGAGCATAACTGACACGTGCAGTCAGCTGTGCATCCGAGACCCTTGCACGCCCCGGGAGAAAGCTCCCCGTGCTCCTTGTAGCCCTTGTTGAGAAGAAGGGGAGAGGGAGGGGTGTGGGGGCGGATGAGGTGCCCTAATCCCTCCGGAATCCCAAAGTGGATGAGGGTTGGTCTTTTCCAGGTCCTGAGCGAGCCCTGCTCTAGCCCGCGGGCAGTGGGAAGTGAGCACCTCTGAGCATCCATCCTCTTCTTTTGTGAAGAGCCTTGCATGCAAGCCCAGATACACATTCACAGGAGCACCTTGTGCCGCATCTCTAGGCGAGCTCCCGAGCTTTGGGAAGTGCTGCTCTGGAAAACACGCTCTCCTTTGTTTCTAAGCTGCTCTTCTTACATTTGGACAAAAGAAGGTCACCTGAGTGACACCATTTCCTGGTCAATGGGTGTGTGTAAGGCAGTTCTCAAGGGCAGAGTGAAGGGGGGAGAGCTCAGCCTGGATTTTGGTGACCTCTTGATGCAGCTCAGGGCTTGAAGTGGCCTCCAGGTACTTCCTGCCTAAGGCAAGGTCAGACAGAGAAGAGCCCTATTGCACACCTGCATCCTTCACCAGAAAGGGCTTGTTTGGTGTTTTCCGTGCAAATGAAGGGGTGTGGGAGAAGAGGAGCCTGCAGGGACCCTGGCACCCCTCCCTCTCGCTGCGGCCGGCTGCCCAGCAAGGGTTAACCATCCTCCCCGGTGAGCAAGGTCTGGTGCAGAGCCTCTGGGAGATGAAAAGGGAAGCAGCTATGATTGCAGAGCTGTAAAAGGTGGCATTTTGTTCTCCCCGCTAACAAAAGCCAGGACTATTGTTGCCTCCGAGCTTGAAAGGGAGGTCACCGGTGGTATTAGTGCGGCTAATCACCGGAGAGGCCGGGTGGGCCGGGGCGCTGCTGGGACCGGCCAGCGCGGGCTGTTCCCAGGCGCGGGTTCCTCTTTGGTTACACAAAATGTCCGCGCCCGCTCCCCTCATGTGCCGGCTATTATTAGCCCGTGTCACTCGGTTATCTGAGAGTGGCGCTTTTAGCTGCCCTCTGAGTGCTTGACACTTGGGTTTACAGCAGATTAAATTAATTTTTAGGCCGGTTTGGCTCTACTGGGTGTAGACAAAGGGAGCAGCTGCCGTGGAAATGTAATCTGGCACTGGTGAGGGTGGACAGCCCTAGCTGGTCTTCCCCTCTGCCTGCGCTTGGAGGTTTTCAGTGTGCAGGGGACAATTTTGGTACCTAAAACACCGTCCCTCGGAGCATGGGCACCTGCATCCCCAGCTCAGTGCCTGGCCATGTCCCTGTTAGTCAAAGCATGTTGAGATGGAGAGCATTTGGATGTGACCAGCTGGCGAGCGCAGGCACCAAACTGGTGCTTATCTTGTGTCTGTCCAAATGCTGTAGTGCAGAGCTCATACAAATATTATTTACTTATTGATGAGTCTGTTGCTGCAATCCATTCCTTTTGCTCCTGGGCATGTTTTTGTCTTACTTATTTTTGGCTAAAAAAGCAGCAGGCCTTCAAAAGGATTTTGCACAAGTTTTTTCTGCCCTAAAAGCAGATCAGGTCAAGAAATTAGTCAGAGATGGAACTGTCTTAATCGCCAGTTGTTGCTGTGGGTGACTGGTACAAGGAATGGTCATTTCAAGTGGAGGTGGTGGGAAAGGAGTTTGAGACAGGCTCAGTGTCAGAGACCGAGTTTTTCTGAGCCAGCTCTGGATGGGAAAGTCTGGTTGAAGACATCTCCCTGAGGTCTTCAACTGCTGCTTGAAGGGCATTCTTAGACATTGGAATGAATATCACTCTATCTTTAAAGTTAGATTGAGAGGGATCAAAGACACCTCTCAAGATCAAGACACAACTGGCCCTGCTCCAAAACTGCTCCCTCAATAACCTTCCTCAAGAAGAGAAGGGTAGCGGCAGGCCAGGAGTCAGCAAGGTTGTTTGTGTCAGGAGATATTTTTCTCTTTAGCTGGCTGATGAGGTTCCAGGGAGGCTGGTGCCTTGTGCTCCTGACGTGAGGCATCAGACCAGTGATCATCCCAAAAACCTGAGGAGGTGGGATTTGTGGGGCAGGGGAGCAAGGTTAGCCCAGAGCTGGGGTGAGCAGCCACTCCACATGGGAATAGCAGATGTTAAAGTAATGGCTGGATTAAAACTCAGCCTCTGTCTTAAATTCATCGCTGTCTTCTCTTGTGGCTTTGGGGTCAACGACTGGCATAAGCAAGGTCCATTTTCCCCGTGGTAGCTCAGCATTGACTGGTGTGCAGCTCCAGCAGGCTGGCCTTCTTTGCCTTGAATCCTCATCACCGTTCTTCCCATTTATTTGCCTCCTGGCATGGGAGAGTCTGTGTGGCTGTGGTTTGTGTGCAGGGTGCATCTCAGGGGAGCACGCACAGGTGCTGTGTGGGCGTCGCTCTGGAAGGAGGTGTGGGCTCCGAGGCTCCAGAGCCGAGCTTTGCATGGGTAAAGGGCAAAGCAGAAACACCTCTGGGGTTTCTCTGCCCAGCCTGGCTTTTGGGTTTGATCCATATGAGACTGATAATCACATTACATTGGCCACCTTTCAAAATGAGGTCAGGGCAGTGGCAGGAGAAGGTGCAGAGCAGTGGTGAGGGTGCTGGGCAGGCCTCGGCGTGGGAGGCTGGTTGCCCCTTGCAGCCCTTGGCATGCTGAAGCCCTCCTTGAGCAGCCCCGAGGCACGTACAGCAAGTCCAAGCCAAGTTTTGGTCCTGGTGCTTTCCCTCGTTCCCTGGGGGCCTTGGGAAAGTCACAAATAATTCAGCTTGGTGTGGTGCTGGGGGAGGATTCTATCTGGATTTCAGCATGTAGTGGTGTGTTCACCTGAAAAATAGGAACCTTGTTTGGATGGGTTAAATATCTGCTGGAAAGTGTGACTGGGTGAATTTAGGTACAGCTTTGGCTGGCAAAATAAAAGAGGAATTAAAAAAAATGGGAAAATCCTTGGTCATTGAACCAAATATAAAAGATTTTTATTTTTGTTTTCTTTCATTTCCATTCTGTTTTTCCCCTCTGAGTTTTCTGTTTAGAAATCAAATGGCAAATCTGGTTTACGTCCTGCACTAATTAGGAAAATGGAGATCCTGTGAAGGGGATTAAGTTTAACTTATTAATGACTGCACAACGATTTGACAGCCTCCATTGAAAGAGAATTACCTGCTCATCTTGTATTATTTAGAGTTTTGTTCAGAGTTGGGGCAAGGTGGAAGTTTCATACGAATTTCTGGGCATATCTATAGGTACACCTCACCTCTATGCTTTGCCAGTAAAAGTTTTGCAACAAGTGGATAATGTGTTTTAATCATCCCAACAGATCAGCCAGCGGTAGCATTGCTTTGAAATGTGTGTTGTTGGGATGGAAAGCCCTCCTTGTCCGTGGTATTTTGGGAGTTGGGAGGCAGATTTTATGGAGTGCTGACTGTGCTGCTTTCCATCTTAATGGGGTTGTCCATCCTGATGGGTGTTGGCCTGGCCTTGGGGAAGGTGGTGACTGCTGTTCTTGCTAAGACGCTCTCGGAAACCTGGTTTTCCATTCCATAACTCTCAGATTTAAATTTGTTGTTGGGGCTGCAGTATGTCAACTCAGTCAAATTCGAATCATATTTGCATAATTCACACCTCATGGCTGATGGGAGAAAAAGTGTTTCCTTAAATTAACAAAAGCCTGTAATTATTTTCTTCTACATGTTGAAATTGGAGAGAAAGGCATCTCCTTGAATTTTATTCTTTCTATAATTTGTTTTTGCTGTCGTTTCAGAACAATTTAGTCATGTATTTATTAGGAACTGGCAGCATCTGCTAATTTTCAGAGCCATCACAATGATGGCAACATAAAAACTTGAGGCCAGAAGTAGGGCCAACACCTTATTTGCAAGCAGTCACATTTATTTTGGTGCTAAGGCTGCTCTGTTAGCAGAGGAATATGGTGTTCAGCATAATAAAGAGTATGAAAATTTGGCCCTGAGCAATCACTTCTGCTTCGTTGGGGTCAGATTGCGGAGCCTTTACTCATCATGGTAAGTATTTATTAACCTTTGGAGAACAATGGCTGTAATGAGATTACCTGGGTAAGTGCTTATCCAGTCGGGAAGGAAGTTTTGGAGCCTGGGCCCAGTGGTATTTTAGGAGAGATAAGGATAAGGAGGGCTCTTTGCTCTGCAGGTCGCTTTCCTACCTGTGCCTGCTAGGGTTGGAGGGCAGCCCGGACTGGCCAGCAGTTAATGCCTTTTGAAGTGGTGTTTTCACTCGGTATTGTCTTTCCTGGATTAGCTGTGCTGAGAGGGAGAAAAAGCAGGAAAAAAGTCAGTGTTTGAGTGACGTGGACAAAGTAATTGACTATCAGTATCAAGAATTACTGCACAACCATGAGGGGACAAGTCAGAACATACCTTGACAAAACCCTGCAACAAAGGGCTGCTCAAACACACCCTTCAGTCTCGGGAGCTGTAAATTGAGCTTCAGTTCCAGGGAAATACTTTTAGGCTTTGTGTACGTTTTTGTGTCTGCTTGCAGTGCTTCAGTGCCACACAGGAGGTGACTGAAGTCCCCAAAAAGAAGCAGCGAGCACCGTGCTCAGCCAAGCACCAAGATCAGTTGTTCATGTTGGTTCATGGCAAAGTGGCTTTAGTCTTCACAAATCACATGGGATTTCTGATTCCCACCTCGTTTTTCCAGCCGGCTCTGTGTACTTCTCAGAAAAATTTGGGGAGGTCAGACAGCTCATCAGTCATATTTTAGCCGCTGTTTTTCTTACAAGGGAGAAACAAAGAGGGGGACCTTGTACTCTGCTGTGTGAGTGCAGTGATCGTTCCATGAGCAGCTCCACACCCATTTCTTCCTACAGGTTAGAGACACATTTTTGGCACTGGACACGGTAAGCGTTCCAACATGTTTTTAATCTGCGGCTCTCACGTCTTTAAAGGTCTGGTGTCGTGGCTCTGGTTGCGTGCACGTATTTCAAGGTATCTGAATAGTGCAAAATGTGGGTAAAATATCGTGACATGAATTTAATCTCTTGGTAGGAGTTAGCTCTGTGTTTGTTCTGCCTGTCCGTCGGTGGTGCTTGCTATGTCCTCAGCTTTCTGCCTGTGACAGTAGATGACTCTTCTGGATTTCCTGGTGTCTGGCTAATGACAATACACCGTAGATACTTTTCCGCATTTCTTCCTAAATGCCGAAACCTGTCGACTGCTTCTGCTGGGCACGCAAAGTGAAAAGCCTTGGATTGTTCATTTTCTACCCAGCGTGCTCCTAGGTGTTGAAACACAGTGCCAGAATAGTGGGATTTTGTTGAATCGGCTTTTTGATCAGACTCCGGATGCTGATTTAATTCCTTCCCCATTTGCCCAAAATGCAGACGGTGCCAGTTGATTTTCCCCCTTCTTTTCTGAATGGCATTGCTACAGTCTGAACGCAACCAGCCTCGTGATTTCTCAGATGGTTTTTCTTAGAGGCAGAGCTGTAGGAGCAAATGTCTGGGGAGGACCTTCCAGGTCACTGGGTACAGTCTGTGGCCTTCGACATCCAGAGGTGCTGAAATGGCTTCACGTGGCCTCGTTTTTTGTTTTACTCAAACACACTGAGATGAGAACAGTGCCCGGGGTGGAGGCAGTGGGTGAGGAGGAGGGAAGAGGAGATGGATGATCCCTCTCTTGTTGTGGGAAGATTCAGCAGTTGCCCTTGGTCCTTTCACCTCTGTGGGGCCATGTGAGGGTTACAGCATTTGAGACGTTTCCCAAAGTGTCAGTGTTCAGAGCGCCATTAGGAAAAGATGAGATGAATGACCAGAATGTAGGGGCAAAACAAATTAGGCAGTTCAAAAGCTGCAAACGAGTCATTTGTGGGGAATAACGAAGGCTTGCGGTTGTGAGGCCGTCCCTTCTCCAGCCCGTTGCCACTGTGTTTATAAATCAGGGGAACAAAACAGGAGCCCTTGTTAGGCCTGGGTGACATTAAGGGTGCATTTAGCCACAGAGTGTAACACTGGCTGCTGTAAAATCGGATGGATGCTCGAGCTGTGCTGCAGCTTGTGTGGAGATGACAGCAAGGCTGTGCCTTTGGGACTAGGTCAGCCCTTGCTCGAGTATCGCGTTTCCTGTTCCGCAGAGAGGGACTGTTCAGCTCCATAGGTCCAAGCCAGGTTTTCTTCCATTTGTAGCTCTCTAGTTCTGTCTCTTGAGACGTTGCTCCAGCCTCTCCCTGCCTAATATCCGCTGACTTCTGCTCCCTCAGGGATAGACCCGACACGTCCCCTTTAGGCAGTGGTGCCTCCTGTCCCCTGTAACTCCATCTGCGGGGTCCCTGGACATGCTGAAACCCTCCTGGTTATCCTTGCACACCAGGAAACCTAACTGGCGGGTGTAGGTGCTCCTAAGTGAGCAGTATTATATTACCCCACATAAATGTCACATTAATGGAGCATTATAACCAAAAGATGCTCGTAGATCACTCTAAACCATTTTAGGCATCTGTTAAGCTTCCGTCATCTGCTCTTCACCCATTTGTTTGTGTTTGGGATGGGAAGGACACTGCCAGGAGAGCCTGGAGGGGACCTGGGGGGAGGTGAGAGTGGGCTGGAATGACGAGCAGCCCACCTTATGTCTGGAAGCTATGCTGGGGTGAAGCCCAGCTCCACCGGGCTGTTGGCCACGCTGGAAGAGGCGTCACAAGCTGCGGCTTGGCTCCGAAGGGGTGTTGATAGAAAGTGCTGACTTATCTGAGCTGGCTCAACGCCTCCTGAAAGTCCGGTGTAGGCACGGGGGGAGCCCGAGCGTCGGCGCAGCCGAAAGCCCACGGTGCCTCGTCTGCGACGGCTTTCTAGATCACACCATGTAACACAGCCCAACAAAGGGCTTTTAAATCCTAGTCAAGAAGACAGACAATAGAAGGTCAGAGTTTAAAAGAGAAAGTGTGCCTCAGACTGATGTAATTCCCCTTCTCCCCCCTTTTCTTAGTGTGAATCCTTTGATATTTGAGCAGGGAAATCCTCTTTATCAGGAAACTCCACCTCCTCTTATCTCATACTCCCTCGAAAATACTATCTGCTCTCCCGCCTTTCAGCCTCCCAACCCAGTTTGTCGTGGAAGTCTCCCCGTGTGGGCAACACTGCCCTCCCATTCCTCTCTCCAGGTGTGTGCAGCAAGGCTTGGGCTCCACACCAGGATTTGCTGTAAGTGAACACCCTCTGGCTAATGATTCCTGTGGGGATCCATGTTTGCCTGTCCCTGGTCAGGATCCTGGGAGCCTATGGGGTCTGCAGATGAGGCAACCTCAGCCTGTTGTGACATTGCCCTCCTAGCAATTGGCTTGCAAGGCTTAGGTGAAGCCTGCTCATGTTTACCATTCAGCCCAGCAAATAAAGGTCTCCCTCACCTCCTTGTACTGTAGAGCAATCTTTTTCAAAAAAGATAGGAAACTGGCCATGTTGAGTCAGGCCAGAGACCTGGTGACCTCTTTCTGGCCTGTACAGAGTGGGAGCCCTTGGAAGCAACAGAAGACATAAAGCAGGCAGGGAATTTCCTATTCCCTGCTGTGTTCTCTTGTCTTTCCTCTCCAGCACTGTGTATTGGGCTGGAGCATCCCCAACTTTTCCCTCAAGGTTGTGCCCATCCCTTCTGGTTACTTGCATGTATTTTGCCTGAACTGGGCCTTGGGAGGTTGCATTACATCGCTGATTGCATCAGATAAGTTGTGTTTCTTAACCTCCTTGCAATGAGCTCCAGTAAGTCTTGTTAGGACTCTTAATTTGCTCGAATAAATAATTGCAAAGCAGGGGAAAGGAAACGTCCCTGTGTGTGCACTCAAAACCACTGGGGATCTCGGCAGAGCTGCCACAGCTCTGGAGACCAAAGAGCTTCTGTCCCTCTCCTGCCCCATGGAAAATCAGATTGTGGCTCTGACCCGAGCTGTTGGTAGAGGACCAGGCTCTTCTTTCACTCCAGCAGATATTCACCTGCTGTGACTTTGTGGACATGGGCAGGTGTATTCTCAGTGTGCACTCACGTGAGGCAGGCAAAGCTGCCCAGCACATCTTTGTGTGCAGAGGACACCAGGTACCTGTCCTGATGTCCAGCAGGTGTCAGTGACTGCTGAGGTGATACCTGAGGAATTCTGTTCTTTCCACATCTACAAGAGTCAGTGAATCACCTGTAGTCACACCTAGGGCAACCCTTGAGGTGTAAATCAGATGGGACCTGCCAGGCCAATTTGCACCAGCAGCTGTTCTAATCCTGAAGACTTCATCCCTGAAGTCATACAGGATGGCCACTTAATTTTTTCTCCTTAAGATATTAAAAGTGACTTTTCCAGTACATTGGATTTTGGTATTCACATTGCTCTCTCCCCTCCCATTGGCCCTAAACTGCACAGGGCTGAGGGGAGAATTCACAGGACTTCTCAGCAACATTTTCCAATCTTCTCAGTCAGCTGTGCTCCTGCATTTCCAACTTGTTGTAGTCTAGGAAAAGAGCCTAGCTGCAAGAAAACTTTCTGTGAAGTGGTGCAAAGTGGAAGGAAATGATGTCAGTAACTGTTCAGTTGGTGTAGATTGTAATTCTTGCAGCCTTCAGTTCTAGCTCAGATTAGCACTCCCTTCGCTTAAAATAACAGAAAGGGAACTGTCAAAATCTGAGCAAAAATGTTGGCATGATGAAACATGTTAACAGGTAGCCATTAGCACTTTATGTCTGCATGAATAGTGGCTGTAAGTGTTTTTTATTGGTAACAAAGCAGGGAGAATGAGCAGAAAATGGCATTTGTTTTCAAACTGGCTTGTTGCTTTGATTGCAGTGTTTTATTGTCATTACTTCCTGGTCATGGTATGCTCTGGGCTGGGGAGGTGGCCTTGGACACAGCTGGGTTTCAAGTTTTTTGCTAGAGAAGGAGGAAAGGACCAGATAGTCTGGACAGGACCTGTTGTTACTCTTATTTTGCTCTTACAATGTGTTTGAGATACCCATCTCTGGAAGAAGAGTGAGGGGATAGCTGTGGTGTGGACTGAAACATGAGTGTAACATCCAGAGCTGGTCAGTCCAGGTGTGTGGGATGCTTCCTGCTGCTGAACCATGGAGAAGTCACCACACTGAGAGCAGCTCTGGGTTGGGCTGGTGCTTTTGCTCGTTGACATTTGACTGATCATTCATGGTCATTCCCAGGCATCAGCATCCAGACGTTCGTTAAGGGAATAGTAAACGTTTATTGGAAAAACTTAAACAAAAAAACCAAAAACAACAACAACAACAAAACACAGTGGGGAAAAGAAAAAATAAAAGGGGGGGTGGTGGTTTCTGTGTAGACACTGGAAATATTTGGCCCAGAAATTAAGATAAATAATTTTGGGGCTTTTTGATAGTGTTGAGGGCTGTGGAGGAGAGGCCATTGGCTCCATCCCACAGCAGCAGGATGTGCCAGCTCTGATGGCTGGAAGTGACTTAAGCTGTGTGGTCTTCCTGACTCACCCTTGAGCCCCATCACAGCCCTGCTTGTCTCTGTTTCCACCCTCTTTACCATCCAGTTGGTGCTTCCTCCAGTGTCTAGAGCTCTCTGGCATCCAGCTTCTGCCAATGTGGAGATCCTCGGGGGAAAAAAAAAAAGATAAAAAGTTGTGTGTTCTTGCTGTCTCCTGTGGACCCTTCCTGTTGCATCCCTTGAGAAACATGCCTTGTGAATGTTTTGTTTTTGTCTCAGCAGCTGGCAGCCCTTCTTGTTAGTGGAAATGTCAGCCCCTGGCTCATTGCTGACTGTGGGGCTGTGTCCCCGTGTCTCAGGGCCGGCAAGGAGCCGGCCTGGGGCGAAGCCTCTCTTCCCCCCGCCTCTCTCTGCCTGCTCTTGGGCCGTGTCTTGGTAAACATGAGTTGCCTCCTATTGTTTATTTAACAAGATTTTCTGGGGAGACAGCCTGATGGCAGTCGGTGTCTTAGGTTGGCTCTCCATGGACAAGCTTAGCTACTTTTGCTGTTGATTTTGGGTGTGTTGTGAGGTTTTGGTCATGAGTGTCTATGTGGGCTTGGGTGGGGAAAGACATTGGTGCCCCCTGCGTTGCCTGAAAGCCTTGAAAATCTCAGTTCTGGGTGCAAAATGTGCCTTTTGGGTATCAACACTTCCTTCCTCCCTTCCTTCCCAGAGAAAACAGAGTAGTGCTGGCAGTTGTAGCACAGTGCCTTGTTCTTTTCTTACGGGAGCTCTGGATTAATGGCAAAACATGGTCTGGACGCTGCCCTACAGCCTTCAAAAAATCTGTTTGTTTGTTTTTCCCCCTCGGCTGTGGTGCTGCGGGCGTGAGGACACTTCCCACCTTTCTGCCATATGTTCTTGGATTCTTGCAAGACGGTAACAGGGTTTGCACCTGGACAGCTGAAGGCCATGGATGGCTCTGTGGGACCCACGCTGCCCTCCCTCCTTCCCTCCCACGCAAGCTGAAACGATATTTTCCTCCTGCTGAACCTTGCAAGGTTTTCCTCCATATGCACTTCAGTAGGTTTTAACTTTTTTGTCTTGAATCCAAGCAGCTTTAATCAACATAAACGCTTGTGGTGGGTACAGGTTGCCGCATTTAATAAAGGGTGAGCTTCCCCCCCCACCTCTTTTTTCTTTTCTTCTTTCTTTTCATCCCTTATTTTGCATTCTGCCGCGCACGACGAGCATTTAATCCCTGCCCTTCTGTCTGTTGAGATATTATGTTTTTTTAATAGTGCTTGTTTATGACTAAGGTCAAAGACAGTATTTCAGAACAAAAATTAGAGTTAGTTCATAATTGAGTACATATGTATGTTACTGTTTATTTTTATAGTTTGCTAATTTATTTTTAAACAGCTCGGTTGAGCCAACATGTTTATAGGTCTGTTTATCACATGTCTTGCCAGTCGGAATGCTAAAAGACACATGTTTTTCAATAGCACAGATCCGAAGTGAAATTAGATAATACCGCCAGGTAGCAATTTAATTACATTAATTGAATGTTTAGGTTGAAATGTAGTTTTGTAAAGGCTATAATGGAATACATTTATAAGTGTCTGCATATAAATCTTGGCATTTAAAATGTTATTCAAGCCTGCTGGCAGGGAAATGAAACTCCATTGAGTGTTTTTAAGGGAGAAATGGGGTGTTTCACTATGAGTGCTGTGCTTGCCATCGCTTGGGGTTTGGGCCCTGTCCCAGCTGTTGGGAACCTCTGCGGGTGCCCCTTTCCGTGGGGAGTTACCTGGTTAGGAGGATGCTTGGCCTGATCCAGAATGATGGCATCAGGAAACAGCAGCCCCTTTGAGTCCTGATGGGGGAGATAAAGGAGTGAGTCCCAGTGGAGAGGTAAGGCATGAGCTGGTGCTTGTCAGGAGAATCCTGTGTTAGCCACCCTGGAGAAAGTATTTGTCCAGCTGGAACCAAGTCCTTGTGGTCGTGCACTGAGCAATTTCCCAAGTTTGCCAGCTGCTGTACTGGATTGTACCTGTGGGTTCTGGCCACAGGCTGCCTTCCCCATCCAAGGAGTTGTTAAACAGCCCTGGAAAGGCAACTCAGGGGAAGCTCCACTGAAGAGCAGGAGCTGTGAATGAGCCACGCTCTCCAGCCCGGATGAGGATTTAATCCTCAGTGTAAACATGTACAAATAACGTATTGTCAGGAGAGGGAAAGGGAAAATTCCTTTGCTTTGACGGTGCCCAAGAATAGCAGGACTGGGAGAGGATCTTAGGAACTGCTCTGGCACTCTATTTTTCCTTACCATTACCATTTTTCCTTACCATTACCTTTTGCATGCACCCATTTCCAAGCAAAATGTTAAAATAATGGCATTTCTGGTGGGAGTGGGGCTGAGCTTTTTGCAGATGCCTTCTAGGATCCCAGGAGCTGAGTGAAGCTTCAGAAGCAAAAAGTAATGTAAATAAAAAGGAGCCAGGAGGTAATAGGTGGATTTTTATCGGGGATCAGGGATAGATAAGGGATAACCAGAGGAGAGTCACAGCTTGTGCAACGGTGGGCAATCTCCTTTTGGGTGCCTGCATGCCAGGAGGGATGAAGAGGGGAGGATATGCAAGACCTAAACACCCACCTAAGTGGGAAGTGTTTGGAACTGAGCTGGTGGCGAGCAGGCCCCTGGCATTTCTCAGACTTTTGTATTGCATTCAAGCCAGGAAAAATGCTTCAGGCTCAGCACAGGGATCTTTCCATCTGGTTTGTGCACTCACTTGTGTGTGGGATCTTGAATCCTCTCCTCCCTGGTGTTTATTGGGTGGGATGGTCAGCTGAGTTGTGGGCTTTTCCTCCCTGGTCTTGAAGGGTTGACATGTGCTTTCATCCCCTTGCCAAAGCACGGGTAACATTGAAATGTGGGTTCTCAAGTCCACATGCCTCCAATGAGGCTGGTATTTTTGGCAGTCATGGCTGGTGTTTTGGCAAAAGCTCCAGTTTCTTCTCCGTTTTTCAGATCAAAGGAGGATTCCCTCTGTGTCTTGAGGGACCTTTGTGGTGGGGTTTGGCCTTGTGGGTCAGGTTCTACTGACAAAACAGCACAAAGCTATTGCTGGACAGACTTTGAGGAACATACTAAAATATTTACCTGTGTTACTAGCATTTGCTTTCTTTCCCTCTTACTTTCCCCATCAGTCTGTAAAGTGATGATTCTTCAAGGGCCTGATACACATTTGAATATGGGGTGGCTTTTTGTCCCCTCCTTTGGTAACTTGTGACTATCTTAAAAAGCTCTTATCAGTGGGGTTTTCTCATCTCCTCTCCTTTAACTAAAAATAAGTGACTGATTTATATTTTTTCATCTTACAAAGGCTCACCTCTGGCTTAAGACCAACTAGGGAAAATTTGTGCTTAAAAAAAAAAAAATATTGTCCAAATCGGAGGGCTTTCTATAAAAGTCACAACATAAAACTGAAGTTAGAGGGGCCTCCAGTAGGTGATTACCGTAATGCCGAGTGCTTGTTGCTGGGCTCAAGGTTTCTAAATGCTTGGGAATGATTCCAGCTTGTTTGGGCTTGGGAACAAAACCTCTCCGTGATGCTGCAGCCAGGGTGGAAGGGGGATCCAGGGAGCGCTGGGAAGCAGCACAGCACTATCCCCGTGATGAAGGCTGATTTTAATGACTAAAGCTAACAGAGCATCCCATGGCATCGCAGTAAGAGTGTTTGCAGGCTCAGTTCAAAATGCTTATTTAAAAACAATCAGTCATGGCCTAAAAGCTGCCTTATTTTAGGAAGAGGACCGAGATGTTGGACTGCTGTGTTAAGGATGCTGAAGTGGTATCTGTTTTAGGGTCAGATTGCAGTCTTTTTGGATTGGAGGGCATCTTCTTCAGGCCTGATGATGCTGCTATCCTTGCAAACAAAACCAAAGTTGGCTTTGTCTCAGTTTTTGTCTCAGGTGACAGAGTTGGTGTGGTAGAGAGCAGCTGGAGGCATTTTTTGGGGGGGCTTATGTGGCCTAGACCTTGAGAGCACAGGTGCTGGTAAACAAGGTCCGCTGATGGTCTTCTGTTACATTTGCCGTGGGATCTGTGTTTTTTAAGATCTTTTTTTCCCCGAGTCTTTGAGGGTAGGCCACTTAAAGGACTCACAGAGCTGTATTTTCTTTACAGTAATGAGGCATCATGACATACCAGTTGTGGGAAATCTGATAGACTTGGGAGACCCTAGGAGGGTAGAAAATTACTTAATTTACTTTGTGTGCAATAATCTTAATTTTCAACTATTTGAACAATTGATTGCTGGGGCAATCATCAGATCTTCAGAGTTAAGATGTTTCCTGCTGGAACTGAGCATTAGCTAAATCAGCGACGGCAAAATGGAACAATTGCGCGAGTCCATCTGAGGGTAAAGAGGAGAAATTAAATCCCTGAGCACGAGCTCCAATCCTTTCCTCTTTTGTAGAAAGGGTGAGGCAGGTGAGGCTCACCTGGTCTGGTGGTTAGTTACCCAGGTGGGGAGCTGGGGCTGTGTGGCTTTGGCGATGGCTCTGGTTGGCTCCGGCGGCGGCTCCGGCAGGAAGGAGCTGGGTCTGGTTTCCTTCTGAGCTCTCTGCTCAGTGATTCCCCTGGTATTTGCTCATTGTGAGTGAGAGTGATAAAATCTAGTGGTGGAATTACATTATGTCTTGGGTGCTTTCTTTCCAAATTAGTACTAATCCTACGTGTCTTTGACCCATTTCACGGAGACGGAGGGCTGGATTCTGCTGCCTGTTTTCCGTGAGCAGCTGGCTGAAGCAAACAGACCTTGAGTAAAGGGATTAGAAACCAGCCCTTCACTTGGGTGAGGTGTTGCAATCCTTCTGCTGTGGAGAGTCCTTTCTTGAACGAGTATTCCCCACCAAGGCACCTTGCATAGGTACCTGCTCATAAAGAGACTGGTGGTTTTGCTCACCAGTGTGGGACCAGCAGCAGCAGAAGTGCAGAGCGAGGCGCCCACAGTGGTGGGACCCATTTTATTCACCAGGATTGAGGTTGTTCTGGAACAAAAAGGAAAGATTTTTCATTGTGAAAACTCTACGCCACTGAAAAAGTATTTGAAATTGTTCAGAAAGGCAAATGGGCATGGATCTTGAGAGATCTTCTCCTGCCTTCCTGTGCCAGCAGAAAATTAAAAATTCAGTGTGAAAGTATTTTCTTGTTAAAGGAACCCCAAACTGGACTATAAAATGCAATACTAATTTCTGAAGGCTGAGAGCTGCATGAATGAGAATATTTAATTACAGTGGCAAAGTACAAACATTTCCTAGTGAGCACTCATTGTATTAATAATAATTAATTAATTCCTTGGCTAAAACATACATCCTGCTCCTGTTCTCTTTAAGTGGGCTGGGAATCCGATCCCACTTTTTATTTTGCTGAAAACCGCCCAGCAAGTGGAGAGGGTAGAGGCTGGAGACTGTTTATATAAACAGAGGCTTTGTGTTTCACTGTGGGGATGGTGATGCTGGGGTTGCACGGTTTTGGTTTAGCAGAGGAGGCGAGGACTTTAAGCCGATCAGCTGATGCAGGGGGCCCGAGTATCTGACTGCTCCAGCGATAAGTGTCTGTACAAATATTTATACAATCCCGATAGTCTTTTGAATTGCATTATTACAGCACAAAAAGCTGTCAGATTTCCAGGCCTTCCGAGGCGTACTTCTTACGAGGCTCGCGTTAGTTTTGCCGGCAGACGCGGGCGAGCTCCGCTCCCGCTCGGAGCCGGCTGGACCCGCGCCACGGCCCCGTCGGGAGCAGGGTAGGTGCCGAGCCCCCGCAGCACCCACCCCCAGCTGATAAGCTCCGTGAGAGCCTGGCTCTGTTAGTTCAGGCTTAGCACTGAAATCATGCAATTCTGTGGCACAGGGCTGACTCAGAGCAGCCGCTGTGTGAGACCGTGGGCTGAAGAAGCTCAGAGCGAAGGGCGATGGAGAGGCAAGCCCTGCATTTGAGAGACACATTTCCATGCCAGGCTGCAAACTCCCACCTTATGCTGGAATGCTGCTCCTCCCCGGGGTCACTCTCAGAGGGTCTGATCCCAAGTCTGCAGCTGATGGTTGGAGGCTTCCTATCAACACAAATGTCACATCAGTCCCCATATGGGAAAATGACAGTTGTCACCCGGAAGGAGAGGTTAAGAGATTTTCATGGTTTATGTGCAGATGTAGATGGATTTGGATAGGTGTAGAGGAAAATTCACCTTGTGCCTTTTCTTCTGGAAGTTAGTCCAAATATCCACATAGCTAGATACCCAGGCATTGCTGATGGTTTGATGGTGATTCACACTAGATTTGTGCTTTTTCTTAAAGCTCTCTTGGAGCCGTGGGATTACAGGATCCTACTGGTGCTCTGGAATAGGATTTGACAACGGGACTTCAATTCCACTTCAGATTGGATATATGCTGGCAGGGTTCACACTGCTTGCTGCCATGAGGCCAAAGGGATTACTCCAGATCTACAAAACCAACAAGAGTTTGAGTCAGTGGTAGGGAAAGCTGGAGGCTTCACCAAAGTGACTGGAATCAATCGAGCACTGTCAGTGGAAAGCAGTGGCTGTCCTGGAGCAGGGTTGGAATACATCAGCAGCTGTCCCAGCCCTGGCAGAGAAAGCCCTGTGTTCTCACATGCTCATAGTGATTGCCTGTCCTATTCCACTTATTTGTAAGATTAGGAGTTTGGAAAATATTTGCAAGATTGTGAAACCACAGTCTGTGGTTGCTGAGGGCCTCCTGGTGTCCTTCGGCATCACAGTTTGGGATAGCCTTGGTTTTTAGGGAAGAGCGTGTGTCTTCTAACAGCTGTAAGTGTCTCTCCAGAGGTTTCAAAGGAGTGGGCTCTTTACTTCCAGTGCAGCATTTGTTTGTTTTTAGGGCATGTTTTTCCCCAAGGAAAGAAGAGTAGCAATCCCATGATCAAAGAAACAAAGCAAAATGCTGCGGAATTTCTGCTTGACAGTATTTGAATACAAAAAAAAGTAGTATATAATTTTAGCATATAATTTATAAATGAGTCATGTGTGCCTCAGCTCTGGCTTCCTGGAGCAGGTTCATCAGCCTGGGTAGCAGGGAGCAGCCTGTGTTTGCCCATCACCTGGGATGTGGAGCTGTACAGGGAGAGCAGAGCCGTGAGGCTGCTCCTTCCACATCCCTGGCTATGGTGAGCCCCTCTGCTGCTGCAGCACTCTGGCTTGGACAGGTGAGCTGCATGCAGGGGAAGGATCAAGTGACTTGGGTAGGGAAGAATCACCTCCTGATGCTTGTGGTAAGGAGTGAAGCCCGGTTTTCCGTGGTGGCTGGTTAATTCGCTGGGACCGCTGTGTGTCCTGCTCCTGCAGGTCGCAGTGCTGCAGCATTCCTGCTTGGCCAGTATCACTGGACAGACCATGCCCAGCACTGCAATGTGGTTTGCCAGATAACAAGGGCATTAACCCTGTTTGTCTGTCCATGTTCTAACAGGAATAACCCCATTCCTGAGACTATACCTGCAAACCTTATGTCTGAGTATCTCACATGGCTGCTGCATTGCTGCTGAGCCTGGCTGCAGCGGCTGCAGTGGGGTGGACCCCTCCTTCCATGCAGTTATTTGAGCTCTTGTGGGACAGTGCTGTGCTCAGAGAGGCTTTACCAGGATAAGAACAATTAGGGCTGATTTTCTGGAAGTAATAGGGCTGTGCTTAAAAATGCCTGTTGGGCTTGGAAGGGCTGCATGTGTGTCCCTGGCAGCCTCTCCTTTAGTTTCTAGCTGGGATGTGCTCTGCCACTGCAGCATCCCAACTTCAGAGGAAGCAGATGGAAACAGTAAATGCTCAGGGCAACTTTAAGGCAGCGTTGTTAATGTCACAACCCCAAAAAGAGACTCTCTGTGTAGTGTATTGCTCGATGTATAGTGTAGCTGGACATTTTGTTTGGTGTCTCACAGGCAGCATAGCTGGAGCAGGCAGGTTTTGTAGCAGTCACCCGTCCCTCTGGCTGTTCCCTCTAGTGCCAGTAGCTCTCTGGATGGACACAGTGGCAGGCGTCCAGAGGTGGTGCCTGTAGTGACACACCACTTTGGAGAGGGCTTTGAAAAACTCAACTTTAGAGGAGATGGGAAAGTAAGTGCAGAATTGCTTCAAGCAGCTTAAAAATGTGAGATGTGTGGCAGAAGGCCCATGCACTGCAGCTGTTTGCGACCTGATCTGATCCTGATCACCCACGTGTCCTACTTAAGGGGGCAAGGAGCTGCATCAAGGGGGTGGATGGCTTCCATGGCTCCCATTTTGGTGTCATCCAAGGCTGTGGAAGCTCAGTGGTGGTGGGATCTCTATAAAGCTGACAGCTTAGGCAGCAGCAAAACTGGAAGGTAGATGGGGTCCGGAGGTGCACATCCTACTCCAGAAGTGAGGGCCCAGCAGTTTGCCTCAGGATTGGGACTGTAACTTTGGCACTCTAAGCAGTACCAAAGTCAGCCCCTCAGTTCCGTGGCTGGTCCCTGCAGTCTGTCCCCTAGATAGCATCTTATGGCACCTGCACTTCTGCGGGGCAGAAATCAAAGCTGTGTGCACCTGCTTGCAAACATCCAGGTATTGACTAAACACTGTGAGCGGCCTCGGCGCTGAAATGGCAAATGTGCTTTTGAAAATGGCCTTTAATCACAGCAGAGGCTTTTCTTCTGCGTAGGTGGTGACCGGCGTGCAGGTGCAGGGGAAGGACTGGAGCTGCCTCAGTTGGTTTCTCAACCTCTGCCTGGTGCAGGCATTGCTGAGGTGTGCTCAGGGGACAGCTGGGTGACAAGCGATCTGGGACGTGCCATTCAAAGGCTGTTTATTATGACTCTGTGAGGATTTTTAATGTGTCTCTCTTTACTCCAAGCATCTTCTAGCAGTGACACGTGCCCGAGTGGACAGACAGACAGACAGACAGACAGGTGGTGGGATGCTGCCCCACAAAAGGCCACGGGGAGCCCGCAGCAAACCCCGCTGGCCGCACACCCAGCTGCTGCCCCACGCGTTGCCTCAGCGGGCAGATGTCGGCGTTGCTCAACGCCGGCAGGACCCGAGTGTCTGTTTATTAACGGATAAGATGGTCAGGCCAGCACATGGCTCCCGAGCCGGCCTGTGCAACTCCTGTGGTTTCCAACCGTACTTATCAAGGGAGGGGGCAGCCTGCCCAGCCGGGGTGTTTCCTCTAATCAGTATTTTCACATGCCAATGGCAGGCAGATGTGCAGGGGGCAAAGGCTCGGCCATCTCTCAACAGCTGCTCAGGGGAAGGAGTCACCTAAGGCAGGGCTGGAGAGGTGGGAAGAGGCATGTTGCTCAGGGCAAGTAAATATTCCCCAATACAGGGTAACATGGGGGGAATTCAGACACACCCTTGGCCAGGAATTTTCACCATCCCGTCTAGAAGGAACCAACTCCTTGCAGTATTGCCTAGTAATAAGTTCAGTTCCAGAAACCCTTCTCCAAGTCCCCTCAGAGGCTTCTGCTATTGTCTGCCCTGTGTCCCCGAGCCGCCGCGGGCAGCGGGCGAGAGTGTCGCGGGCTCAATTTAACGGCATCTCCCCTGCTTATCAGACTATATAATAAACATGGCTTTTAGGGGGGACTTTCTGGGGAGGGGTGCGAGGCAGGCGGTGAATGGAGAGGCCAGACACCATTGTCTGGCAAGAATGTGAGTCGCCCTGGGCTCGCCTTCCAAATTGTCCCAGCATCAATCCCCCCTCCTTTGCGGGATTTCCTTCTCCAGCCGGGGTTTTGTTTCGGAACAAGCGTTGGTCAAACAAGCTTTTGTTTGCGGTCAGTTGCTTGGCACACATACACCACTTCTGGTGGGGGACAATGAGGAAGCTGTTTCGGGGGCAGCTGCGGTGGGACTGAAAGGGAATACTGATGGAAAAAAGGGCGCGGGGAGGAAATAGCCGGGTGGAAATTAATTGGGAGGATCTTAGGAAGTCTGGGTGCTCTGCAGCAGGGTTGGGAGAGTGGCGGGGAGTCCTTCGATCTTGCTGCCTCATCCTGCCTGCCGCCTCGTGCTGGTTTATGCACTTTCTTCCCCCCAGGATACCCCGCCTCAGAGCAGAAAGTTGGACAAAATATTTGTGACTATGCATCTAAAAAGCTTTCTTTCAGGATGAAGTAAACTTATTTACAGCAATAATAGAGTTTAAAGGAATTGTATAAGTGAGACCGACTTCTTTGTCAGCAAAAATTGCAGCAAAACTGTTCATAGATGACATTACCTAAATGACATTACGTACGTATGTCCTTTCTTTCACATTTCCTGTAATCCTGTTATGGCATTGTCCCATTACCTCCGGCACTGTCATCTTTAAATGCTGTCAGATCTTAACTGGATGGCCAAGGACATCAGAAAAGGATCGAGGTGAAGCTGATGGCAATTTCAGACCTGTTGTGTATGTGGCCATCTCCCAGCCTGCCCCCGGATGGGATGTTTTCTGATAACATGTTCAGGTAGTGATGACTCAAGGACTTGTACACATCTCTTATAGAGCTGCTGCCCATCCCCACCACATCCAGCACCCTTTTTTGGAAGTGCAGGATGTCAGGCACAGACAGAGTGTTGGAGGTGCTGGAGGTGGCAAGTATGAGCTGTGTCCTTGTTGGAAATGGGATGCTTGCTCCCATCCCCAGGAAAATGAGGACCCAGAGGTCAGTGGATGTAAAGAGCAACTCTTCTACTCCGTGTATGGCTTTCATGGCATTAATGACCATTGCAAAGCACATGAAGTTCCTTGGACTTAAGTGCAACATCTTGGTGTTAATACTTTTAATATTACTGCTCTTACTGTGTTACTGCTAAAAGATTACATGATGTCAATTTCTTTTACTGCTGCCACGAGTGGGCCTCTGTGGCTTTTCAAAAGCGCTCCGAGACATGGCAGCAAATGGGAAGATTGCTACTTCTGCTGCTCACCTGCTGAAATATTCAGGACTCCTAGGCCCAAGGAGTGGGGAGCGCTGGCGTGGAGGCAGTGCCTGTTTAAACTGGCAGCCCCTCTCACCAGGTTAGAATAGCGATGGTGATAGCTGCCAGCTCCAGGGGCAGGAACTGTCATTTTGTTATCTCTGGGTGCAGTGCTGTGCTCTGAGGGGTTCTGGTCCCCTGTGGTGGCTGCTGGACCTGGCTGCAGTGCAAACAGCCCTGAACCTGAAGCGCTTGTTGCAGACAGAAATCTGTGGTCAGGCATGCACAGATGGATCTGGTTGTCCATCTTTGGCCCTGTAGGCTGGTTTTCCCAAAAAAAGCAGAGCTGCCCTGTGTGCTGGCAGCAAAGGAAAGCGATGCCAGCCTGTGGCTCCCAGATGGGCTGTCCTGGCTGGCAGGATGTAGAGGTGCTGCTGGCAGGTCACAGTGTGCCCTGTGTCCTCCTGAGCACTTGAATGTACAGCATGCTGCATGTGTGGGCTGCGTGTGGTAGCATCAGCAGATGGGTGATGGAGATCCCACCCCCCTTGGGAAGAGTCAGAAGAGGAAGACTCATGTATGAAGAGCAGGAAAGTGGTTCATTCAGCCTCATTCATTTGGCCTGGCACAAGGGTTACATAGCACCAGGGATGCTAAAGAGCATGGCCTGGGTCCACAAAATTTTCTGCTGAAAAATAACAGTGGAACAGCCCCTGGAGTAAGGAAGGATATTATGATATGACCATGTAGCCTGCATAGAAGGTTGTTTGCTTGATCAGGTGAGGGTATGGGGATTTTTAAAGGCTGTTTTTGGTGTCTAAGTGCTGGCAGTTATAACATTTAATTGCATTTTCCTGCAAGAAAATGCTTGTATTGCTGAAAACTGGGGTTCTCTACCATTTGTTTTGTATGTTAAAAACCCGGGTTCTCATTTAGTTCTTTACCATCAGTGCCATCTTAATGCATCCTCCAAGGCCAGTCGTCAGGTCTTATTCTCAGCTAGTCTGGGGCTGTGAGTGGGCAACAATGTCCATGCCAGGATTTCCCTCATGAGTGCAACAGCTCTGCCCCCTTCTCCTGCAGGATATGCTGGAGCCATCCTATCTCATCTCTCCATGCCTTCCACAGCCCTGAGAAGGCTCTCCCTGGAAAGGTCTCAGTCCAGTGCTTCTTAACTGGATGGACATGGTTTGTGAATTGTTGCCTGTCTGGCTACTAAATTGATGGTTTTTTGAATGCTAGAGGACAATTTTTCTCTCCTTTCCAAATCTCTTAATAACTGAAGATTTGGGTGTAAAAGCACTAACTGCATACAGTTCACTGTGGCTTTTTTTCAGTCATAGCTTAGATTTTTTTTCCCTCTATGGGCACAGGAACCATTTATAGCCAAGGTGGGCCGAGTTTGCAACTTATTAATCTCTCCCTCGCATGTGGGTTAAAAAGAGACACCATGCCTTTATCAAAAGCCAGGCTAGCACAAAAGCCTATGCAAAATCATCATCAAATCCTATTAGAGGTGGAAAATATCTCTTAGATCATCTCATTCATTTCCCTGCCAATGCTAGACAGTTCCTGAGAGTTAATTTTCTAGCGTCTGCCGCCAACTCCCTGTGTGACTGCGGGTCTGTCATCCTGCCTTTGGGTTGTCACTGTAACTTCCACGCATTTCCGTGCATTTCCGAACAAGCCTTGTTTTGTTCAGTCATTACCTGTGTTGCTGTTTGCCCTGTGTTAGGTGTTATCAGTGGTTTCCACTCGGGAGAGCATTACCAGACCTTGCTTGTGGCTGGGAAAGGCATCCCTGTGGAATGAGGCATGCTGGGTGCTAAGGGAAAGCTCAGGAAATGCCGTCCTCTGGGCATGGGGTCCATCCTCTGCAGCCACAGGCATTGGGAAAATGAAATCTCAAAAGGAGGTTTCTCTCCTGCAGTTGTGGATGTGAGTTCAATGCAAGCAGCTTTGTTCCCTTCTTCCAAACCCTGCTGGTGCCCACCTTTTGATAAACTCCCCCCCTGAAGTTCTGGACTGGCTGTTACATCCACTCGACAGGGAGGAAAAATAATAATAATTCAACACTGGAGCTATTTATAGCATTAAGCAGATGCAGATTTCATCAGGGTTTGTTTCAGAGAAGGAAACGACATCTAGGAGCAGGGTAACCCTTACTTGTAACTTCCCAGCGGCGCTGGCAGCCGGGATTGAATTCCCCGGCATGGCGAGGGTCTGGGCAGCCCTGCCAGCACCGGAAAGGTCAGTCCAGCAACTGTCACCCGGAAAGCATCAAAAGCAGGAGCTGTCGATAGCGACCTGCATTTGCAGAAAATCTGAGGGCTTTCTAATTAACTGAGGATCTCTAAATTAGAGCGAAACCACTCGACAAGCCCCCTCATACGCCTTAAGTGTCAGGGCTCAGCTGATCGCCGCATCTAACAAGCGGCTGATTTTTAACAGTGGCTCTGAGACTCAATCAGCTCCTAATGGCTCCGTTTCAAAACGTTTCAGTGCATTTTTCATCTCTTACTCTGGAATTTATGCTCTTTGTTCCCTGCTCAAATATTCTGGCGCTCTTCCTTAATTTCAGGCTTCTGCCTTGCGACGGTTCCTCTGCCCTAACTAGGCAGCTCATTGCCTGCCTTTCCCTGCATGCGATTCTCTGCCGTGGCCACTCGCTCTGCTTTCTAATCAGTAAGTTTCAGAAATTCCCCCTCTCTCTCCCCTCGATGCACAGGTAGTGCTGCAGGGTCTGGAATTTCATAATTAGAAAGAAACCCATGTTTAAGCAGGCCCGGTGTAATAGCAGCTGAAAAGTGATTTTATTTCAGCTTCTAAGATAGGGAGCCAGTTTGGAAATGTACCTGGTTTTGACCTTCCTCTTGCTGCTGTTGCGTGGTGCCACAGATTTGGGTGATGGTGCTCCTGATTTACACCATGGACAATGAGATGGAGCCCTCCTTTCAGCTGCATTCACAGCAGAGTTAGATTATGCACATTTAAACTGGGGGCTCCGAGCTGCTGGGAAAACGAGTGGGGGATCTTTTCTGACACGTAACTCCTGCTGCCGATAATGATCCCCGTGGATGCATCCTTGGGAAGGCAGCAGGATAAACTCCCACATAAACAGTGATTGGGAACAGATAAATTCCATTCAGGAAGGTAGAGAGTTAATCAGCAACTCCTAAAGACTCCTCCGCGTGTGTTTATGTTCCAACGGCTTATCCATATCTTGGCAATTATTCACATGAAATAGAGTATAAATCCCACAGCCTAATTTTTCTTTGAAAAAATTTCCCCAGGTAATCAAATCCTGAAGTGCATCTTCTATTCCGGTGGTTTTATCAGTAAATCAAATTTTTATCATTTATCAGCAAAAGTTAGATTTAAGCATCTTCACTGTAATGTTTGAAAGATGAACATTTGTTTCAGTGGGTACTGTGCCAATCAATAATCTTCCAGCTTGACTCAGCTATCAATTATTGCTGCAATTATTTGTCTAGTTGGATATTTAAAATGTCATCAGAAAGAGATGATTACATATTCCAGAAAGCAAGGCACTGTATAATCAGATGAACTGAATTCAGTTAAATGTAGTGTGGTACTAACCTGTCCTTCAAAGCTGAATTCTGCAGCCACGACTGAAACAACAGCTTTCTGCATTATTGTAAGGAAACGGATCTTAACCTTGGAACGGCGCGTGTTATTGGGGTCGGGTAATACTCGGCGAGAGGAGACCTTGCAAGCCTGGAAATTGAATCAGCCTTACTGACATAAAAGAGGGAGGTGGGGTTGCTGCTTTTTTTTTTTTTTTTTGGGGCGGGGGGG
>VYXF01004084.1:153281-166011 GCA_013397295.1 Polioptila caerulea
GACAACTTTACGACACCTTTTGGTCCTATTTGCAAAGCAGAGAGGGGGGAAAAATATATATAATTTATCGATTCTACTAATACTTGCTTGTGCAAGTTATGAAACTAAACGTTGTAGGATCTGGTTCAGCACTTGCTGTGCTTGCAACTCCATGGTGACATTGAACTTGCTCAGGGACAGAATAAACCTTTCCCTTCCTGGCAGATGATTTGCAGGCAGAGGAGTCGTTGGGGGGACCTGCAGTTCCCCTGACTCACTTTGTCAGGATGGTTTGCTGCTGGCTAAATATCATTCATTTGAAAGTGAGAGGAAAGCAAGCCAAAGGAGAAGGCTGGGAAAGAGGAGAGTCTGAAGAGGATCTGTTGGGAAGGAGATGGTGGAATAAGGCTTCCAAAGAGTTCCTCAGCCACTGACTTGGCGGAGGGCTGGGGATTTTCGGCTCCACTGACACCCTGAGGCAAGGGTGGGACCTGGGTGCTGTGGGCTGGGGAAGGGGACATTGGTGGTATCTGACTGCTGAGAAGGGCCATAAGGGGCTCTCAGGGACCTCTTCAAGGTGATGGTTTAAATACACATGACTTTACACAGCCGGACGCATCAAATGGAGACACTAAGATCGGAAAAATCACCAAAAACAAAGCAAGGCCATCAGTGATGAGGGGACTTGATGGCCCAGCCGTGCTTTGGCAGCAGTGTCCCTGCTGGAGAGCAGCAGTGGGAAGGTGCCAGCCCCCATTTCTCCCTGGGATGGGGCTCAGCCGTTTGGAAGCACACTTCATCTNTTCCTCAGCCACTGACTTGGCGGAGGGCTGGGGATTTTCGGCTCCACCGACACCCTGAGGCATGGGTTCCCACCATGGGTGCTGTGGGCTGGGGAAGGGGATGTTAGTGGTGTCTGACTGCTGAGAAGGGCCAGAAGGGGCTCTCAGGGACCGCTGTATCTCTTCAAGGTGATGGTTTAAATACACATGACTTTACACAGCCAGACGTGTCAAATGGAAGACACTATGCCGGGAAAAATCACCAAAAATAAATCAAGGCCATCAGTGATGAGGGGAGTTGATGGCCCAGCCGTGCTTTGGCAGCAGTGTCCCTGCTGGAGAGCAGCAGTGGGAAGGTGCCAGCCCCCATTTCTCCCTGGGATGGGGCTCAGCCGTTTGGAAGCACACTTCATCTCTCCAGGAGCGCCCGTGCAGCAGCGCCGCCGCAGCCTCCAGCAAGGTCCTGCGGCACTAATCAGGTCAGCAGGCATTAGCACTCCTCCCAGGAAAGCTGTGTCCTGGCGTTGGTCTGGGAGTCTCCGTGTGTAAGAGATACTGAGTGCACGATGTGCATTGCAGGGCACATCCACGACTCAGCCTCGCCTGTGCCGGGTGCCGGCTGCACGCCCGAGCGGTGCCAAGCCCACCATACAAACGGGGAGACACCCCCTGCCCCACACAAATGGGGGACCCGAGAGGTTGTGCATCTCCTTCCTCACCTTTGCAAGAAACTTCCTGAAGTGTGCTCTGCCTTTCCTTCAGATGCCACCGGCCAGGGAGAAAATGGTAAAAGGGGAACAATCCATCGTGTAGGTGTATGAGTGAATGAAATTATTTGGAAGCTCTTTGTAGCTGTGTAATTACAACACTGCATTTAAAAAGTGAATTATTGACTTGATTGTCCCCAGCAGCCTGGGGTAAATGCATAATTACGGACTGTTGGAGCCAGGTACCATTTGCTGGATAATCAGGTGAGGCTGTGGAAAGGCTTTGATGCTGTTTTTGTGGCAGGGCTTAGGTGAGGCTTAGTCCTTGGTGGGTCCAGGTGGACCTTCTAGCAGGGTACCCACCTGGTGCCAGGTAAGTCCAGAGGAGCTGATTTAGCTGGTGTCCCACCAGTGATGCCACTCCTGTTTAAATCTTATATAATCCCTATGACTGTGCTTGGAAGAGGCAGTCAGGGACAGGCAACTGGGGAAGATTGTGCATCACAGAAACAGAATGGCTTGGGTTGAAGGCACCTTAAAGACTATCCAGTTCCAACCCCTCTGCCATGGGCAGAATCACTTTCCACTAGACCAGGTTGCTCAATGCCCATCAAACCAGGCCTTGAACAATGCCAGGAAATGGTATCTGGGATGTTGGTTACTTTACTAAGGGTGTTTTTAGACATGTGTGATGGTGTCAGTGTTCGTCCTGCAGGGCTGAAAACACTGCATGGTTCACCCTTTAGGTACCAGCACTGATGTTTGTAGTTACTGGAGCTGATTCCCATGTGGTGCTGAGGTCTGCATCACCTCTCTTTCTCCACCCCATAGCATTAATGTATAGGAGCGTGTGTGCACGTGGTCAGGTCATCTTTGCTTGAGGGCTTTCTTCTAAAACTCGCTCAGAGCGGAATTTCAAGCACAGCATTGTTTTCCTGTGTCAGGTTTCTTCTGTTCCTCGCTAATCGAGGCGCGACAGATTTCCACCCCCCTTTAGGTTTTAGAAAAGCACAAAATCAGTCGCAGGCTGATACCTTACTTGCCAAGTTGGAGCTCGAAGCAGGTTTTCCTGGTGGCCAAATCGTCATCGCCTTGAAAATGGTGACAGACGCTGAGGTCAGGCCGTGGGCCCTCCAGCACCCCACCGAGGCTCCGACAAACCATGTGTTTTGTTGCTTGTTGCTAATGAAGTATTTTTTGGTGGTAGGAATCTAAGTGTGTGGACTCTGGTTCTGGTTAGAAGAATGAGTAATGTTGAAGCTGCAACCAGATCGGTTACCCATGAAGTACCCATTTCTTCTCCAGGCAGGAACTGGTCTCCCTGGTTCCCCCCCGTTCCCACCCGCTCTTTCCTCAGGCCCAAAAAACTTCTGCTTTGTGGAAACTTGAGCAGAGCTGTAAAATCCAAGGAAAGTTTGGCTTTGAGAGAAAACGGGGAATTCTTGGAGTTCCTAACTCCAGTCTAAATCTTTCACTGGCAAAGCAATGCCAGCTGCTGTTTTGTTATTGCTGGGGCTTGGGTTTCTTTTTAAAGTTTGAGGAGTCACAGCATTAATGTTTTGGCCTGGTTCTTCCTTAAAGAGGTTTTTTAAAAGAAGGTGTAATGAACAAATGATGTTACTCATACTTGGTTTGGAAAGTGTTTTCCCAGTTTTATTAATATGATTTCAGGAAATCTGAATTCGCAGGCAGAATAATTATTTTGAGGAAAATAAATATCAATACTGATACATCAATCTCAGTATTGAACATCAGTTTCAGGAATACCTTTTATCAATGAGTTACAGTAAAGAAAATATGGTAGGGATGGCAGATGGGGCATTGAGAGTCCTGCGAAGCAAAATTTCTTCTAGATTTTTTTATGTTTTCATGACTAAGCTAGTCCCAAGATTCTCCACCAGGCCTTTGCACAAACAGCATGGACTCAGTTTGCAGAATTTTATTTTCAAAGGCAGAACAGCCATGGGATTTCCTGTTCTACAAGCAATACTACGTCACTACCTTCAGATTTTTGGGGATATTTTCCTTTTCCAGTGTTTCTGAATGTGGTTCCTCTCATGATAAAGAGAAAAGATTAGAGAGGAAGTACCCTGTTGTACACAAATGCTGCTACTGCTGTTATTTAGTATTATTCCAGTTATTATGAGAGCAGCAGTGACAGTGCTGATGCTCCCAGTGCCGGCAGCTCCTTAGGACTGGTTAGTGACAGACCAGGTTAATCACGCGCCTTTTGCAATCCAGAGGATCAGGAGGAGGAATTAGTGCAAGAAAGAAAAAGTACGTTTGGACAGTTGCAGTTTCCCTTGTGAACTGATGCTACCAGGAGAAGGTGAGTCACGCCAAAGCAGCTCTTCCTTTCTGAGGGAGAAGTGGCTGCCGCAGGAGTGGAGCAGGACCCGCTTATCTCCGGGCCCTGCGATGCTTCCTGTGTCCCAACTGTTTCACTTCACTGGTTTGCAGTTGGGAGGGATTTCAACAGTATGGATTTCCAAAAGAGAGAGAGAGAGAGAGGAGAGAAAAAAAAAAAAGAGATATTTGACAAGCCAGATGGAGAACTGAATCAAGTACAAGTGGTAACAATTAACTCAATTTTTTTCCTTCCCCCCTTTAAATATCATAACAACTCCGAATTTATCAGTCCAAAAATCAAGCAGTCAGTTGACATTAAAGCTGAATAAAGAAGTTCCTGGGTTTGGCTCAGGCTGTTCCTCCCACGATTGTTTGGTGGCGAGCAGAAGAGAGGGGGATGCTTACTGCAGGTTGCATGTGTTTGAGTCAGTTTTAACTTCTGTCCTTGCTGTTTGGTAGAGGAAGGTGCTTAAGTGCCCTGTAGGTGCAGGTGGCCTGGTAAAAACTCCTTGGCTTTCCCTACACGTGCAGCTGTCTTGGGAAGGTGAGGGAGAACACAGGAGCAAGGCTACCAAGGCCTGTGGTGCTGGTTTGGGGAGGGACCCTGCCGAGAACAGGGGCTGGGCCATCCAGGCAGCAAGGGCCACATCCGGGTCTGCTTGGGGATTTCTCTGGCACGGGGATTTCTCGGGGGGAGCAAATCTGCAGCTGTGAATGAAATCCCAGCGCACAGCATTGGCACATGAACAGCCACTGCTTACGTTGCCGGTTTGTGTGGGAAAACACTGGGAAAACTGGGGTGCCTCTAATGCTCCGTGTTTGTGTGCAGCTCGTGCAGAAGCACACCTGGGCTGAAACACACTTCGTGTTTAATATCCTGCTCCTTAAGCAGGGGCTCCTTCCCCAGACAGCATCCTGTACCACGGGCCTGGTTAGGTGCACCCAGAGGATGCTGTGTCCAGCGAGCAGCTTTCCTGGATCCAGCCCTGGCTTTTGAGAAACTAAGGAAGCTTTTCCAAAGCACATTGGCACACGCAGGCAGATTATTCCATTACTCACTTGGCAATGCCTGAACTTGCATGCCTAGCTCCAGAAAGGCTTTTTTTAATTTCTTTTTTTTTTTTCCCTCCCAGCAGTGGCATCTAGCTGACAGCTTCTCCTCCCAGCTGGTCTTCTCCCCAGCATCTTGTCTGGCTTTGCTGCTGGTGGCTGTGGAGATGGCTGTGGTTCTTGCTCGGAGCCAGCTCCATTGAGCCTGGAGGTGTTGGCTTGCTCCAGCTCGGACTCTGGAGCGTGCCGGGTGTATCTGTGAGCACAGCACAGAAGCGCCAGCTTCTCCTTAATATAAAAAAAGCCCCTTAATGCTGAAAGCAGCCATCTCTTCATATTTTACTGAGTAATTGTGCCAACTGCCCTTAAAGGCACTCAAATGCCAATATCCATCCCGCTCATTTGTTAACATTTTGCGGATCAGAAGCTAAATCTGTCACTTGTGTGTCACTGGTTAAGTCACTTCTTCTGGGGGCATGGCAGGCAAGAGCTGTTCTGTTGCTTTGTTTTTTGTCTTGTTTTTTTTTTAAGCAGGAGTCCATAACTTCAGAAACACTAGACATTAGTGCTGTGGTGAAATGCTGTGCCTCATCACTGGTCTTCTGCCATCCGGGATGTAGAGAAGGAATAAAAATGTAATGGTGGTTGATGCTTCACTGAGTGAGGCTAGTCAGGTGTCATCTTGGCCCCAGGTTTATATTTGGGTCATGGTATCCCCATGTAATTCTCCTACAGGGGTAATTTCCAAAGTAGGAGGAAAATGAGCAGTAAAATTGACTGGGAGGAAAAATGTACACACAAAAATGCGAATGGTAATTGGAAGCTATTTGTAAAGAGTTGATGAGCTGTCCAGGAAGGAGAGGGCAACTTTGGCCCCAGTCCAAAACCCACTTCACTCGCTTCAGTGGTGAGATGAGAACAGCAATTAGATATTAAAAAAATCAATATATGACAATTAAAAAAATGGAAAATGGATAGCAATCAATCGCAGAGAGAAACCATGGCGGGTAGAGAACGGGTCTGGGAGAGCTGGAGATGCTGAGGGAAACTTGTGCCTGGCACCAGTGGGGAGAGGAGGAGAGAGAGAGCTTCTCAGGATTCTGGAAAAGAAGGAAGGGATAAATGGAAGAAGGAGTAAGGTAGAAATTTTTGATAAATATTTCTGCTGTAGACCTGGAGAGCAGCCGTGTTATGTTTCTGTATCATAGGTGGGTGATGATGTTTTTTTGTAGCTCATTGGTAGTCAGGGAGGGTTTTATATGAGCAGAGAGAAAAAATAATTCTCCTTCAATGGAGAGAAATATTTTTAAATAAAAAGGCCCTGAGAAGTTGCACCCAAGGAACCCTGAAGAGTTGACATGTGATGCTGGTTTTAAAATAGCTTATGAATTGGGAAAATGCTGTCAAGAGCTGGTCAGGGTAACGTGGGAGAGTTGGCAACACGTTGCTTATCTCTTCTGGGCAAAATAACGGAAGAACGAACATAAGATTCAATTGATGAAGAATTAAAGGATAGAAATATAATTTGTGCCACTCAGCCTAGATTTATGGAATATGGATCTTGTCAAATAAACCTGATTTCATTCTTCTAGATGACAACTTTGGTTGATAAATGTAGATGAAACAGACTGCACAGCGCTTGTGACACTGCGCATGGGAAGATCGAGCACTGGGCGGTACTGCTGGCACAGGTGATGCCGAGCTGGCCAGCAGATCTGGGGAGGTGGGGCTTTAGCTGGAGAGCTCAGCAGGTGCTGGTGGGGGCCTCAGTGGTGCTTAGGGCTTTATTGGTGATTTAGAAATTCATACGCAGTTCTGGCTGATTGGCGCTGCGGGTAAAGCAGGGGCGGGTGCAGGGCGAGAGGGGCAGGTTGGTGGGGCGGTCAGGAAGGACGTGTTGAGAAGGCATCAGGTCCAGCCTCACGTGGTCCTTGGCTGAAAGAGCAGAATTGGGGCTGTGCTTACGGAGCTGGGTGCAGTGCCCTGGAAGGCATCAGCTCTGTGGGAAGCTGAGAGGAAAATGAGGTCCTTCCCAGCATGACGCCAGGATAAGAAGGGCTAGGCTGGTCCTTGAGTAGCAGAGGGGTGGTGTCAGGATGGAAAAATAACTGGATTTTGAAGTGTGCCTTGATTTCACAAAGAATACCTTGGGGTGTGTGGGGAGCCCATTGTGTATCATGAGCTTTTCAGTGTTTCAACCACAAAAACCCTCAAAATACAAAGGGAACAGGTAGAGGTTAGAACTAGAGAAGTTCAGATGGATCCCAATATCTGTCTGTGAGTGTGGTTGGCTGTGGGAACTGACTGTGGTTGCAAGCAGTGGGTGCTCTCCCTACGCTGGACTGGTTTGAATAGATTTCACTGGGATTTTGTGCTTTGCCCTATGTTTTGTGGGCCTGGAGGGGGTTGTGCTTGGCTGGAAGACACTGTGTTGTTCACAGAGTGGCATGTTACTGCAGGAGGGTCAGAGGGTGAGAGCTGGGGGTCCCTTTCAGCCTCAAATTCCTGAATGTAGAGGTAGCCATGGATGTGAGTTCCAGCCCCACTGCTGGTAGCCCAGGAGGGCTGGTTCAGCAGTGACTCCTGACTCTGGGAAATCAGCTGAAAGCCCCAGTGGCATCACAATGGATTACATGTCCCATCACATCGTCCTGGTGGATGGTGAGGCACAAAGAGCCCTATGGGACCTTCTCCAGGTCTGTCCTTGGCCAGCACCACCTTCTGCATCTCCCTGCTCTGAGACCCGCCTCGCGTGCCCATGGTCGTGCCCAGATGTGTTAGCTGGGAAGGCTCTGTGGACACAGGGGCTGGCCCATGCAGTGAGGAGACATCAGTGGATGTGGCCTTTGGGTCTGACTCTTGAGGGGACCCAAATGGTGTCCCAAAAATCCCATGGTGGTGATGGGATGGGATGGGAGCTAGGGGGAACGAGTCCCTTCCAAACCCAGGGATTGCTGCAGCAGTCTAAGGACCCGTCTTGTTGCTGTGGATTAGTGCCATAATTTTTGCAGTTTGGCAAGGCTGCATCAGACTGGAAAGTATCTCTAGGTGGTGATATGGTCAGTCAATAGCCTTCATAATTAATCAAGCACTAATAGACAAATTAGAAATCATGTCTCTTCAGAGCAGGAGGTGGAGACAAATGGCTGGTGAATTTTAACTGTTTCGCTCCTTTGTTTTATTGCCTGGTTTTTTGTTGCTCCCTTGAAAATGGTGGGTTGTTCAGGGAAGTTTTGTACATAAACCTGATTTTTAATGTAAATTATTATCTTGATTACCAAACACGGACAGTGAATTGAAAACTTGTTTTTCAGGCAAGCACGTGAAGAATAATCTAACGTTTTACACTCCACTAAGTCAATGTAGCCCTAATTTTGCCATGCAGGAAATCAATTCCAGTCTGTATAACAGTCGAAGATGTTATGAACAAAGTAATTTTGCAAATTATGGCAAGTAACACATTTATTGATGACTGTAGCTTAGGAATTTAGAATTTGTGAGCACTGTAATATAATAAGGCCGCACTGGCAGGAGCTGAGTGAAATACAGATTATACGGTGAAACTGTAATGCATCATTTGCTATTAGTGGACTGGTAATAATTACCAGTTTCAAAGCAGCTTTTTCCATGTAATCTTTAGTCTCAGTCGTAACAGCCCTTCTCATTGACATTATGATTACACGAGCTGCCCTTATGATCTAGAATATCTAGTTGATGGGAATACTAAAATGTGGTAGCAAACGCTCGATGTTGTATCCTCATTATAAGATAAAATGCTATTTTCTCTGACCTGATCTATAAGGTAGAGAGGCGAGGTAGTGTTTCGTTGTTCGCTCCTACTGTGGTGTTAAAAACTTCCACTTCATTATGATGAAGCAAGATAATATTTTTTTTCCCCCCCAAGCTCACAAATGAGCATAGGAATGTAAAAGTCCAATTGAATTTCCCTTTAATTTCAGCAGATTTTAGTAATCTGTGCTCACATGCCTGGCACATACTAAACACAACAGCGCATTTTATTCCAACGCAGGCTTCAGGATGAAACATTAAGTATTATTCCAAGGGCTTTTAAAGTGATTAAAGTGTTAAATGCCTGCTGTAGATGATTGAGGCTCTTTGCTTGCCTGATTCAGCTTCTCAGGCCAAACGAAGAATAGCGGCAGAGCCAGGAGGCAGGGAGGGGAGCTGGGATGGAGCAGCATAGCCAGTGCTGGATCTCGTAGGATCACGGAATGGTTTGGGTTGGAAGGGATCTTAAAGATGGCTGGTTCCATCCTGTATCCCCAGATCACTGAGGAGGAAAATGCCCACATGATGCTTTTCCTCCCCTGTGAGATAGGAAACAAGATGGGTGCAGATAAAGTGATGTTCCCTTTCCTAATTTGCCTTATTTGTTTTTTTTAAATGTTCCTTTTCTTTGTATTAGCCAAATAGGGGGAACCGAATGAGGGCAAGTGTCAGTGCAGCCTGTTTACCCGAGACAGATGCCTAAGGAGTGGATTCCTTGGGATATAAATGTTGGGTCAGGGCAGGAATATGTGGTGAAGGCCAGTACCACCCCAAGTGCTGATGCCCTTGGAGGGCTCCTGGTTTTATCTCTCAGCAAACGTCAACGTTATTTTTATTTGTTAAAATATCACTAAACAACAGCTCTGTGAGAACTGCTGAACAAGGCTGGAAATGAATTTATATCCTTCTCTTAGCTCCAGCTTAGGTTTACCAGCATTTAGCAAAAAGCGTCCATATGGGAGTGGAAGTGAATTATTCGCAAAATCCCAATAATCAATAAAGGCACCCTCACCTTCACCATATCTCACTCCGTTCCTCCCTCACGGGCGGCCCTCAAAAAGTTATCCATCCCCCTTGTTTTGCCATATATTAGAGGGGGCTGCTTTCTGCTGTCATTATTAGCCGGCTTTTTGTTTAGTTATTTATTAGTTGGTTGCTCTTTTATAATGTCCGTGTTATCTCCAAAAATAAATTATCATGAAATAGAGTTAGCTCACCACTTGCCAAAGTGGCATTTACCATCCTCAGCTTCTTTTCAGCGCGAGAGAAATAATGCGGCTCCGGCAGGGCGCTCGGCCAGGCCTCCTGGCCACCCTCCAGCTCTTTCCCTGGCGGAGCTCTCTCTGTCTTCCCCTTTCCCTGTCCCATGCTCCATTTTTTCTCCCCCCCCCCCCCCCCCCCCTTTTTATTTTCATTTTTATTTCNCACTTCCCTTTTTATTTTCATTTTTATTTCTTTCCCTGCCCCAGAGGTGAATCTCTCTGCTAAGGAGCAGAAGTTGATTCTTAATTTTGTACGCACTGTTAGTCTCAGAATAAGGAGAAGACTGAAAACGCGTTGATGCCCAGCTTGCTGGCAGTTGTGCTGCTTTGAACTGATCTATGTGGAGTGCTTTTCAGAAGGAGATTTCTTTATTTTGTATTTATTTATCTATTTATATATTTATTTACATACTTGTGTACCAACACTCCAAATGCCTGCAGCCCCTTGCAGCACAAAGTCTGCCGAGTTGGAGCAGGCATTGGTTGACTTTACCATCTCCTGCTTTTCTTAGCTTGTTTTATTCTATGCTCACCCAACGTGGTTCGGGTTTGAACCCAGAGCTGGGCACGGTGGGAGGAGGTGGATGTGCTTGGTGTGGGTTTGGATCTCCCCGTTGTGCCCCTCACCTCTTCCCATCGGTGTCCCCTGCCTGTCCCTCAGCTGGGATGTTCCTTTCCCAGCCCCCAGCTGAATACCCCAGAGGAGGAGAGGAGGTTAGGCGGGGAGGCGAGCGCTCGCCCGCCGCTAGACGGCCGGAGATTGACGCTGCTTGTTGTGTTATTTTGCAGGTAAAGATGAGCCCAGCAGCTACACGTGTACGACTTGTAAACAGCCTTTCAACAGCGCCTGGTTCCTCTTGCAGCACGCACAGAACACGCACGGCTTACGGATCTACCTAGAAAGCGAGCACGGCAGCCCCCTGACGCCACGGGTTGGTATCCCAACAGGACTAGGTGCAGAGTGCCCTTCCCAGCCACCTCTCCACGGGATTCACATTGCAGACAATAACCCTTTTAACCTGCTCAGAATACCCGGCTCGGTCTCGAGGGAGGCGTCGGGGCTGGGAGAAGGGCGTTTCCCACCCACGCCGCCCCTCTTTAGCCCTCCCCCGAGGCACCATTTGGATCCGCATCGCATTGAGCGCCTGGGTGCGGAAGAAATGGCTCTGGCCACCCATCACCCTAGTGCCTTTGACAGGGTGCTGCGACTGAACCCCATGGCGATGGAGCCCCCCGCTATGGATTTCTCCCGGAGGCTACGGGAGCTGGCCGGCAACACCTCCAGCCCACCCTTGTCCCCGAGCCGGCCCAGCCCTATGCAAAGGTTGCTGCAGCCCTTCCAGCCCGGCAGCAAGCCCCCGTTCCTGGCCACGCCGCCCCTTCCTCCTCTGCAGTCTGCTCCTCCTCCCTCCCAGCCCCCCATGAAGTCCAAGTCCTGCGAGTTCTGTGGGAAAACCTTCAAGTTTCAGAGCAACCTGGTGGTCCACCGCCGGAGCCACACAGGGGAGAAGCCCTACAAGTGCAACCTCTGCGACCACGCCTGCACGCAGGCCAGCAAGCTGAAGCGCCACATGAAGACCCACATGCACAAGTCCTCCCCCATGACAGTGAAGTCGGACGACGGGCTCTCCACTGCCAGCTCCCCTGAGCCGGGCACCAGCGACCTGGTGGGCAGCGCCAGCAGCGCCCTCAAGTCCGTGGTGGCCAAGTTCAAGAGCGAGAACGACCCCAACATGATCCCTGAGAACGGGGATGAGGAAGAGGAGGAGGAGGAGGAGGAAGAGGAGGAGGAGGAGGAGGAAGAGGAGGAGGACTTGAACGAGAGCGACAGGCCGGACTATGGCTTCGGGATGAGCCTGGAGGCGGCCCGTCACCACGAGAACAACTCGCGGGCTGGCGAGGAGGGCCGGGCGATGCCGGACGTCATGCAGGGCATGGTCTTGAGCTCCATGCAGCACTTCAGCGAGGCCTTCCACCAGGTCCTGGGGGAGAAACACAAGCGGGGCCACCTCCCCGAGCCCGAGGTGCACAGGGACACTTGCGACGAAGACTCGGTGGCCGGCGAGTCCGACCGCATTGACGAGGGGGCCGTCAACGGCCGGGGCTGCTCCCCGGGGGAGTCTGCCTCGGGAGGCCTGTCAAAAAAGCTGCTGCTGGGTAGCCCCAGCTCCCTGAGCCCCTTCTCCAAACGCATCAAGCTGGAGAAGGAGTTCGACCTGCCGGCCGCCGCCATGCCCAACACCGAGAACGTTTACTCCCAGTGGCTGGCAGGCTACGCCGCCTCCCGGCAGCTGAAGGACCCCTTCCTCAGCTTCGGCGACTCCCGACAATCGCCCTTCGCCTCCTCCTCCGAGCACTCCTCGGAGAACGGCAGCCTGCGCTTCTCCACGCCGCCGGGCGAGCTGGACGGAGGGATCTCAGGCCGCAGCGGCACGGGAAGCGGAGGGAGCACCCCCCATATTAGTGGCCCGGGCCCTGGCAGGCCCAGCTCAAAAGAGGGCAGACGCAGCGACACTTGTGAGTACTGTGGGAAGGTCTTCAAGAACTGTAGTAATCTCACCGTCCACAGACGGAGCCACACGGGCGAGAGGCCGTATAAGTGTGAGCTTTGCAACTACGCCTGCGCCCAGAGTAGCAAGCTCACCCGGCACATGAAAACACACGGGCAGGTGGGAAAGGACGTTTACAAATGCGAGATTTGTAAGATGCCTTTTAGCGTGTACAGTACCCTGGAGAAACACATGAAAAAATGGCACAGTGATCGAGTCTTGAATAACGAGATAAAAACTGAATAGAGGTATATTCGTACCCG
>VYXF01004084.1:169913-186951 GCA_013397295.1 Polioptila caerulea
AAAAAAAAAAAAAGGAAAAAAAATTAAAAAAACCGTTTTGCAGTTTTTTTCATTGCCAAAAACTAAATGGTGCTTTATATTTAGATTGGAAAGAATTTCATATGCAAAGCATATTAAAGAGAAAGCCCGCTTGAGTCAATACTTTTTTGTAAATGGCAATGCAGAATATTTTGTTATTGGCCTTTTCTATTCCTGTAATGAAAGCTGTTTGTCGTAACTTGAAATTTTATCTTTTACTATGGGAGTCACTATTTATTATTGCTTATGTGCTCTGTTCAAAACAGAGGCACTTAATTTGATCTTTTATTTTTCTTTGGGGTTTTTTTGGGGGGGGAATTTTTTTTAAATTTTTTTTTAAATTTTTTTTTTTTTTTATTTTTATTTGGTTGACCAAAGGTCATTACAACCTGGCTTTTTATTGTATTTGTTTCTGGTCTTTGTTAAGTTCTATTGGAAAAACCACTGTCTGTGTTTTTTTGGCAGTTGTCTGCATTATCCTGTTCATACACCCATTTTGTCCCTTTATTGAAAAAATAAAAAAAAAACCTTAAAGTACACAGTGTCAGCTTCTGGTGTCCTCATTTGACACACGCTGTAGGTGGCTTCCAGCAGCAGGCTGTAGGGGAAGGTCCCGCGCAGGGGCGTTTTGGGGGGCCCGCTCCAGTCCCCAGCTTGGCCTTAAATCAGCCCCCTCTGCCCAGGAAGAGGATTTTTGGGCTAAGGAGGTCACTTTCCGGCCAGTGGAAGGAGTTTGCAGTCTGGACCCGTAGCTTTGGGCTTTTTCCCCGCTCTAGATCAGGAGTGAGCTGTGACCCCCTCACCGCGATAGCCTGCGGCACCCCCGGCCTTCACTCGGTCTGCAGCAGGGGCTTCCCTCCCCGTTTGGCAAATCTGTGGCAGAAGAGGTGAGCAAACCAAGCAGCTCTGCAGCCCCCCGGGACTCGCCCATCCCCGGCTGCTTTCGGGGACGGGGCTGAAATCAGCCACTGGCGCATGCGGGCGCGTGGGCAGGAGCTGATTTCTCTCAGGGGGCCGAGGTCTCCGGACGCGGCTCTGGGATCGCACTGACCCCAGCCCAAAGCTCCCAGCCCCGCTCCGGGTTGGAGCTGGGAGCTCCCTTCTTCCCGGGCTTTGATTTTTTTTTATTTTTTAATTTTTTTATTCTTTTTGGTGGGAATTGCAGGTTTCTGTGCATTGTCTCTAAAATCTGGAGTTCAGGTCCCCCCTGTCCCCCCCCTTAGGGGTCTGTATATGTTGTCAGTTTGACAAATACTGCATGTTGCAGCATCTCTTTACTTTATTAAAGCACATACCGCTGTGATATTGTCTCTTGCTGTTCCTAGTGTAATGGATTTAATAATTTTTTTTTTCTTTTCCTTTTTTTGATTTCTGTAAAACCTTCCAGTTGTTCTGTCGTCTTCTTGTGATGGCATCGTTTGTTGCCTGTATTTTGCCCGGCGCCTTATGAAGGGGAGGTTTGGAATTTTAACAGAAGACAGAAATACCTATCTAAAGAAAAAAAATACTATTCCTTTTCTAAGAGAGATTTGTAAAGAATGTAGTAAAGCTCCATTTTAATCCCGGAAGAGGAGGGATGAAGATTTTGTTGTCTGGGCTAGTGGGATGTGAGTGCAGGAGGGCTGGAAAGGTGCCGGCAGTGCCCCCCGAGCTGCGCTCCCCTTCAGCAGGCTGGTACCCACTGGCTGGGGCTGGAGTTGTGCCAGAGGGATCCCTATCACAGCCGAGGGGAGGCAGAGTCCTGCCCCTGCGTGGGTGGGGAGATCCAGGTGACAGGCATGGACGCGGGCTGTTCCCTGGAGGGCCCGTGTCCACAGGGATGTGCTTTGCAGCTGCCTTGATGACACGTCTTTTGATCCTGTGCCACGAAATACCCGAACAGAGTCCGCTCTCTCCCTCCCTGTGCCTGTTTTTATTGCTGGTTGTTGTGAGACCAGGGTGGAGATGTTTTCTAGAGGACTGGGGTTAGCTGTGCCTGGGGTCGAGTGTAGCCAGGCTGTCTTTCAGAGCAGGTGCTGTACCCTGAGTCCATCCTATGGCGGTCGTCGTCCCACTTCCTTTGCCTATATTGTGTTTTACATCTGAAATAATCGTATATAAAAGCACTTGGACAGGCATCTGCATATATCCATACACAGGCATCACTAGGTAGACCCGTCCTGCTACGAGATTACCCACTGGAAAGCAAATGGTTGACTTCGTTTTTAAGTTTTATCACAAGCGATGCGTGCGATTCACAGGTTTCCCAAAGCTCAATTTTCCAGGTTTCCCAGAGCTGAACGAGCCCAGCGGGCGCTGCGTGGCACACGGGGCAGGTGGTTTGGAGGAAGGAGCTGCAGGAGAAGCGGCTCCTGCTGTAGGAGGAGTTCTCTGAACACCGGCTGGCGAGGGGGTAGCTCGCGAGTGGCAACGCGCTGTCACCCCGACACCAAAGCAGACGCTCGTGAACGTGGTGTTTTCCTGCCAGGGGCAATAAGTTAACGGTGTGATGAACCCACTGAAGTTTATTGCGTTGGGGCATGGATGTCCCAGGCCCCACCATGTGCTCTCGAGCTGCTTTGGCATCCCTGCTCTCCCCAGAAGCTCCTGTTTCGGTTCAAAAAGGTGTCTCTAAGAATAAGTGATATTTGCGTAACAGCATCTCTGTTGTTAAAATCTCAAGCCCCGTCAACTTTTGAGGAGGAACGTGGGTTTATGGCATAGACCCTTTAGTGTCTAATCTCCTCCAATTTGAATAATTAATGTAATGAAGGCGCTGAAACAGTATCCAGAATTTAGACTACAGATGTTTCATACTTATTATGCTTCCAAGGGCTGAGATAACACAGGAATAAGCGATACCATGTCTTTGCTTGACATTCAGGAGGCTGTGGCGTATCTGATGAGATACAGTTTTGGGGTTTATCTAAGTGCGGAGTTTGTACCCAACAGAAAAGAGATACCAGCTGCTCTTTCAGATCCCTCCTTGTCTTTTTTCCTCCAATAAAGGTTGAAACCCACTTTTGGCGGATGCATGGACAAATTGTAGTATTGACTAGGAGAGAGTGATACTGCCCGGAGGGCTCTTTGCCAGAGCTGCTGAAGAGATGCTGTTCCTCGAGCCCAGATGCTCGGCTGCTGGTTTCCAACAAGCCACAGGGATGCAGGAGAGACAGGAGGCGTGGGGGAACCCCAAGGTTTTGTGCCCCTCAGCAGGACTTAAGCTTTGCAGTGGTGGTGTGCTAGTGGCTGGGATGGCTGTGCTGCTCTTGGCTGCCTTGGCAGTCTCAGCCAGCTTTAACATGAGCCTGGAAACTGTTGGGCTCAGACAGCAGCAGCCACAAGCCCTCCCTGGAGGGAAAGGGGGAATGGTGCTCTTGACTTCCAAGGAGACACTCCAGTTAACATCCACTGAAGATCTGGCCTAGGAGGGAGCTGGTTACCAAGTTCTGATGGCAGCTGGCATGTAGTAGCCCTTTAACCGCTCTTTTTAAGTGTTAATGAAGAAGTAAATTCCGTAGAAACCAGCTCCCCACTGGGCTGCCAAGGTGGATTTTGAGGAGTGTGTTGATGATGCCACCATTGTAGCCTTTAGCCTGTCGTGTGGGGAGCACGGTGCCGGGTGATCGGCCTGGAGCAGGGGCTGGGAGCCGGGAATGGTTGCTTTCCAGTGCCCCATCCCATGCTGCTGCAGTCGATGGCTTTGCTGGGCTGGGCTGGGGCTGTGCAGCTGGAGCTTTGCTGCTTCGGTGTGCGCTTCCACCGTGCCGGGAGTTGGGAAAAGGCCTCCGTGAACCACCCGCCGTGTGCCGCGTTAACAGCTCCGATGGCTTCAGGAGGGCCCTCAGCGCCCGGGGGAAGCCCACGAGGGTTTGGCAAGGAGTAGGAGGAGGTTTGCAAGACAGGCTGTCTTGGTCCTTGCCCGGGAAAGTCCCAAGGTTTTACTTCCTAAATGACCCCTGTGGCTCCTGTGTGGTGCCGAGGATGCCGGATGTGGGAGTGTGGCCTGAGAGAGGAAGGGCTCCGTCCTGCCGTGTCCCTTTGTGGCAGTTGGGTGTCCTAGTTGTTAGAGACCAAAAAGAGACCAAAGGAAAAGTAGGATAAGGGAATGACTCACACCGTGGGCCATGTCACACCTGTTCTCTCCTCTGTCCCCATGCTCTCTGTAGGTTCGGCGTACCCCCCCAGCTGGCGCAGCGCCCAGGGAGCCCCGGATGTCTGGCAGTTTTCGGATGGAAGTTCAAGAGCACTTAAATTCTGAAAGGAGGTGAAGCTGGGGCGAGCGGCCGGCGGCGTCTCGGCGTCCGGAGGTGGCCTCTGTCCTGCTGGCTCGCCGCGTCCCCGGGAGAGCCTGAGGAGTCACCCGCCCACGGCAGCGCTCCCCGGGCTCCTCCTGCCTGCAAGACTATCGTATTTATATTTTGTAATAGAGTACAACACTTCTTTGGGGTTGGCTTTTTTCGGTTTTTTGGGGTTTTTTTCTTTTTGTTCATTGGTTTCTTTTTTTCATTTTCTAAAAACAAACAAACAAAAAAACCCACCCACCAAGGTCAAGGGCTTAATGATGGCTTCGACTGGCTCCTTTCCCCATGGAAAAGACTGTCTTGCTCTTGTGGACAACCCGGCCTGTTGGTTATCCTCGCAAAGTGCCATTCCTCGGGAGGCACATCTGATGTGATGAATTAAAAATAAAGCAAAACACAGTGTAGGTCTGTGGGTGGGTGGGAAATTGCCATAATAAATGTTGGAGCTTTAGGTTTTGTTTGCTCTGTCTTTAATTTTTAATGCTAACAAGGGCCAGACGGCTCGTGTGACTTTGTGTTCCCGTACTGGCTGCCGAAAAGCCAGTGCTGGGTTTTCACCGGGGATGGAGTTGGCACGAGGGGCTGCCTGGCCCCGGCGGACAGACCTTTCCCGCAGAGCTAGGCCAGGAGTTGGGCTTAGGGCCAGGCACCTCGAGCAGTGCTGAGCTCCCTCTGGCCTTTGGTGATGCTGAAAGGGAGGTGCCCCAGCTCTCCTGCATCGTCCTTGATGAATGCCAGCTGTCGTGTTGCATTTCTGCTGTTAAACTCTGTACTTTTGGGGCTGCTGGGATCCGTGACGTCCGCTCATGTCCGTGCGAGGAGCAGTGAGGCCCGTGCAGGTTTTGGGAGGGGCCGTAGTTGTGCTGTGGAGATGCTGTTGGATGGATCCCTCTGCAGGGGATGCAGAGCCGTGCCCTGGGCTGGGGGAGCTGCTGTCAGGTTGTTGTCCTGGTGTTTCCCAGACTTTGCACCAGGGACTTGCCAGCAACACTCGTCCCTTGCTCAGTGCTGAGCACCCACCCAAGGAGTGTCCTGGTTTGGGGCCCAGGCGCTTTGCTGACAGAAGATGGGTTATGTGTGAGCTTTGTGCCGCCTCTGATGGGATTTATAGGCTGTAGCTGCCCATGCCTGTGCTGACGAGTGGGAATGGACCTTATTTGGTGAAAGAAGCCAGCTGGGTAGCGAGTGGAGTGGCTGGCTGGCCGTGTCGGGCTGCCGGGATCAGCGGGATGGGGCCAAGTCATGGGGAAAGGGCCAGTGGATGTATTGGCTTCATGTATTAACTTCAATCTCACTTCTGTTTTATTCATCTCCTTGCTCACAATCTGAGTGAGATCCTCACTCGGGGTGACTCCCTCCCGGTGAAACAGCCGTAGGGAAAACCATGTTGCCTTTTCCGCGAGCGGCAGTTGCTCTTTTGTTGTTTAAAACCCAGGGCTGTGGTTTTCTCCTGGTGGCCTGGGCACAGCACAAGCACAGACGCTTTGGTACCTTAAAATTTGGCTGGGGTGGGCAGCAGGAGCATCTCCAAGGGGTGCCACACTGGGAGCCTGGAGGACTTGGCGCACTGGGACACAAAAGGAGCTATTGCTGCTTCTTCTAAGGTGGTTTGGTCTTTGAGGGCAAACCACCCAAAAGTCTACGCACAGCCTCAGCTTTTTTTATCATGAGAGGATGTTTTTAAAGGTTCTTGCTGACCCAGCCTGTGCTGCCACCTCTGTTTCTGCTCCTAAGGGGTTTTTGAGCCTTGGAAGGGTGACTCCTGTTGGATTAAGCCCCTGATTGTGAGTGCAGCGGTGGTGGAGAGTTGGACACCTGCTCCTGCCCTGGGGAGCTCTGCTCCAGGCAGCTGTGTCAGGTCAGGGCTAATGGAGTTCTTTACTGCTAAGGGGGTTGCTCTGCTCATTTCTCTAGACTGCAAGTCAGGACTCACCTGGTCCATATCTACAGCAGGCCCGGGAAGCCGCTTTAGAAGGGGTTCCAGTGTGTTGGCTCCTTCTGGGGGTGTCTGACCCTTGCTTTGTGTGAGCACAGGCCAAACTCAGTTCCTGGATGTCTTCTGGGGTAGCTGGTTATGCTTTTGCTGCTCTGCCCGGTGGAACAAGTGCGATGGGATCTGCTTTCTCTGGCTGCGGCTTGTCTCTCCTTCAGCAGGCAGCGTGAGGGCAAGGGTTTTTCCCAGGAAAAGCAGGAAATAACAAAGTGGGGATGGTTGAATGTGTTCTGCCAAGCACAGAAGTGATATCTGACGTCCTGAAGATGTAGTCAAATAGTCTTTAAAATGTCTATTTTTTATTACAGAGTTGGTAAACTCTCACCCAAACTCTTAGGACTTTGAAACATCTTTAGAATTCGTGTTGCCTTAAAGTTGCAAACAGGTGCCATGTCTGTGCTGAGAGCCCCTTGTGGGCCATGGGGCTCCTCTCCCTGGCTGCCAGCCCTGCTCCTGCTCCAGACTCTGCTGTGGCTCTTGCAGAGCACCAGGACAGCCTCAGCACGAGGTCTGCTGGAGATTCCAAAGGGTTTCCACTGCCCTGGGTGACCTGAGGGGGCTGTGTGCTTTAATTAAGGGTGTCATTAGGGTCCTCTTTCTGAATGGCCAGGACTTGGCTGAGTCCCCTTGCTGTGTCTGTGCTTGGGATCACCAGCAGCTTAATGAGTTTCTGCTAATTAACAAGAGTCCAAGGTTTCCTGTGAGGGGAGGGCTGGGAACCTGTTAGCCTCAAAGCTGGAGGTTGCTGGTGCAAGAGGGGCAATATTCCCAGGGGTTTTGTATTTTAGCATATTCTCCAGGTGTTGGTCTGCACATCCAAATTGGAAATAAGGTATGGTTAGTCTTTATTAAATTAATGAAGCTCCTAAAGTTTTGGGGCTCTTAATAAAGAAAAGATAAATGTTCTTCCCAGTCCCAGGGGTTGAGATGAACAAGATTCCTTGGGAATCACCTGGCTTAACTTTGAGATTTTGGGTTTAAAAAGCTGCTTTCAGACATGGAGATGATCTGACTATGCTGTGTTTGATTTCTAAGCACACTTTTCCTGACACTAAAATGCAGCAAAGGTCAAGCCTTTTGTGAAGTCTAGCTTAAATTTTGCTTTCAAAATCATGTATATTTTGTATTCATGATGCATCTGGGCTGTGGACTTTTATGAGATGTAAGACCTCTCCCCAGAAGGGATCTGAAAACAGATTTTGTGAGTGAGTTTCCAAGCCAAAGTGCCAAACTCCTTGTGGTTTTTCTCCAACCCCAGCTTTGTGCTGGGTCCCACTAAGTGACTGTGGGACAAGCAGCATTGCAGTGTTGGTGCTGACAACACAGCTGTCGGCTCTGGGGAAAGGTGGAGGGAAGCTCCATCCTCCTTGGGCTACTGGAGGTTATTTTACCATCTTTAGCCTTTACTTTGGGTTTGCATCTCCTTTCTCGTGTGTGTTTGAGCTGTCTGGGTGCTGGTGAGGCCTGGGGTGAGCCTTTTGCCTGTAGACTTTTGGCAGTGAGGAGGGGGAGGACCTGCTAAGCATCACTGCTGTTTCGGGGCTCCCTGCTCTGCTGCGATGTTTCACCTGACCTCACTGAAAAGTCTTATTGAGGAGTGAACTGAACCCCCCCCCCACCCCTCAAAAATGAGAGTGGTGCCTCATTTCCTTCTTTTCCTACTCTTCTGCTTCTCCTCCCTCCCAGTTTTCCCACTTCAGGCATCATCAGTCGTGTGTTGTATCTGCTACAAGTCAAAAACTGTTGCCCCTCCATCCCAGTTCTCTCCCCCCAAAAAATCATCCTCATAGCATTCATCTTCTGCAGGGGTCCAAGTAATCAGTTATTGCCAAGGCAAGATGGAGTTGCAGGGGGCAGAACAACAGCAAAACAAACCCCCTAAACCCCGAATACGGCCCTTGCTCCTTAATCTCACTGGATAGAGTTACACATCTGGTAGAGGCTTGTTCGTTGTTGCCATTACTTTTATTGCATCTTTAGCAGTGATGAAGTTCAGATGGCAGAACCAGTGGGCCCCAATTTAATTTCGCCTGGCCTCCCGTAACGAGCACGATGTGATCCCTGGGAATGCCGGCTCCGCTGCGGTTCTGTGGCCACGGGCAGGCAAAACCCCGCGGTGAGGGCGGGAGGAGGGGAAAAATCTGGGTCTGGGGATGGTAACAGGTGGGTGGAGGTGCCTGTGCTGGGTGAGCATCACCTTCTGCAGCGAGGGGCATGGCTGGGCAGGTGGTTTCTCCTGTCAAAACCCAGGCGAGGTGGATTCCCACCTGTTCTCGGTGGCCGGGGTGTGTGCGCCGCGACGCTTTCCGAGGTTGGTCCAGCCCTGGTGGCTCTTTCCTGGCCATTTCCATGACCCTCCGGGTTTCCAGTGGTGATGTACAGAAGCTCCCACCTCTCCCCCAATGTCTGCATGTGTCTAAGGGCTATACAGGGCTCGTTTACGGGCCTCCCGTCGGTGGGATATGTGCATGCAAAATGAAGGTTGTATTTGGCTTCTCATATTCGGATCTATATTCCATATTGTGTTGACCAAGAAAAACACCTCAGCCCCTGTGCTGAAGAATGTGATGGACTGATGACTTTCAGAAACGTACTGTAAATCAAGGAGGCTAATAAATACTTGCTATTAATAAAACGGGGCTACTGCCTTTCAAGTTATTTTCACGTTTTACAACATCCTAACTTAAATGGCACGAAGAAGCCGGTACCTTTGGACCTCTCCTCCTCCCCCAGCACGGTGTGGCTCAGATTAACCCCTCCAAAGGCTTGGGCAGGAGTTTTTCCTCAGTGAGGAGCTTTAGATGGAGCAGCCAAACCCCACAGAGCTGCTGAGGGGTTGACCCCAGCGGCAGGGTGCCCTTGGCAGAGGGTGGCCTCTGGCTGGGGCGTCCCTGAGGTCTGGCAGATGATCCCCAGAGCTTGCCAAGCCCAGTGCATCAAAGAGCCCGCAGCCAAAAGCTCCACCACCTGCACCAGCTCATGCTAAACCTTTAATGGTTCCCAGTTGTGAGCTTGGCCGCTCCAGGTGGTGAGTGCACAGGTGGAGCATCCGCAGGCTGCTTAACCCTTTCCCTCGGGTTCCTCTGGATCTGTGCACGGGAGGTTGGGTGAAGGTGGCGGTGGCCAGGGGCCTCCTGTGACAGACACCAGCAGGCAGCAGAAAACGTGGCTTTGAATTTGCTTCCCGAGTCTCTGTATCAGCGCTCATAGTGCCCACGGGGGTGCCAGATCACTCTTTATGTAGCCCTGCCCTTGGAAATCCGGGACGCTCTGGGCAGGGAGGGAGCAGGGGATGGAGCCCTAAATAAACCCTTTTTCTCTTAGAGTGTCTGTCCTTTCCCTGACCTCCTCCTGCAGCTCTACTTTGGCGAGCAGGGCCTGGTGGCTGTGACACTCCTGTCCCCCTTCCCTGTGGGCAGAGGGTGTCCTCTGGCAGCCCTTGCTCCACGGCTCGTGTCCATGAAAATCCCCACTGGTGGGCCTGCACTGCCATCCCCAAAACCCCCTGCACCTCTAATCCCAGTATGGGTAAAACTTATTTTTTATGTTCTCCTTCCAACAGACCTTTTCCCTGCTCCCTGGCTGGCACCATCCCCTGGGCTTTGGCTTTTCCATTTGGAGGCTTCGGGGAGGAACAACCCCTGGGGAGCTGCTCTGCACCTGGCTACTCCAGTTGGCTTTTTTTTGTTGCCTAAAATCCCCCTTTAGCTGTTTTTCTTACTTTTTTCCCTCTACCCTCTTTCCCCTGCTGAAGACACAGCACCTTCTGCAGCTGTAGTGATTAAAGGGGAGGGGAAAAAGAAAAAAAAAAAAAAAAGAAAAGGCTTATTTAAAGCAGAGCCTGGCAATATAAAATAAGGTGTGGAGGTGATGAATGATCCCGGGGTACATTAAAGCAGGGGCTGGCATTTTCGACATCGCTCCTACTCGTGGCGTGTTTGAGCACTTTCGGAGCCCGGCTGTTTGGAAACGCCGAGCATCCGCCCCTGGGCCCTAACTCGGGCAAGTTTAAAAACGTCCTCTGGGATTTAGGCAAGTCGTTGCTGTTTTTCCTCTCCTGCAGACCCGGGTGCTGCTGTTCAGACGCGGGGCTGGAAGGCCACGGGAGGACAGATCCCACCCTGGCCTTGCTCCGCCTCCCGAGGGCGAGGGGTGCAGGGGATGGGCACTCCTGGAGGGTGCGGAGGTGGGGGAAGCCTGCCTGGCTTTTCAAGGCTTTTTAGAAGCTCTTGGAAGTGTATTCCCAGCACTGCTGTGAGAGGCAGTCGGGAGAGAGGGAGGAAAAGAACAGAGCTCATTGCATGCGAGGAGCAGGGCAGGTGCAGGGAAATTATGCATTTTTCCAGACTGGCTTATTCCCTTCTGTGTATTAAACATTATTTTAATATTCGAGTGACAATGTTTTATAATTAAGCCAAATGTAAGAGCTGGAGCACACTGGAGAGCTGGGCTCGGTGTGGGGAGGTGAGGAAGGCTCCCACCCTCTGCCCAGGATTAACCCCAGGCTGCAGCATCCTCTCTGGAAAGGACAGAGCCTGGCTCTGGAATTCCAACACACCCCGCGCTCGGGCAGGGAAAACCTTTAACTCATAAAGGTTGTAATGTTAATACAGAAGAAAAGCCTTTTAAAAAATTACATTAGTTCACAGACATCTATTGAACTCATGAGGGGAAATCTAGCCCCTGAGAGATAGAAACTAAAGAGCTGAGCCATAAACCAGTACGATAACATCCTTATTATAAGATGCAAATTAAGGGGCCCAATTCACTTTAAAAAAGCATTATGAGTATTTAATTTTTCTAGTGGGAATCTCTGAAGTTGGCCTGTGTGTGGTTTTTTTCGTGCTGTGTACTTAAAATAAAAAAGAAGAAAGTAAGTCAGGCCATGAAGGAGCTGCTGAAGGCAGAGTTGAGGGTGCTGAGCCGTGGTTTGGGTGTGGGAGGACGGAGCTAGTGCTGATGGGGGGGGCAGGAAAAGATGTGTTCACACTGGATTTGGATGGGGTTAAAGCCAGCAGCATTGCAGTGGGGCTTCAATGGTGCAGAACGGGGCCAGAACCTGCCCTGGGTGTGTTTCAAGTGTTTCATCTCCAGAGCAGCTGGCTGGGCCCCCGTGCATCTCCGCTCTGACACCAGTGCCCTGTGGGCAGAGGGCAAGCACTGGGTTGGTGCCCCATCTGAGTTGTGTTTAGGATTTTCTGGGCAGCCTTCTCCCTGCCCTCGCCATTGCACCTCCTCCTGTGCTGCCGTGCTGTTGCCACCAGCATTGCTGGCTCTAGGAAACACTCAGTGGCAACGGGACCACGAGACTTTTGGGTGCTTTGTGTGTGGCACTTCTTCACAATGGGAGTGATTTGAGGCTTAACCATATCTGCTTAGTTGGGTTTTCCTGGCCTTTTCTTGTTTCCTGGAGCTTTTTTAAGTTGTTTTATTTTTTGCCTCCCCTCTGAAGCTGGAAGATGGTGTAATTGCTGCCCTTGGCTCTGTCCTTGCTGTTTGTCACATGCTGGAGGTTAAAGTCTCGAGCCTGGAGAAGGACTTGACGTGCAAGGTGGGGACAGCTGGGACAAATAAAAAAGAGAGCCTCCAAATACCAGGCCTACTCTCCATCCAGCTTTTGAGTTGTAAGGTCAGGACTTGTTCTAAAAAGCACAGAAAATGTGGTACCCTCACTTCACATCCTTAGAGACAAAAGGGCTGGTTCAGCCGCCTGCAAACCGGAGCCATCCGGAGCCCGGAATTGTCTTTTCTAATGTAGAAAATAAAACAAAAAGCCCTACCCTGGAAGATTGCCTTTAAGAGGGGCATTATACTGCTCTCCTATATAATGTGCAGAGGTCACAGGCTGAGCAAAACAGCGAGACCAAGTAAATACATTCACTTGAAACCCAGGGATTTTATTTATTTTGTGGCTCTGTAGAGCATCTCTCCAATTGTGGGTGTGAAACTGGAATGGGATGGGGCCTCTGCAGCTTGACTTTGGGGTCAGGCTCTGTTCCCCCACCTCAGCTGCTGCCTGGGGTTCAGGGCATGAAATAACTGGGTTTTTAATGTGTTGGGGAAAACCCTTCTCTCCAGCTGGTCCCTGACGGCTGAGCTTGGACAGGGCTCTGCTGTGCTTTGAAACTTGTTTCTCATCCCAAGGCTGCCTCCTTATCCTCTTTCTCTCCTCTTCCCAAACCACTGTTTCCAAGGAATATCGCTGCTTTTTAGAGCAGCACTGGTGCCCCCAGTCAGGAAAGACCATAAAATAGTGCTGGGTAACACTTGTGTCAGGCACTGGGCCGGCTGGGGCCTGAGTAAAAGGCTCCTTGCTTTGAGGGATTTTTTTTTTTTAAGAAAATAAATCCTGTGTACCTTTTTATTTTGTTTAAGAATCATAAATTCAGCAGCTAACAGGGCTAGTGGTCCATCTGGGCAGCAGCATGGGGCCATAGGTTAGTTAGCCTGGGAATATTTATGGGGCTTTGTGCTGGCCAGGCACACTGAGGGGGCTCAGCACTTGTTGCACAGAGTATTAAACACTCATTAAACCCTTCCCCCCCACAAAAGAACCCAACAACAACAGACCAACCTTTTCTGATAGAGCAGAGCACATCATGATCCACAGACCTACAAAAAGAGGTGTTTTAGTAGTGTTTTTTCCCCCACCTCCACATGAATCTGCACAGGAACACCCGGAGCATCGTGTGGCCAAAAAATCACCTGGCTCTGGAGTGATGAGGCTTTCACTTGTCTTTTCCAAAGTGAACTTTGTGGGAAGTTGAGGGATAAATATCACAACAACATAGAGCAACAAACCCCGGTGATAACTTCCCACACCAATTCCAGCTCGTCTTGCACCCCCTAAACCTCCCCTTCCCGTCGATTTAGGAGCGGGAGCCTCATAAATCCTCCGGACCCGGCTGCTTTATCAGGTGGCCCAGGCTGTCCCCGCGAAACCGCGGCGGGAGCGGCGGGGATGAACATCTGCGCGGGGGAAATCCTCCCGCTGCCGCCGCTGCCGCCGCCCGTTGTGTCACACAGCCCCGGAGCTGCGAAATGGGGAAGGATGTCCGCCCTTGTGGTTGGCAATTACGGAGTGCAGAGGAACAGCCAGCCGTGCTCCTGCACCCCGGAGTGGCTCTCCGGCAGCCGGGCGCAGATAAGGGGAGACGTGCTGGGAAACGGAGCTGGTGAGCGAGTTGGGAAAGTGATTGTAAAACCTGCCCGGGAGATGGAATGCAGGTCCGCGCCCGTGCGTGGCTCCAGCAGCCCTTGGGAAGAGCGTTTCATATCGCACAGCACCTTGCTTTGTTAAAAAAAAAAAACAAACAAAAAAAAACCCCAACCAAAACCCCAGTGTCACTTTGTGCTTGTGTTTCTCCCCTGGAGAGCATTTAGCTTTTGGGAGCAGATGATGTGATTGTGTCTCACACCCCTTGCACTCTGATGTTTGCACCACCAGAAAGGCCCAGGGATCAGCACCAGTGGAGACTTGGCCTATCCCAGGAGCTGGGCTTCTCTGTCATTGGGAATGCTCTGGGAGGGTTTATCCAGGATGGAGGGGTGCCCAGTATCTGGCTTTCCATCCCTCCAGAGATGGCTCCTGGTGTGGCTGGACTGCAGCTCCCTGGGACGTGCCGTGGGGCTGGATGCAGCTGGAACACACTCGCTGTGTGTCTTGAGGTGGCTGGAGATAAGGAGTTGGGAAACAGGGAATTATTGATTTGCAGCAGCACAAGTGGCTGGACCAAGTTACAGGTACTGCCTTCCATTCCTGTGCTGCCTGTGATGGATCAGCTGGCTGAGGGCTCCTGGACACATCCAGAATCTTTCCAGGTGTGTTTTTTATTTGGTTTGTTGGTTTGGGTTTCTTTATAAGACTGTGGCAGAGGCCGTGCTAGGTGCCAGATGTCTTTCCAGAGGTGCTTCTCTTCATACCTCCCTTCCACCTCACCGTGAGCATGATGCAAGGTCTGACTTTTCACCTGCTCCAGTAACCCCCGGCCCTGGGGCTGGAGCAGCAGAGCCGTCTGCAGGCCAGGGCCAGCTCAGTTCTCCTTTCATGCATCCCTATATTCTTCTACTTTAAAGGAAGAAATTGAACACCTCTCTGAGATGCACTGAAATTATTCAAGGAGGAAGCCTCAAAATCAGTGAGCAGCCTCAAAAATCAGCGTGAATCCTGGAAACGCTTGGGTTTTAAAAATTTTAACGTTGCTTCCTGCACCGCAGAGATAAGGCAGAGAGGTGAGTCCTCCTTGGCCACGGAGGTGCAGCCGGGTCGGGGATGTTCTTTGCTGATGGCCCCGGCTGGGATGGGCTGCTCCTCCCACCGGAGCCCCCGTGGCCGGGGCCCTTCTCCCGGCTCTGCCTGGCAGGTTTCGGCATGACTCGCCGGAGCCAGGGACAAGGTGGGGTGTTTTCTTCAAGGTCAGGATTTAGGTGGATTGGCAAAGGGCTGTGGGAATGCTTTTAAGGTGTCGTGTTGCATGTTTGGAGTTTTTATCTGTTTTGTTTTGCTGCAAGCAGTGTCAAGCTCGCCTGCCCTGCCTTTGCCCGACGGATGAGCGAGGAAGAGTTTGGGCTGCTGGAGATGCACGGTTTTCCATGGTCTGCATCCCACTCTGGTCCTCTGCTCAGCACTCTCCCTCTTCTTCTCCCAACCCACCCCCCAAAACCACTCTCCAAGGAGGTCAGTGGGCCCCCAAGGCACTCCCACGTCCTCCCTCCTCTTGGGGTACACAAGGGATGGGAATCAACTCACACATTTTTACATACTTGCTGACACACTCGGAATATTACAAACACCAGAAAGAAAGTATCATTGTAACACACAGAGAAATCTTTCAGGAACAGGAGTCCAGGGTTTATGAAGAAATAAATAATAAGCAGTAATTGAAGATGCACACACCTTATCTGTTGGAATTGCAGGCATTTTTGCAATGGGTGGTCAGGGTGCCCGCTGCAGGGGTTTGGGGTGGCTCAGAGGGTGTGCAGCTCAGCAGCTGCCTTGCACTTATGTCACTATCATTATTTAAAGTGCTTTAGTTACCTCAGCTCTGGCCTCTCAATGCTGGGCTCGAAGCCTGCCCACTGCCCCGCCTGGAACCCCTCTGCTGCAGATTAAAGCCCTCATGCCACCAAGCTGGGCTCGGCACCAGGATTTGTGCTGCTGGCTCCCATCAGGATTATTTATCTGCATGGGACAGGCCTGAGGGCAAACCATCCTGGCACCCCAGCAGTGCTTTCCTACGTGTGCTTCTGGGAGGTGGGGGACAGACACATGCGTGACCTGTTCTTCTGGCCTCTCCTCCATCACATCACAGACTCAGGTGCATTTTTAACTCCTCTGAAACATTCTGGGGGTGTTTTTTTCCAGGCTAATGTCTTTGTTTTTTACACCTCTTTTCTTTCCTTTCCTCTGACACATCCGAATCATCTCATCCCTTCCTTAGTATGGACATAAAAATGCAGCTGAGAAAACGCTGAAGCTGTTTCAACAACTGCTGTGCTAAGAAGTAAAGTAAACCAGAAAGTAGTTACTACACTGAGAGCTTCCTCTTTAAATCCGCTTGGGGGCGGGGAAAGAAGTGAGAGTCCTTGGTAATTAGATTCTCTCCCTCATCCTAATTGCATTAACAATAAATCAGCTCCAAAGATCTGTTTCTTTTTAAGTTCTCTTGAATTTAGCCTTTGTCTGAGAATCCTGGAAGAGCAGAGCTGCAGTAAATATGATTAACCTGCAGTTAATGACTGGGGTATTTTGGCTGTGCCCTGTGGACACTCAGCCTGCCATGGTGAACCATCGGGCTCTCAGAAAGCAGCCCCTGCCAAATCTAGGCAGTGGAGCAGCCAGCCTGGTGAGCTGCTCCCTCCCGACCAACATTGTTTAAGGCTTTATCTTAAGGGATAATTTGGCAGTTTGGTGGAAAAAACTACCTTTTCCTCAGCAGGGCTTTTTTTCCCCATCTCTTTCCAAGGCCATGGAGTTTTAGTTTGGCACAGCCTCTTCTAATACCTTCTATAATTTCAGAGTGCCAAATCCCTTGAAACTCTGATTAAAGCAGGTGTGTATTGTGCATTTTCTTATTTAGAAGAAGAGAGGATATTTAGTTAATATATAATTAGGGGCTGGGTCCCTGGGCTGCACAGAGCCATGGAGAGAAACCCATGGGCAGGGAAAAAGCCTCCCATACCAATGGGGGATGTCCCCTTTCCCTTAACTGAGGTCAGGATAGGTCTTGTTCAATTAGAGGTGAGCACTGAGGGCTTCCTGGTGACCTCCCACCAAAATTTTGTGCTGTTGAAAGCTGGTGGTTGCACAAGATGCTCGGCACACGGTGCTGCACCTCAGGACTCCTGTGAGCTCCTGACATCACAGCTCCCCATTTATCAGAAAAACCAGTGCTGATGGTTCAGAAAAAATTAATTATTGTAAATTCTGGATTGAAGGAGTCTGTCCTCCCTGCTGCTTACCTCAAGTCTGTGCTCTGCAAAGCTTTTCTCCAAGAATTTCTGCTGGGTGTTGAGATCAACGGGGCCGGGAGACCAGGCTCCGTTTGTATGGCCTGTATTAAGAAATCAGCTCTGGGGGGGTGCTCGAGGGGTCGCACACACCACCACTGCTCTCCCGGAAGATGCAGAAGAGGAGGTGCACAGGCAGCTTTGCCCAGAGGCAGAGCTGGAACTTCTGTCCTCACGGGAGTCCTCAGGAAGACACTGAATCGGCTCGAAGTCCAGGGGGGTCATGTCTTTCTAG
>VYXF01004084.1:187079-208304 GCA_013397295.1 Polioptila caerulea
AATTGAGGCTTTTCAGCGTTAATTTCCATGTTCCGTCTTTCTCTCCGTCACCTTTTTTCCCCTCGCCGTTTTTCCCGCCGCCCTTTTTCCCGCCTCCTCCGCCGCCGGTCCGTGAGGGCAGGCGCAGTTTTTACCCGGTGGGAGGAGGGTACGAAGGGATTACAGAAACACTGGGAGTAGGGGATAACAGGATTGATAAACCAGGGATGTAACATGGGGTTTTACAACTTCTTGGGTAATTGGGGTGGAACATACTGGGATAATACAACACATTACAGGAATTGTGAACTTTAACTTTTACCATTAAAACAGATAACATCAACATGAGGAAATGTTGAAATTGTATTCATAACAGGTGTGAAGATGAGGACCGGTGTGCTGATAATGCAGTGACCTTCAGCAGGAAAAAGAGAGCTCATGTCCCCAAAACACAAGTTCTCCTGGACAATATTCACTGGGAAACTTATGGAGAAGGGACACTGCAGCATGCTGTCTCTGTCAGGAAAATATCAGTGAGACTGAAGCTGCACAGTGATGGGGGATGAGCCAAGGGTGATGCCAGCACTTGCTGGGATTTCACTGTCCCGTAGGGGCTGACCTGCGAGGGCAGAGCTGGCTGCAGGCCACAGGCTCCTCTGACAACTCCAGGGATGAGCCAGGAGCCACACAAGGAGCCTGGATAGGAGCGGCTAAGAGGGGACAGAGACAATGGGAGAGACAAGGCCACACCCTTTAGTGAGACCTGTCTCACGACCGTCCTGCTTGCTCAGAAAGCTCTGAGGGCGGCCCTGCCTGGCCAGGGACAGGAATGACCTTCAGCTGTGGCCGTGCTGCCCCATCACGGCCTGCCCTCAGGTGGGGGCACCGCCCCTCTCCAGGTGTTCCCTCACACACTAATTACGAGCCCCTCGTAAAAAGGGGCTAGCAAAAAATAAAGGCACGGCTATCAGCAAAGTTCGGGCTTTGTTTCGGTTCTGGCTGGCTGTCCTTTGTGTCCCATGGATTTCATAAAGGCACGGCTCACAGCAAAATTCGGGCCTTGTTTTGGTGCTGGCCGGGCGTCCTTTGGGCTCCTGAGCTGTACCAGCCCTGTCTGCTACTGGGCCTCCTACTATCTATCACCTCAGCTGCCTTTGCTTCTTGAACTGGGTCTGTGGGGTGCTTACTGCGGTCTTTGCAATTTGTCTGGCTGAGGAAAGGACTCAAACTCCCCCTGGGATTGTGCAAGGTTGGTGCTTTGGAGTGCCAGCTTACTGCGAGCATCCAGCAAGCTCTGGATGTGGGGAAGAAAAGCTGTGCTGCTTTGGGAGGAAAGAGAGGATGTGCTTACAGAGGACAGAGACTTTTGTGAAGTGCTTGCAGTTGAATTTTCCTCGTGCTCTGTGCTGAGACTCCGGGGGACACCTCATCTTTGTGACCACTGTGGAATTTTCCTGATGGGAAGGACAGGCTGTTCTCCTGGGAGCTGCTCTCCCTCAGGCAGGTGAGTGGTTCCTGTACTGAAATTCCTGCTTTTGGGAAAGGCAAAATGTACTTCAATGCTGCAGTGGGCAGAACATTTTAAGGTTTTTTTAAGTTCGAAATTCATTGGGAGTTGCTATGTGTTGATAAACTAAAAAAAAAATAAAAAATCACCAACTCATATTGCTTGGAGATATCAGTGTCTCTTGTAAGTGCTGAGAGGCAGGCAATGCTCAGCCTCTCTGATGTGCAGCTTTGTGCTGTGCCTGGTGTTTCCCTTGCTGATGAGTCAGGGATGACACCATGGGTTAATTCCTCTTTGCCTTGGGGTGGTTGAAGACCAAGCTGTGTTAAATTGCTGGACTTTGCTGTTGAAATTGAGCTCCCTGTACAGTTCTGCAAGTGGCAGGATGGGGCTGGAGGGAGGTGGGCAGAGGGATTTGGAGCTGGTGCTGCCTGTGAGTGTGGTGGATGAAAGAAAATGCAGATGTTGGTTATTCCCTTCACAATCCCTGCCCAAGTGTTGGCTCCAGTGAGAACTCCCAGCTCAGGGGACAGAAGCACTGGAGAAGCTTATTCAGGGGTATATCTGGGGTCTGCATGGTGCAGAGCTCAACCTGGGTCTCTTGGGACACAAGGCTCTGTCCCCAGGCTTCATAGCTCTCCCTGAGCTTTGGTAGGGTTTAATCACCTCGTACTTGACACCACAGTCCTGCTCCATCTCCCTCTCCACCACCCTCCTCCCCTCTGGAAAGCCCAGCAAAGGTCAGCTCTGTGCACTTGGCAAACCCACACCACAACAGGCTGGGCTGGTTTGAGAATGCCTGGTGGCAGCCGTGCCCTCCCGTGCCAGCTTGTCTGAGGATGGCCTCTCCCTGGGCACGAGTCCCTGCCAGGCCAGCCTGGCTGGGCACTGTCAGGTGCCCATCCCGCTATCGGCACAGCCTGGGCCTGTCCATCGGCCACTCTGGGGGAAGTTCGTGGGGTTACTCTGCAGGAATTTGAGGGAGTCTAGAAATTAGTTTGGCTATTCCTTCCTCTGCCCTTCCATCTGTAGCTTCTGAGTCACATCAGCAGCCAGGACGGCAAGATAGAGGCTTATCCATTAAAACATCATCCTTGACTCCTGCGGACCCGGAGCCGCACTCATCAGTCCTTGTTTGAGCGATTAAGGATTGTGCCATTAGTCTGCTGCTTAATGAATATTGAAATGCTCTCTGGAAATGAAAAGGCATCTCTTTTTCTGTGGCACAAACAAAGCAGGGATGTTTTCCACTTAGAGGGATGGTCCCTAAGTGTTGGGTGTCACCCCTCTGGAGCTGCAGCGACGCCCTCATCTTTGAGCTGAAGGGAGAAGTGGGAATCTTGTGGCTGGTAATAGCCAGGCCATTATTTTAGGGATACAAATGTTTAATGTACAATAACGAGTCACATAATGAATGTCCAAATGAGTGATGTTTTCTTCAGTTTTACATTCCCAGAGGCGCAGAAAGTATTGGTCACTTTGACACGGGAAGCAGTCAGGCAATTACACTGGTGTGCTCTGAAAAGAGGGAATTTTATTTCATTGCAATTTTGTAACAAAAAACTTGAGGAAAGGCCCAGAACACCCTGTGCTTCCTGGTCGTTTCTTTGAATTCCATTTTTCGCTGCTCCAGGTTAAAAGGGATGTGGGTTTTGGGACTGTCCAGCTAGTTCGGGGATTTTTGGAAGTGAGGAGCAGGGCAGGACAACAGGAAGGCATCTCTAAAGGGTTTCTTCTTCCCATAGAAAGGCAGATGAGGATGAATGAGGCCTGGTTACCCTTTGTAGCGAAGGGTGGTGGTGGGTGCCACCAGCCGGGAGCAAAGCTGTGCTTGCTCTGGGTGGGCCATGTGCTCCTGGATGTGCAGGGCTGGGTGCTGGTCTGCTCTGAACCCACTGCCGTGTTACCAAAACTCTCTGTGGTTTCAAGGGGTTTGCCCAGAAGCTTTCAGTACCCTCTTTTGTTTTTCTTTCTTTCTTTTTTTTTTTAAAGCTTTTTCGTAAGTGAGTTAATGAGATCAGTTTTATTTTTGAGACTTAAGACTCATTTGCTTCCCATGATATTTTGGGGAAAGCAGTACCCTTGTCATTTTAGCTGGGCAGCACCACCTGAATATTTGTCATGGTTCAGAAAACAATGAAACCTGGGTAATCTCAGTGATGCTAGAAAATCAGTCTCATGCATGCCATTTGCAGGAGAGGTCTCAAATGTTGCCTTAGAAAGCGAAGTCCTAGTGTTCAGGAAAAAAAAAATACTTCCAGCTTTTATCTATTTTACTGAAAGCTAAAATGAACTCATCTATATATTTTATAAGAATATCTGTTTCGTGTTTAGCCCAGCATTAAGGATACTTTTCCCCCTCAATAAGCTCGTGCCAGCGCTCCCGTGCCCGTGGCCCGGAGGCGGCGTTTTGTGAGGATGAAAAATGAACGCATTATTTACCTATCAATAGCAGGCGGGGCTGATCAATGCCGGGGAGCGCTGCCCCACGGTGCCGGCGGGAGGGCTGCCCCGCCGGAGCAGCGCTCCGGCTTCGTCTGCACCGTGGAGCTCCCAACCAGCGGGCCGACAAAGTGCCTCTCTCTGACAGCCAAGCCATTAATTACCATCATCTGAGCCTAATTCATTCATCCCTTTCCCTCTCATGCAGAGGGACAGGGAGGGCCGAGGGCACTTGGGGAAACATAGGCATGATTCCATATTCGTTATGCGGCGGGCGCTGCCTGCGACTTTGTTGGTTGCAGTGGCTTTAATTGAATTGGCTTGCCAATAAAGCTGTTGTCATTCAGTAAGTGAATTTGTTGTACTACTCGCACCACAGCTGCTGCATACAACCAGGCGTTTCCTGAAGGCAAGCCAACCTTGTGCTACCCTGGCTGGAGGGTTTGTCTTTCTGCCTTCCCCCAAAAACTCATCTGTAGTGTGCTGTAAAAGATCCTTTAGGTGTTGTTTCCCACCTGGGGCATCACCTGCCTGAGCCCCTCTTGCAGGGGTGTGTCCCAACCCCTAACAAGGGTGGCTGTGAGTGGGGTGCTGGATATCCATCGGGGTCTGGGCCTGGCTGGTCAGACCATGTGTTTTTCCAATTAACAGGCTCTGACCTCCGTTACCCTGGGCTGGTGCTGATAGAGCATCATTGTTCCTTGCAGGAAAAGTAAATACTGAATATGACAGACAATATATTTTGTTAGTCAGGAGCTTAGAGTCCCATTAAGGAGTCTGGCAATATTGATAAAATAAAGCAACATTAGGAGAGGCATTTATTATGGGGTATGCAGGCTGTTGGGCCAAAATATACTCCAACTTTCTGCAGTTTATAAAACATTAGGGAAGGAGAGGGGGCGGGCTGCTTGATTTATGGTGGCTGGAAGTGATACTGAGATGAAGTAAAACATCCAGAGGTCTGAGATAGTGTTACTTTTGTGTTCTAATGTGTGGCTCGAGTGTGCGCACAGAGGTCCATGAGGCAGCCCGGGGGTGGGTGAGGACCAGCACTCCCTGCACAAACACCTCCTCCTTCTCCTGGGGGGGCTGAGATGCAACCCCACATCTGAGCTGCCTCTGCCCCTCTTCTCTGCTGGGTCAGAGCAAATCCTGTATTTTTTTCACCCCCCAAGAAGAGGGGGAGCAGATCTGGATCTGTTTCAAGATGATGTGGCTGGGTCCCAACTCCAATTGGGATGAATTACTTCTTCTTCTTGCTGTGCTGAGCTGGGGGAATTACCCTAAGAGAGAAGTTTTCCTCTGAGAAAATTTTTTGGTTTTTAATAACAACCTCATAAAACGTCACAATGAAGTCCAAATCAATTCCATCAGATTTATACTTATTGTAGATTATTCTTAACACATCCAAATTATGGGTAGGTCAGGTTTTTTAAGCCCTCTACTGAAACTGGATCACGGTCACCTGTAGGCAGGAGCTGAAATAATATTTTAAGTGTTAATCTCACTTGAGGTAAATCCTAAATTTAGAGAGACAAGCTGGATATTAGAGGTGAAACTTGGGATATGGATGCCTGTTTGTAGAGAACTGATAAAACTCCTAAATTTTGCCCCATATAGGCCCATGTTAGTTGAGTAGTAACTCAGGAAGAAAAGCCTAAAAATTTCTTGATAATGGTGAAACTTTGACTTCAGTACCAATGGAGGTAACCAGTAATGGGAACCTGTTGCCTTCAGTGCTGGGAGCCTGCTTGTACAAATCCATGGAAATGGTTTTGGCAATGGCTGTGGTGCCAATTTCCAGCCCAGGCAAAGTCACTTTTCCTGGTGCTTTGGGAATAAAAATACATAAAAGCTTGAGGACCTCCAAGCAGTTGGCCTGCCAACTTTGTGGGGCACCAACTCTAGGAGTAGAAACATGCTGGGAAATGTCCCATGGAGGCCTATAAGACCATGGCCTTCTTCCCCCCTCACTATTTCTTAGGGTTTTTCCTAGAAATCAAGATGCTGACCTACAGCTCTAGGCAATAACTGAGAACCATCAGCCAAAATGTCTGGTGTTAGGCAGCACATCTGGAGTCATGGGCAGTGAGGGTGTATCAGAGGGCAAAGCCTGGGGTTTTAGGGCCAGAATACACAGCAGCCACCCCTCCTGATGGTTCAGGGTGATGCTGGGTTCCAGCAAGTCCATCTGGAAAACCTTCCTGCTGCATCAAACTTTGTGATTTTTGGGTGTTTGTGGCATAGGACAACGCCTTGGGCTGGAGCAGCGGTCTGCTGGAGCTTCGGGTCACTGGGGGCCGAGAGGGTGGGGAAATCTTAATGGTGAACCTAAACCTGTGCTTTGGGTTCCTTCAGGTAACCCAATTTGCTGTGAACACTCCCCTTGCAGCAGTAACGCTCCGTAAGTGGCTGTGTCAGTCAATTATAGACTTAGGGTGGCCAACAATGTCTTCTCCTATCATCTCTTCCCACCACTCCCCAAGCCTCTGCCAGAGAGGACAAGCCCAGTGGCAGCAAACACACATCAGCCTCAGGATTTTTGTCTTGGCAAAGAGCCAAGACAAAAGTTCTGGATAACTTCATCTTGTCTTTTCCTTTCCTTGGGTATAATATTAATGTACGTGGAATGCAACTGTGCTACTATTAAAAAAAACCCAAAAAAACCCCACATTGCTGACAAGGGCTTTTGTATGTCTGTATATCCCACATGCTACTAGAAATAAATTTTCATTAGTAAGAGCCATGTAGTTCTCAATTAGCAGCTAATCAAGTAGGCTCTTCTTTATTTAGAAGGTTTATATTTTTCTTAATTCTTCTGTGCCCACCACATTCACAGTATAAGAAAATTGTGCAGGCATGCTGGCCTTTCTTTAGAATGAGATTTCTGTACAGAAAACACAAAGCCTAATTTTTCAGAGGTTGAGTTAATGATTGGGAGAGCAATGACTTGGAGAAGGAGGACTTGAGTGAAAGGGAACTGCTCACTGAAACCAGACCTGAGAAATGCCATAAACTTAGGTTTGTAGCAGGCCAATGCTTATTTTTCTTCCTTTATGCCAGGCACTGCTTTTGCCTTTAGGCCTAGTAGGGTTGAGAAAGAAAAAAGTCCATCTGGAAGAATCCTGGGAAGGAAAGAGGAATTTGGTGAATGTTCAGATGACAAAACCTGGTTATAACTATCTGAATGGTTCGAATTGAAGTAACTTCCACAGAATTGTGGGATGGTTTGGATTGGAAAGGACCTTAAAGACCATCTAGTTCCAACCCCCTGACATTCAGCTCTTTCACAACACAAGCTTGAAAGTTTCGTGTGCCAAGTTTGCTTCAAAGCAACCTATGCAAAAAAAGCACAATCTGTGTGTGTGTGTGTGAGTTTTGGAGCTGAGGAAAAAATCCCCAGGGAATTCCTTTAAGGCTCATGAACACCCAATCAGTAAAAATTACCTCGTGTCTCGCCCAGCTCGGGGTACAGGGCGCTGGTGGGACGTGCCAACCGGTCTTCGTGTCTCTGCGAGCCACAGGAGGCCTGGATCCTCTACACCCAGCCCTTTGCTGGCTGTCGAAGGTGTAATTAACTGTGTGGGTGGCAAAATGGCCCAGGGCTCCCCGTTTGCATTTTGTGCAACTGGAACGTACCCTCCTTGTTCGAGTAAGGTGGCAAATAAAACCCGAGCAGGGCAGCGGCGGCTGTTGGTGAGGAGTGTTGTAATAGCATGAGAATGGGTTTTATGACAGTGTATCACTTGCTGAGACTGCAGGGCTGGCGCAAATCATGCGTTGGGAGAAGGCTTTAGTGCAGCTCCATGGCTTTTTTTGGGAGGTTTATGGCCTGCCGGGCCGTGGTTTGCTGTGTGAACGTCGGGAGGCGCGGGGCCGCGCTGGCAGCGCTGCCGGGTGTCGCAATGCCTGCGGAGGTACCTGCAGCTGGGACTGTGCAGCAAGATCCCAGATCCCTGCACAGATCCCTGGGCTCCCCCAGGGCTGCTCTCTGACCCTGCCCCAGCTTTTCTTTGCCCATGCACTTTCTACCTCCTGCCCCTGGGCTTGCGCTCCGACAGCGAGTCAGACGCGTGTGCCCTTGCTGTGCGCTAAATCACGCAGCCTCAGTGTCTAGGATGAGCTCCTGAGCCTTTTGTCTCACCTCGAGGGGCTGCTGGAAGGAGGTTTGGCTGGGTCAGGGGTCTCTAGTGCTGCAGCTCTGCTTGTGTCCCAAGGGAGAGCCAAGGGGCTCCGTGCTGTGCTCCCAAGGAGCTGGCATTGGTCCTCCCTTGAGTTGGCTACGTGACCCAAAATGCAGCCTGAGCTTTGGTGGTGCACAGCTCGGGCTCTGAAGGGTGAAGCTGAAAGCCAGGTACGGGCAGGAAGGGATCAATCAACTCTGATACTCTACTCTCTGATAGGTTCGTGTTCTTTGCAGCATCTCCGTGGATTTGATGATTTCAAGGCTCTCTCTGTGTGTAAAGTTTTATCTGCTCCCCTTGGATTGTCTCTGCTTCCCTTGGATTGTCTCTGCTCTCCTTGGATTGTCTCTGCTCTTGGGTACTTTTTGAATGAGAGCTCTGGAACAATTTAGATATTTTGGTATCTTAGAAGTGCTTCATACCTCAAGGGCAGCTCTCCTTTTTCCTGGGCAGCACAAGGAGCCTCTCCCTGCATGTCATCAGGCAGAAATTATCTGAGATTGCTTTGTGTACTGTAGAAGACATTGAGTTCCACGGCTGAGACCTGGGAGGACATCTGGCATTTACCCCAGTGGTAATCTGAGCTTGGTATCCCCACGGCTTAGTTTGGGACAACCCCTTTCAGCGTGGATGTTTGCCTTTCTCCAAGAGATCTTTTTGGGTGGGCTTGAAGGTCTGATGGGAGCCTTCTCAGAGCCATGCCTCGTGATAGTAGCTCTCTGTATTTGTAAAAAGATTGTGCACTGAGGTCAAAAACCCCACGATATTGAGGAAAATATTTCTGTTGGCTTTATTGGGTGTTGCTCCACCTCTGCAAAGAAATTAGAAGTCAGAACCTGCAAAAATGTACAGGTGAGATGCAGAAAGTCCTAAATTAGCTCTAAACAAAAAAGGAGGGGAGAAAACAACAGCCCCACACCCAACAAAATGTGACACAGGTACCTTTCTCAAACTTTCTCTTCTGTTTATTTTGAAGTATTGTTTTAATGGTGTTTCAGTATTACTGGACTTTTTACAGAGACAACACTTGCTCTGAACAATCAATTTCCAGGTGATCCCCTTTAATTAGTTTGTACTCACCAGGAAGGGAGCATATCCACTTTAAAGCAGCTGGCCTGAGAGAAATTCCCAACAATGAGAAATACTCTGGAGCTGAGAGTAAGACAGATCACTATGCTTTACTGCAAACCTCTGCATGAGCTGCATGTTGCCTTTTCTAGTCCAGCTCTTCTCTGCTGCTGGAATTCCTAACATTTTCTTGGCTAGGGCTGGATTGGCATGCAGTGGAAGTTACTGAAGCTGAGAGAGATGCTCTGGATTTATTGTGAAATGACCAAAATCCAGCCATAGGCCTGAGAACATTCTTCAAGACATGGGAGTTGTCATTAAGCTCCTGCTGCTGTGGAGGAAAGAAGGGCATGAGAGAGGGGACAACTGAGATTTGCTCCATGGTACTCCCTGGAGCCTGAGCATCCCAAATCTCACAGAGTTCCTCTTGCACTCTCCTGACTCCCTCCCATCGCTGCCGGGCTGAGCAAGTGCGGACAAACCCTGCCCGGAGCTGCTGCCAAGCTTCTCCAGCTCTTTCCACCAGTTTGCCCAAGTTCTTGGGTGATAAGATTCGTCCTGCCCTGTTTTTGCAAAGGGATTTGGTGATTGCAAAACGTGTCACATTATTGACTGGAAGTTGTTACCATCTGGTGGCTGTTTCGATGGTCTGGTACTAATGAGTGGGTAATCTGAATTGGGTTTCTAAGGGACAGCTGTCCCCTCTCACTTTCTTCCTCACAATCCCACTCATCATCACTGCCCTGGACACTAATTCGAATTCTTGGTTGGAATTCTTCCACGGCAAGCAGCCGTGGAAGCGCTTTCCACAAGAAATGGGGTGATAGGAGAAAAAGTGCCATTCCAGCAGCTGCATTGTGTTTTATGTGCAGAAAGGATCCGGGGGTTTCAGCGGTGTTGTACAAGCCTAAAACACCCTCTAAAGAGGGAATCAAGTGACATGAGGCTATAGTGGATGAAGTAAGAGGAATAAAAACACACTGCTATCCCTTTGGCTTATTTCCTAACCCTCCCACCAGTCAATAGGTGCCTGCTCCAAAGTGCCCTGTCTTGTAAATGCATGCCCAGAAAATGCAGCTCAAAAAAAAAAGTCTAGTGCATATTCAGAGCTGGGATCAGGTGGAAGCGTTCGTGGTTCTCACCGGTTTGATGATATTCGAAATGTTATTCAAAATCATGCAAAGTTGGGTTCTGCACTTGGAGCCATGGAGGTGGGCAGATTGGTGCTGCAGGGGATGTTCCCATGGAAGGGAGAGGGTTGGAAATTACATGGGATGGTAAATGCAGCTCACATATAGCCTGAGAAGTGTCATGGTCTTCTACCTCAGAAGTGACCTTTCACTGCTGCTTCAGCACCTTGTTCTGTTTTTCCTCTCTGGTCCCTGTCTGTCTGTTCATGGGGACATCACGACCCCAACACAAGCCCTCCGTTTTGGTGGAGGTGTGTCCTACTCACATGGAGGGCTCCAAAGGAAGTGTTTTCTGAAAGCCGAGGCACGCTCTGAGTGCAGAGGTCACTAAGGCTTGTTTAAAGTGAAGCCATGGTGGGGTAGAGTACCCCTGGAGACCGCAGCTTGTAACAGTGGGTTTGGGGTCGGCTCCTTTTGCTGTAGCGTGTCTCCTGTCTGAGGCCTTGAGTAGCCTGGCTTGGACTTCCTCAGTGGCAATCACTCACCCGTGATTGCAGGTGGTTATTCACTCGTGTGTGCGGTTCCTCCTATCTCCCTCCTTATCTCAGCTGTCTGCTCCGACTTCAGGCTGCTCTTAAATCTGTGAAGGGCTGTGGTGGTGATGTGGTGTGAGCTTGATTTGAGCTCAAGTCAGCAAGGAGCAGTGTCTCAGCCTGTTGGAAACTACTCGTGGTGGCTGGATACCGGTGTGTGTGATGGGCTTCCAGGTTTTAACTGCAAAACGCAACTTCAAATCCGATGATACCTGTTTAAAGACTTGCTGAGGGGGGAGAAATTGAAAGCGTTCTTTTGTTCAGTTGTGGAGCAGGCTGGGGAGTCTCGAGGCCAAAGAGGAGGGTGTGCTTGACGCTCATGATGGACCGTAGGTTTTGTTAGCACGCCGGCTCGATCCATCAGGAGCCCTGCAGAAGCGCCCGCCTCGGCCACAGATGGGACCGTGGAGCAGCAGCACTGAATCACCTGTCATCCCGTACGGCTGGGGTGAAAGGGGAAGCTATTTACATAAATTATTGGAGAGCAGTAAATATTATTTCATGGTATCACATCAAGATTAACTTAATCAAACCTGATATTAAGAGGAAGGATGATTTGCTTTTAGCCAAAGACACAATTAAAGAAGGTGCTTGAGGGTAAAGGAGAGTGCCTACTTAGGAAGATGTTTATCACACAATGGGTGATAATGGGTTGGGAAGCTTATAACCGAGATCTTAACTCCTTTGTGCATTTTGTAGCTACAACTCTCCTAATTTTAGCAGCTGTTGCATTCTCAGGAAGGAGAGCGTGAATGAAATGTAGTTGTGGGGTTTTCTTGAGGGCTTTGGATGGAAGGGAGAGATATCTTAATATTTTAAATGCCTATTTCTCATATCAAAGGTTTCTGGAAGGTTGTCTTGGCAAGTATCATCCGAAGTAAAGGCAAAACATTTAACTCTTCCCAGATGGAATGGGAATCAGCCTGGCCTCAGCTATGCTGTGGGTCAAGGCTGTGCTCTTTGTTGCCTGGAGTCTGTGGAGGGTTAAAGACATTGCAACCTCCCCTTCCCACTGCTGCTTTTCTCTTGGTGAGTGGGTCTGTGTCTGCTGGATAAAGCAATGGCCGCATAGAATATCCTGGGTTGGAATGTCATTTGTTTGCTAGGAGTGGGTTCATCTTCTAGAACCCTGGAAGCCCGTGTCCTGAATTTCCCAACGTATCCATAGCATGTGAATCATGTGTAGCTCTTTCCCATGGTTTAAGTGGAAGCTCAGTGTGTATTAGTTGTCTGGGAGAATAGATCCCCTGCCAGTTTATTGCCTCCAAGCTGGCTGCAAGGGGATTTCTCTTACACAATTTCTTAAACATTTTTTTTTTTTCACAATTTTTTTACAGAAAAGCCAGAGCTGACCCATTTGGGCAGTTCCTATGTGAATCCCTGCTCCCTTTCTTTTTGAGGAAGGCTGAGATTTCCCCCACTCTCATATTTTTTAATCAAAACCCAAATTATCAGTTGAAGGGGGGTGGGAGCTTGAAATGGAACATGTTGGACAAGCCCGAACCGTGTCTCCTCTTTGTGCAAAGTGCATTGTCCTCGATTCCAGACAGCGCCAGCACCAGCTGGAGGAGCTGGGAAGGGTTCAAGGCATGCTCAGCGCGTTCCAGGATTAGACCCATTGTTTCAGTAATAACACTCAATCTCACAAGCCCTTCTTCATTTTTATTTTCCATCCACTCTTTCCACATGAAAGGTGTAAGGGCTTTATTTTTTCCTTAGCTCTTTCCCTGTCCTTGAGTTCCTGGTGTTTTTGTAACCCACTGTGCAGGGTTATGTGGCTCCTCTCCCTGAGGTCTCAAGTGACAGAGAGCAGAATTTGGCTAAGGGTAGTAGTAAACTATTAAAAAACCAAACAAACCAGAAAACTGCATCTTAATTATTTCATGTTTATTTAGTTCAAGCGGTGCATAGCACTGGTTTTCCAGCAGCCACCTGTGGGATGCTCAGGCCTTGTCAATACATCTCTCCCTGCTTTCAATGCCTGAGTAATGCAAGCATCTGCTGCCATTCAACAAGTGATGCTCTACTGACCATTTCTAACAACCCCCACCTGTTCATGTTTGCAAAAACAAGCTTGGAATGCCTGGCCTTGGGAAGAACAGCCCCAGCACTGCTTTGTAGCCACAGCTTTTCCCTCCCTGGCTTCTTCATGAAGCTGTGGATCACTGATTTCAGAGAACTGTAGAATGGTTTGGGTTGGATTGGACTTTTAAGATCATCTAGTTCAATCCCCCTGTTCATTGAGGACAACCTTCTTTTAAGGGCTGGTCACCTCTTAGATATTACACATTTCAGCCTGACTTTGCCCGGCCTAAAAGCTGTAGAATTTAATTTTTTTAAATAACGATGGTACTCGTATCTTTTTGCAGTCTTAAACGTGAAGGTGTTTGTAGGTAGAGCTGTTGAATCTCCCTGTAATGATATTCAAGCTGCAATGCAGCTTTGATGAGGAGATGGTGGGGAAACTGAGACTTGTCCTGTCCCTCCCAGGTCAGGGGCTGGGCTGCACTTTCCCCTGAGGCCAGGTCTGGAGCTTTCAGAGGGGCTGGATCCTTATTTTGAAAGGGAGCAGGGATTCACTCTGATAGACCCTGTGCACCTGATGTGGTGGTTGGATGTCCCTGCTGGGCCTGGCAAGCTGTTCAAGCTTGTCCACTGGTGCTTTAATGCTACATTAACACTGGTTTTGTATTTCTGGATCAGCCTTTACTCCCATAATTTTCTGATTTGATGCTGTGTGTCCTCTGTTCCCAGCAAGTAAACCTGTCGTGGAAAGGAAGTTTTCCACGTGTTGCTGTGTCTTTCCTACTGTGGGAGACCTTTTTTTATCTCAGCTATGTAAATTCTGCCCAAAACTGCAGCTCCTGGAAGTGTCCCTTTCTGCCAGGTAGCTGAAGGGGAAGTGGGGTGACAGCCACATTTTCCTTACTAAGCTGAATTTTGCTCTCTCCAGTGTTTGATTGTACTTGCTTTGCTTGGACAACTTCTGCCAGCAGCAGGAGAGATGGGACTGGGGCTCAGCCCGTGTTGAAGGAGAAGCTGGTGAACCAAGTGGCTTGATCACAGCACTGGAGATTGAATTAATTGTTATAAACCCTGATAGTCTTGCTCAGGTTGTATTCTCTTTTCATTGGGGATAGCTTTAGCAGTAGCTTTAGCTGTGGTCAAAACCTGATTTGTCATGGAAGAAAAAAATGAGGCAGTCACTTTTTTCCTTTGCATCTCAGTGCTTTTGGGCCCAGGAGCATCTGAGTAACTACTTTAAGGAAAAGATTTTTTTTGGTGAAACACAAGTAAGACCTTAGAGACTTTAATTGCTCCTGTGAGAAGTCAGCCCAGGTCAACTAAAACCTGAGGCTGTGGGTGCAGAGCCCTCGGGAGCCAGGGAGGGAACACCTCCTCTGGGGATGGCTGAGGAAGCAGATATGGGAATGAAATTAAATGGGTGTTGCTGGTGCAGTATTACTCAATATTTCTGCTTTGGAATCACAGTGAGAAGTATTTTGTGGAGACCTCAGCCAGTGAGATAAATGTGGGCATGGCACGTTCTCACCTGGGGAAAAGTCAAGCGATGCAGATCGAAGCACCTTATCTCTGGCTCAGCTCAGCCCACCTTACCTGTGGGCAAGGCTTTTGGTGAAGACTTGGGCTTAATTCTTGGCTCTAGTTGAGGCTTTGTGACATCTGGAAGTTTTAATCTGGAGTTTTAACCCAGAGATATAACTCGATCCATGAGAGGATTGTGCAGATAAACTCATTAATGTTTGTGGAATACTTAGGAGCCACTTAAGCATATCAATAAGTTTAGAGTGTTATTACTGCACGGACTTTGATTAAATCCCTTTGTGTCAGATCTCCTCCTAAACATTTCCATCAAAAGCCTCTGCTTTTTTAAGAGTGTTTTTATTTTTTTTTAATTTGTTTTGTTTGTTGAATGTTGATTTCAGTTCCAAGTTTGCAGAATCGGCGGCAGTCCTGGAGCTGCTTGGAAATGTTCAAAGCTTTTCCAGGCTCATTTCTTTAGTCAGTAATATTGTAGTGAATTGGAAGCTTGAGCTGTGCAGAGAGTTTTAGCCAATCTTAATTCTGCCTGTCACAGCTCTGTAGGTCTCTGCACGTGGGGTCAGATCCAGCCTCCTCCCCACAGGGATGTGGGAATGATCTGATGGGGTTTTTCAAGGCAAGAGTTGGGCAAAGCCACGTGGAAACGCTTCTGTTCCTTTGGCTGTGGCTGGGCTGAAACTGGGAAGTGCTTGCCTGATGCTCAGGACAGATGAACGTTGAGGATTTGATGTAATCCTAGACCTCAGGCATGAAACTCAGCTTGACCTTTCCTGTCGGGTGCTTTTGTGCAATTCTCCTGGACATTTAGCAAGGGGAAAGGAAGCGGAGGAAGGATATCGGTTCAACCATGTGTCAGTGCTGGGACGTGAGGTGACAGGGAGAGGAAGGGCTGAGACGTGTGTGGAGGCACTGGTTAAAATAGGAGCCTTCATGGAGGGGAACTGGGGGGCTCAGGGGACTGATGCTCTTGCTGGAGGTCACCAGTTCAAATCCAGCTTGTGGAAGTATTGACCCAAAATGATAATTAATTAATGAACTTCTTTCTGTAGCCACCGAGCATCCCTCTCCTGTGGTCCTTCCCAGCCTGATCACAGGTCATTAAACTTTTTGCCACAAGTGGTCCCTTTTGGCAGATTACCGAAGGGTTTAATGGCTCTGCTGGGGGTGGTAAGAGGTTTGTCTTGTCCCTAAAAGCCAGCTTCTAGGGACGGTTATTCTATCTTCAGAAAATGTGGGGTTTTGAGCTCCAAACTGGGGTTTGTGCTGCCAGATCACAGGTGACAGACCAAAGCCAGTGCTGGGATGAAGATGGCATTGTCCCTGATGCAGTCACAGGCAGTTCTCACCCTGCTTCTCAGAGGGATGTGCAGTTTTTCTCCCTGGGTTTTCTCAGCAAAGCCCAGGGCACAGAACTGCTGGTCTGACTGCCAGGGACTGAGCTGGATCACAGCGGCCTCTCCCAGCATCTTCTGGCCGGGGAGGTGGATGTTAGGATTTGAACAGATTTGCACTGCAGATTTGTTTTCCTGCCAGAAACCAGAACCTCTGGCTCTGGGCTCATTTGCTTCAGACTTGCATTAACTTTCGAGTTTGATGGCTCTGGCACCGAGCTCGAGCTCGCAAAATGCACCAACAGTGTGACATTAATTCTCTTTCAGCAGCGTAAGAAGCGTGTCTGAAAATAGATGCCAATTTAAAAATAATATTTCAGGGCTTGCTTGGTGCCAAATCAGACCTTTGGCCATTTATAGTATCTGTCTTTCTGGCAGAGATTGGCTTGTGATGCTTCACATCAAGATCTGCTGTTCAGTCAAGTAGGGCATAAGGAAATGTATTGCTGAAAAGGATGCAAAAGAGGAAAAAAAAAGCCTTCAAAGGTCCCCCAGACAACACTTCTCCCCAATCCTGCAAAGCAATAGAGTATTGGAGATGGTCTTGCAGATCTTTGCCAGTGAATAGCTGCTGCCCATTTAAAGGGAACTGCTTTTATTGAATAAAGCTAACACAAAAGTGTGCATGCTTGTAAGCTTGTACGCAGAAATTTGCGAACCAGGAGCAGCTTGATTTGCAAGGAAAGCCCTAAGTTTCAGTAATTTATTACAGGACTTGGTTTTAACTTCAAGCCAATTTAGTAGCTGCCTGTGATGCTTTTTGGGAGTGTTTTTGGATGCAGAGTGAGAGCCTACAACAGCTTTATTTATTTATTTCTTGCAAGAGTTGCAGCTCCGCCTGGCATTTCTCTGGCTTGAGAAGTGAGCTGGGTGCCTTGATCTCCTGTTCCTGCCCTCATCTTTAGGCACGTGGACAGATTCACTTGCATGAATCACCCAGTGCAAGCAGATCCCAGAATGCTCCAGATCTCCAAAGGGACATCCCTTCCTTAACACGTGTAAAGATGTCCTTGAATATTTTATTTCAAAAAGCACTTTAAAATAAGAATTTAATTTAGTCCAGCGCATGATACTTTATATTACTGTTGTGCTGGACAATAACAACAGCATGAAACAGTCTGGAGAGTTTCAAGCAGGATCTCTGGACAAAAGGGGGGATTAGGATAAAAGGCAACTTGCAATTGGTAATTTTTGTTGTGTGAAGGTGAGGAGTTATTCGCCCTGCTGGGGAGAAGGGAAACTGGGGAACAGAGCAGTGAAGTGATGAACCCAAAATCTTGAGTTGCTGCCAAAAAATGAGACTGAGTTTTTTATGGTAACCAGCCTCAGTCTGGGAAACCAACCCATGTAGGAACTACACATGAAGACCAACCTCTGTGAAATTAAATCAGGGTTGGCTGGTGGATGGGGTGTTGATGTGCGTGAAACCCTGAGCAAAGCATCCCTTCCCCATCTTAGGGAGGCTCCCAAAGCAGCTGCACCCTGGGAAGGCTCCTGGGGCTGTGGTCAGCCCCGGAGTGGGATGGGAGCAGAAGAGAGCAGGACTCAGCAGTTCCTTTTTCATAGCACGGGGCCACAACTCAGATGAGGCAGGCACTCTCCCTTCCCGAATTTTCTTTCTAAATTCAGGTTGGAGTCACGTGGGAAATTTTTTATTTTATTTTTTCTCAAACCGGCAGCAGAAGTGGGGGATATCGTGCAAATAATAATGGGGAATTTATGGATTTCCTTGGAGTTGTTTGCCCACGAATGGCAAGCTGGATCATGTGGGTCATTGGTCTGGGTGCAAGGAGCTGGCTTGTTGTTAAAAGCAGTATTGATCTGTGAGGAGGGGACTTTCAGGTGCTGTCTGTCCAAGGCAGTTTCATTCTGAATCAAATTCTACCGAAACTGTGAAGTTCTGAGCTCGCAACCATGGGAACTTGTGTGGCTCTTCTTCCAGGAGATTCCCACTCAGGCATGCTGACTGAATTTGGGGGATTTTAGGGAAAAACCCTTTTAACCTGATTCTCCTCCTGTAATTTGTGCAGAGGTGGCTTCATCCAATGAAATCATCAGGAGGAATGCTTTGGCATCTCGTTGCAGCCTCCCTCCTTCCCCTGCAGCCACTGTGGGCAGATTTTAGGGGGGGGAAAAATGGGGAGCAAACGTGGTGGTGGTGGGGGTTTGTTTGTCAGGAAGCATCTTTGCTGTTCTAAATAGCTCTGCTCTGCTCTTTCTGGGGTTTTGGGCTGGCTCTGGACGTTGTTTTGTCCATAGGAGCTGCCCAGTGGGGGATGCTCAGGCACCCGGAGAGATGTGGGTGTTTCGAGACGTGCCATGAGTGGAAACTTTCACTGGTTTGGGACAATCCACGTCTGAGGCCACCAGCTCGCCCTGGCTGGGGAGGCTGTGAGCAAAGAGGTGCTAAAAGGTTTCCTGAGCAGGACGACTGCATTCTTATGGACCTTTTTTGTGCTTGGGAACATCCTAGGAATCAGGAACAGGCTTTTCAGGAGGTGGAATAATGCCCTAATTCTTGTGGCAAACCAAGTGTACCTAAACTAAAAAGCCAAACCAAAACAGCAACAATAACCCACAAAACCCCCTCAAACAAAACAACTAAAAAAAACTTTAAAAAGCCTACCAAAAACCCTTCTGCCTTGCTGGCAGAGAGGCCCTCATTGCTCTTCCTCTCACCTGCAATTTTTTGAGGTCCATTTTGAAGCTAAAAAGCCAATTTTGGGGATGCTGCCACAAAGCTCCTGCTTTTTCCTGCACACTTGGGCACCCCCTGGTATTTTCCTCTTAATGTCACTGCTGCATTAACCCCTTCCAAAGGCATGGATACGGTGGCAGAGAATTTGGGTTTAAAGCATCTTTCCAAAATCCTGTGCCGAGGCACATCCTGTAGGAGTGCTGCTCCTGAGCCCACCCACTCCAGTCCTGGGAGGGGGATTGTGGAAGCAGGAGTGGGTAACTACACCTATTCCCTGTCCTCAGTAGCACCTTGATGTCAGTGAGATTGTGGGCTGCTCCAGAGATGAGAGGGGGGACCTCCGAGTCTGAACCTCTGACTGTGTATTTTTATTTATACAGACACCAAAAAACCCCATAAACTCTTTTAAAAAGCACCTGTTTACAAAATGACCAAACCCCGTGTGTTTAGTGACCTTTGAAAAGAACTTTTTTCTTTTTTTGTTGTTGAAACCCAGCCCCTGGGTTCATCTGTCTCGGAGTTTCACTTCTACCTCCTCTCTCTCATTTCCCCTTTACCTCCCCACTTGGTGCTTTTCCTGACCACCCAGTTTGGCTCTGGCTGGATTAATGCCAGCCCGATGGACACCTTGGAAATGGTCACTTCCAAGGGCACTGCAGAGGAGCTCACCCTTTACAGCTCTTCCCCCTGGCAAGGTGAAACCCAACAGACAAAGGGATCAAAGTATTTATACAAATATTGGTGCTGGCCATGCAAAATAATTTAAATTTTACTTACCAGACTTGAAAAAAAATGTTTTGTTTTGGGGTGTCGCAATTTCACAGTTGCATATTTATATTTTGCAAACTTTCTGGCCAAAAGAATTACTGTGCTTTTGATAGGTTGAAAATATATTTTCATGGAACAAAATAGAAATCCAAAGCACTGTGTGCTTTGCTTCCCAGGTGAAATTCACTGGGTGGGCTTTTATTTTATTTTTCCACTTCTTGTGGAAATTAATTATGCATCTTCATTAAAACTGGCTCACCTATTAACTCAAGAGTTTCAAAAGATTTTTTTTTTTAATGAGTAAAAATATTGATTATGAGGGGTTGTATGTATAAAATAGGAATTATTATTATAATTTTAATGCATTTGCATAAGGAAATATGATACAGATATGTCTGGGAGAAAAAAAAAAGCTTTCTGGTTTTAATCACTGTATGTCTCATTCTGATATATGGTTGTAGAACTCGGTTAAAAAAAAAAAAACCCAACAAAAGCTCCTTAATGGTATTTTTTTGGTATTTCTTCTATAGTGTAAATGGTATGTTTGCAATAATGTATTGCATAGAGATAAGTGAAAACAAAAAGCTCGAGTCAGCAGCCCAAAACCTCCGAGCAACGCATCAAACCAAAGCCAGCATCCAAACAAAATTAGAGGGGGAAAAAACCACATGGGAAGGTAAGGCCTATAGCAGGGAGGAAAACCAAAAGTGATTAGTTAAAGTCCTGCCTCGCCACTGTTTGCCTTGCAAAGAGGGAGGCTGATTTAAAGGAGGANGAACTTTAATACTGAAGCACTGTGTGTTTACTGCTGGTGACCACAAGACATAAATCTTGCGAGCACAATGTACAATGCGAGGCAGCCCCCAGGTTTTTTTTCCCCCTCTCTCCTTCTTTTTTTTTTTTTTTTTTTTTTTTTTTTTTTTTTTTTTTTTTTCCCCCTCCATTTTAAGTTGGTGGCAATTCTTCCCAGAGCAGCTCTCCCAGTTCCAGTGTTCCAAATTCTCCAGCCAGCTCTGGACACATCCGACCCAGCTCTCTGCATGGCCTGGCACCAAAGCTCCAGAGGCAGTACAGATCTCCCAGGCGTAAATCTGCAGGAAACATCCCTCTGTCCCCCCTGGCTCACACTCCATCGCCAACCCCACAGTCCACGTCACCACAGCGCTCCCCATCTCCTTTGCCAGGACACTCAATTGGCAGCTCCAGTATTATCCAGTCTTTCCCAGTGAAACTACACTCCTCTCCACCACTGGTGAGACAAATTTCTCGCCCCAAAAGTGCCGAGCCCCCTCGGTCTCCTTTGCTGAAGAGAGTGCAGTCGGCCGAGAAACTGGCTGCCTCTCTGTCCTCCTCTGAGAAGAAGCTGGGCTCCTCACGCAAGCACAGCTTGGATATCTCTCACTCTGAGTTCAAGAAGGAGATGTTACAGCGGGATCCCAGCCTCCAGAGCTTACAGGAATCTGCCAACGAAACGACAGGCGGCAAACTTGGGCTGGCAGAAAAAGGGCTGCTGCAGAAGCCNTTTTTTTTTTTTTTTTTTTTTTTTTCTTCCAGCCTCAATTTGTGTGCAAGTGTGTGTTAAGTGCCGTTGAAAAATAGTGACCTTTAATAAAGGATCGTATCCTGAGACTATTTTCCCAGACACACAGTGACCTTTCAAACCAGACTGGGGTGAGGGGGTGGGGGGTTTGGACTTTGAACCGGCCAGTTCCCGCTGCGTGCCTCTGTTTGCCAGGCTACTTTTTATTGTGTGGCCGGGGAGCGCTGGCTATGCAAAGCAGGCTGAGCTGCCAGCCTCGCCCTTTGCAAATCAATTTGTCTGCACCCGAGTGAAAGATGCTGCGACGGGGACAGACTGCGGCGCTTTGTGCCACCGGCGCTTGTGGCACTCCTGGAGAGCT
>VYXF01004084.1:213674-235105 GCA_013397295.1 Polioptila caerulea
AGGCCGGGGCTGACAAAGGGGAACCAGTCGTGTCCAGACACATTGCAGACTTCTGGCAAAATAGCCCAAGCTCACGAAAATTTACACATTTCCTGGCGCCCGGCCAGGCGGTACTTGCAGGACTTGGCATGGCTTTTCCTTCAGTTAAAAAAATGGCCTTTTTTTCCCTCCTCTTTTTTTCTTCCTCCCCCCCTCCCTCTTTCTTCAGCGGGCCAGGAGATGGAAAGCTCCTGTGTGCTGGGTCAGGACAGTGGAAAAGTCAAAGTTTAGGCATGGGGAGCAGTTCTCTGAGCAGCCTGTGTAGCTTTCCTCATCCTTGATCCCAGTGGACCTGCCCGATTCCCTCTGGTGAAGGAGCGTCCTTTGGCCAAAATAATGCAGACAACCACTGCTGAACACCTTTTTTAGGTGGCCTCGAGTGTTCAGATAGACAGGAAGGATGTGCATGGGTGGTATCTCAGCCTAAAAATAAGAATTTGGGGGGAAACGATGGGTCAGTTCTTGCAGTTGAAACTCCTCGCCTGGCTGTGGGGTTCTGGCTGGCTCTGACTCCTCCTCTCGGTTTCTCTGAGGGGGGATTGAAAGCAGCCTCGCACCGGTCAGCAAGCCCTGTGTCACTTCCTTCCCTCCACCGGCCTCACTCTTTCCACAGAGCAGGCTTTCAAATTAACATTTTCGGTTCATTAAAGGTAGTTTTGGAAACATTTTTCGCTCTGTGAAAAGCAAAAGCAAAGCAAACAAGCAAGCGACCAAGTGGGAGCTCATCTGGACTCTGTGATGCAGGCTAAAAAAAAGAGGGGTGGGAGAAGCCCTCTCCATTTGGGGAGAAGATTGTTGTTTAAATATTCCTGTCCCTTTTCCACAGCTCTCCTCAGCGGCTCCCACAGCTACACCTCTTTGTCTCAACGCGGCTCATCCTCCTTGCAAACTCCCCCAGGGTTCACTCTCGTCTCAGTCATCGGGAGCTGTGGATGTGCATCCTCCGGGATTAGGCTGGGATATCACACCAGGCCCTCCCTTGGCACGCAGGAACCTCAGGCAGGGAGGTCACAGTCATGTGTGAGCATGTGAGGTACCCATCCAGAGCAGGGAGAAGAGGGGAAGCTGGGCATCATTGTGGGATTGGGGGTGGCTGGGGTCTGGTAATTCATTGTACTCGGAACAGAAAGGGGAATGTTGGATTTTGGTTAAAAATTTCAAAGCAAAGAAGTGGTCCTGGCCCTTGGCTTTTGAATATACATCCTTTTTTTCCTCTGAACCTTTAAAGCACTGAAGGGTTTTGGCATTGCAGAGGACTTCTCTGCTTTTCCATATTGCAGATCTTGGACACTTTTGGGCAACATATGAGCAGATTTACATTTTAATCCCCGGTGCTCATATCCCAAAGGATCTTGCCCAACGTAGGCACAGCTGTGTCTGTGCAATCCCTTGCCCTGCCAGGTCTGGGGCTGTGGGTCTGCTGCAGTGGCAGAGGGCGATCGCAAAGCTCAGCTTTGGTTGCAGGCTCCCCTGCAGCAGCAGGGTGAAAGAAATGGATTTGGGATTTCAGGTGGAGAGCCAAGACTCTTTGTCCTGCCTGGAAGCAAAGGGTGGTACCTGCACTCAGGACAGCCAGAGGACCTCATGTGGGTGGCAGGTAATCACCCTGGAATCCAGGCAGGGACCATGTCTCTTATGAAACAAAGCCCAGAATCTTTCATGTGCACTCTGACTCTACCAAATGTGGCTGGGGCTGGAGATTTGCACTTCCTAAGAGCACGTGGAGCATGGACTTGTTGTTGATGGCAAGGACAGAGTGGTGCTTGTATCCATCTCCTGTGCCCTCAGAAGTCAGTTTTCTGAGGAATGGATCATGGGCTTTGACCACTTTAATCTGACCTAAAGATCAGAAAGTGATTTTTATGGGGACAGGGGTTTCAGGATGGTTAAGCTTATTGAATGTGAGTGTTTGACTTCGATTCACCTGCTCCTCGTGGCAGGGCAGAGCGATCCTGCTCTGCTGCAGATTTTCTCCGTGTAATCGCCTGAGTGATAAGTTCTGTCACAAAATCCTAATTTCTTCCAGGCAAGCGTCCTGTTGTACAAAGCCACTTGCAGCAGTGAGCACGGTGTCTCTGCAGCTGTATCACAGATCATTTTACTGCTCAGTTCTGTTTGCTCAGAGCTGCTCTCGCTCTGCAGTGCCTCACTCCTGCTCGCTAAGAGCATGGAGGTTTATTCACAAGGGCAGCTGACTCTTGCACTCCTGGGAGAGTTTGGGCGCAGCTGAGCGAGCTACCTGTGCAAATAAGGATCCAGAAAGCGGAAGTTTTCTTGGATTTTATCCGCAGGGGCAGGGAGCACAAACCTTTTGGACTTTGGGTGGTGATGGTGGTGCTCTTGAGCTTCCTCCCTGCCTCATGAGGGAGCAGCGATGAGTGATGCTGGGTGCCAGCCAGGTGCCCCCTCCACTTCCCCAGTACACCCTCAGGCAGCAAACAAACAGCTGGGAAGGAAAACCCACAGAGGGAGCTGCTCTCTCAGATTTGGGTGGACAAAGGAGGGGAAGTTAAAACTTAGAACAAGATGAGACTATTTTAAGAGTTTGTTTTTTCAGCTTGCAACTTTACTTTTTTCTATGTATGTGTGCAGGGACCTGTGAAGATACAAATGCAGGGACCTGTGAAAATACAAATGCAGGCTTCCTGTCCAGAGGAGGATGTTCACACAGTGATGGCCAGAGCAGGTAGATCATAGCAGGAAGCACAGGGCAAAGCTGTGCTCTAAAGCATCGTGCACCCTGGTGAGGCTCCCCCAGGGCCTCCCTGTTGCCAAGACTTTTCCTTATAGCTACTTGATAGTGGGAAAAATGTCTTCACTGAAAGGGTGTTCAGGTGTTGGAATAGTTTGCCCAGAGAGCATGGAAGTGTTCAAAAGGTGTGTGTGTAGCACGTGGCTGGGTTCATGGTTGGACTGGATGATCTTTTTCACCTCTAATCATTCTATGACCTGCTTGTCTACAGGAAGGACTCCATGGTCTGCCATAAACCTGTCCTAGAGAGAGGTGGCTGCTGGTGCCTGTAGCTTCAGGTCTGAGTGAGGTCTTGGGCAGTTGGTCTTTGTGTAGACTTTGAATTCTTGTTGGCATCAGGTCAGAGTTGCAGAGTGCTGCAGGAGGAGCACCTGCCCAGTCTCCAATGGCACTGGAGACTTGAGGCTGGCAGAGGTGACCATTAAGATTCTTTTGGGCTGCCTGTGTCCATCTCAACCTGAATCGAGGAGGGAATTTTCTGTTTTAAGGGAAAAGCATAAGTGGGGAAGTAAAGCTGGGAGAGGTGCACCCAGTGGTGAGCCCAAGGTCTGTGTTTGCAGGAGCATCCTCTGTAAGAATAATTAGATAAGCAGCTCGTGGTGGGTTTCTACTCTGTGGCAGTGTTGGAACCACCTTGTGCTGTGCCCTCAAACTGGGGCTCACTGGTGCAGCTGTTAAAGGACCAGCTTTCCTCATTGTTTTCTAATTTTGTGTCTTGAGCATTGAGATTTTCTGTGTTTTCGGAAATCAGTCGGGTAAAACACAACAAGGCAACTTTATTTGGTGAACTGAAAGTATCTCAGGCCAGGAGCGGGGATGGAGGTGTGTGCTGTTAGGGCTGAATTGAAATGCTGGAAAAAATTCCATTGTGTTTGGATAGGTCTGTGTGCTGTTTGTGATGCCTTCTCCTTCCAAGGCTCTCTGAGCATGAGCTGAGTGAGGCTGAGCTCTGAATTTTACGAGGAAGGTGTTTGTCCCCCAAGTACAAATGTCTAATTAGACCTGACACAGCGGAGGCATTTCCCTGACATTTATGTCACCGTCTTTCAAATCCTCAGGAGCACACAGGCTGGTGGGAGGCACCACAAACAATGTCAGAAACAGCATAAAATTCTCCATTAGCCACGACCCCCAGAAAAGAAAAAACAACAAACCAACACCCAACCCTCACACTACTTTTATTAGGTGCACTAAAAGTGAAAGCAGAAGGGTGGGGCTGGGTTTGTTGGGTCTCTGCTTGTAGAAAGACATAAAATGGCTCATTTAAATTCTTAAGAACTGCATAGGAGGCAGGAGACACAATGAGGATCTCAGAGAAGAAAGGCCATCAGCTGAACAAACTAATCGTGTGGTAATCTAAGGGGAGTTCTGCAGAGCCCACTGGGAAGTGCTTCAGATGAGGAGGTTCCAGCTCAGCATAGTCAACTGAAATCTTTAACAAATGATAAATTAAAAAGGAGCAGGAAAGGGACGTGTAGCAAAAGGCAAAGACAGATGTTCCTACGATGTGCCATGCTCCGGGTGTGTGCTGTGGGGGCCGTTCCTGCGCGGGAAACCCGGCAGAATTGGTGTTCTTGAGGAAAACTCCCAAGTCCTGCTTTGCTGAGCCCAGACACCCCTGGTGTGCATGAGGGACACACTCAGTGCTTGGAGAAGCTTCCACCAGTTTTGCTCTGAAGTTTCAGTTCTCCAAGAAAGAGGATGCGGCAGGAGCGTGCTGGGGATGAGGAACCAACCTGTAGGAGCAGGGTCGGGCCCTTGGCGCTGTCGATACCTGCCATGAGAGCACGAGCTGCCAGGTGCTGCTTGAGCAATGATGGTCCAACGAGGCTAAAAGATAGAGAAACCAAAAAATCCCCAAGTAAACCCCGAGTGGTTGTGGGGTGTGTCATCTTCAAAGCGCTGCAGGAGCATTAATTGAGCTTCATAACACTGCGATGTGGTGGGGCAGCAATGTTGGCATTTTTACAGGTTAATGCTTTTCTACAGGTAAACGTGTTTTTACAGGTGAACTAATCAGGATTTGTTGTTGTTGTTATTGTTGGAAAAGTGAAATTTACCATCAGTTCTGATAAACAGGAAAATAAGTTAAAAAGGGGGAACAAAGTCTGCAAAGTCAAAACCAAGTAGCCCTAACTCACAGAATAGGGAACAGGAGGTAGCAAAAAGAAAAGAAAAAAAAAAAAAAACAACCCAACAACTTAGAAACAGAAACATCCCAAGTTTAGAAGTGTGTTTGATTTTAACCAAAAGGCTGAATTTCTCCTTTGTTGATGAAGGTGGGTTTGGGTAAAGTTATGCTGTGGAGAAATTTGACCTTGAGGAAGATTTGGTCCCAAGAGAAATGATGGTGCAGACAATTTAAGGAGTATCTGCTTGGAGGTATCTGCTGATGGGGATTGATACTAAAAACCAAGGTTGGACAGGGCTTGGAGCAGCCTTCCCTGCCAACCCCTGGCCAGGACTTTGGAACAAGATGATCCTTAAGGTCCCTGCCAACCCAGACCATTCTTTGATCCCATGAAATTCCTGTTGGGAGGGCAGGAATACTGCCCAACCAAGGTGCTAAGCTTTGGGCAGTCAAGCACCAAAGGATTTTGGTTTTGTGACTGTAGTTTTAAATCAACCATTGCTCTCATTCCACACAAGAAAAGCCTTGGAATTAAAATCCTACCAGGCTGGGACACTTAGTGTTAGAAAAGTGTTTGACCTGATGCAAACTCAGCTTGCTTCAATTTCTGGTGTTGCTTTTTCAGATCTCCTCCAAATAAATTAATAAAAGCATGAAATCAGCGTCAGTTTTAGAAGTGTGAGCACAACCCTACCTGTGAGCAGGGGGCAAATGTGGAATGACAGCAATTTTTTGGTGGTTTAATTTTAAATCCTTTGGAATCAAACTACTGGGAGGATCCTGATGGAAAGTATGACAGAGACTTAAATGAAGGGTAACAGCACAAATTCCATATGGTTATAATGGCCATTTCCCCTCATTACAGATTCTGGCTGTGACCTTTTGCCTTTGCTTTTGCCTTCTTCTTCAGCTTTCTGAGTTTTGTTGCTTTTCTCATCAAAGTGGGATGTTCAGGAGGAACAGAACCTGTGATGTACTTAAAACAAAACCAACCCAAAAACCTGAACATTTTTTAATAATATTTTGTGAGTGAATGTTTAAGGGTATGTATGCCTGCTCCCTGTCACCTTCTGCAGGGAATGGCTGCAAGATCCCAGTGCTTCTGGTGTCTGAAAATTCCTTTTTCAACACTCAATTTCTTGCTTTGCTGCTTGAGTATGCAGCAAGATTTGCTGAAATTCAGAAAATAGTTTGCAGTTTAGAAAACCCCGAATTGCTCAAAGTTAAATGCCAGTGCATCATCAATAAAATTAAATTTTGCTTAGTTCTCAAACTGAATTCAAATTATCAAACTGAATATTTGAAGACTTGCTTTGACTTGAAAGTATAAACTCTTGCAATGCCAGCAATTTAATGTAACTTCTTTTGTCTGTTTCTCAGAAGCTTTTGGAAAACCTCCTTCCCTTTTCACATGAAATTATTTTTTATGACTTCCTGAGAGTGTTCAGGTGACACAAAGTCTAAAAATTATGACCAAGCCTCTCCTGAAGCTCCTTCCTCCCTTTTGCCTTCCTCCTTTGTGGCTTTTTTCATAAATAAGTATCACTGAGGTTCCTGAGAAACAGATACACAAATATTGCTTCAACCAATAGCACTGAATTGGTGCTTGAAATTACACTTGTTGCTTGCAGACTCAGTTTTAGTCACAGTGAGAGAGGCTCTTTGTCCTGTTAATGGCAAGAACTGGTCCATGTGGGAGAGCCCTGAGTTATATCCAGGGTGCTTCATGTGGGGAAGCCACAGAGTTGTCACCTTCATGTGTGTCTGGAAGCTCAAAACTGAAATTCAGGGGAAGGATAGGGCTGAAGACTTGAATTTTTATTCTTAAGTATTTCTTCTCCATTATTTTTTTTCCCCCTTGTTCTAGTAAAGGAAAAAATTGCATTATCTCAAGTAAAGATTACACTTTTGAGACTGGCAGGGGTGGTTCCGTGCCCTTGCTCCCAGTGAATGGGACTCCTGCAGCATTTCACATTTGGGTGCATGAACCCAGCTTGGTGCATGAACAATGAGGATGTAAAAAGCCAGAGATCAGGAAAAAATAGCCCTGGAAGACAAGGAGTTTTATTCTTAGGCCATTCTGGGTTGAATGCTGAGCCAGGTGATCAATCCTGTTTCCTCTAGTGGGCCTTCTTGAGTGAATGTTGAAGTCAGCTCCATTAAAATCTGTGGGCTTTTCACTGTTTTAAGTACTTGTTCCCTCTCCTTTATTGTCTCATTTCTAGCTTATCTACCTGGCCTAATTTTGCTCCAAATGTCCCCATTCACTTTAATTAAGCTGTTTCTTGGCAGTGTCTTTAAGTGAAGAGGCTTTGAGGAAGAAGAGCATCTCTGTGCAGTGAATGAGAGCAGGGCTGGGTAGGTGGAGTCAGAAATGGTTTTGCCAGGAACTTCTGTTTTAAAAAAAGGATGGAAGACTGACATTCCCTTGGTAGCAGCACAGATTTGGGTGTTTACAGCAAAGTGTGCCCTCCTTCTGGGCCGGGACATCTCTGAACAGCAAAACCCACCTGCTGACACCCACCCCTGGGTCAATTATCAGGAGTAATTCCTGTTCTGCGGTGCTGTTTAGCCACAGCTTGAGCAGCAAGCCTGATAAAACTGGAGAGAGGGGAAAAAGTCCATCTGGGAAGGTGGCACAGGGAAACCTGTGGAATTGAGGCACAGCCTTGCCTGAGCCTGGAGCCCGTTTGCTGCCTGTGCAGGTAGTGAAGGGCACGAGCTCGGAGGTGGCAGAGTCAGTTTCCTTGCCAGTCGTAAAGATGCAATTATCAGCCCTTGTTTGACCGAAGACTGTAAAAGGAGACTCAATGTGAGTATTTACTGTATTTTTCTCCCCCCTCTATTAAAAGGATGGCCAAGTTTGAATTATGGTAATAGCGGCACTCAGGGTTTAGGACTCGCCTCCCTGAAATTTTCAGGACCACTAATTTGTGGTTACTCCAGTAGTGGAATGGACTCGGTGGTGGTGGCCTTTAGACTGGCAATGCAGTAAAAGTTTAAAGCTGCAACTGCTTTGGAGCCAAAGAAAGAGAGAAGATTGAAACCTAAAGGTTAGCGTGAAATGCACTTTACTGTTATCTGTGAGAACAAATGAGTTAAAAAAATTTCAAATACCAGAATACCCTACAGGGAGGAGATATAACTATTAAAGGGCTGTTATAGCTGCAATAAATGTAGGAACAATAAAAATAAATTGATGAAGTAAATGTCAGCGCTGTTCCCCTGAGCTGCCCCCACACCTTTGTCCAAAAGTAGAACATCTCCAATTACAGAGGGTGGAATCAGCCTTCAATGACAATATGACAAGGACAGAACATAGAGCAGTGGCACAGGGAACACAATTATGCACAGCCTTGAAAAATTGTATCATAGCACAATGTATGGAAGAAATCAATTAATGATGCAGGGCCTCCACTTCTGTCTAATAATCCTGTGAGAGAGGGATGAACGTCCCCCCCTCACCTTGGAAAAGGAGAAGGGGACAACCACAGTGAAGAAGGATGACCCATGAGTGAAAGTCTGGATAATACCATGGGGTCAGCATTTTCATGCTCTGTGGTGTGTGGATATATCTCTTTGCCCATTATTCCTTTAAAAAATCCTCACTTTTGGGAAAGTGTTTAACAGAAACCCCCTTTGGTGGCTAAATAGCCCACTGGAAAGGAAAAAAAAAAAAGAAAGGAAAGAGATTTCTTTGGTGAAAAGGCCAAAGATGAGAAAAGCCGACAGCTCAAATCCAAAGCCAGGAGCTAAAAGAAAAAATGAAATTTTTTAGGAGTAAACAGTGTAGATGGTAGAAGACAATTTATCTTGTGCAATTTACAACAGGTGCTAAACATTACGAAAACCGGAGCTATTAAGCAATCAAATTAAGCTATAATTAACAGAAGAAAACTGTGCAGGAATTCTAATTAATACATATCTGAGCACATCCGTGATCCCCTCCACAGCTCAGCTTTCTAAACCCCTGCCATTAGCCAAGAATAACCCCAGGGTCAACGCTTGGGGAGTGCGTGGGATGCTCTGGATACCACCAGAGGTGTTCCCCAACAGCTGCAGTCCCCGGTGCTGGCTTGGAGGGCGATGCTTTAGTTTGGGCTGTGTTGTTCCAAGCTTCTAGAAAGACTCATCTTTTGTTTGAAGATCTGGCTGAGAGATGCCCATAATGAACTGGGTTCATCCTTCTGTTTATTGTTTGCCCAACGTGGTCATCCTCCCTTCCCCCTGAGGTGTATTTCTGAGCAAGCCCTGCTTCCCAAGGGGCTGTTGGAGAAGGATTGCTGACAGCAGTTTTCCTGGATGGAGATTCTGAGGTAGGATGGCCACAATTCCTCCAGAGATGTTAATTCTTGCTTTGCCAAGGACCTGAAACAGTCTTGAACTGGTGCTGGATCAAATGTGTGTCATGGGTGCTCCAGGTGATTAATAGCTCTGAGATGACTGGGACAAGTTTGCCCAGCTTTGGTTAAAAGCAGAGCTCAACTCCCTTATCTTTATGCTTCCCAAACAGAGATAACAGTGCTTCCCCACCTTACAGAAGTGGTGGGAACATCAGGTGGTTTAATGCCTGCGTGCCACTTTCAAGTGCTATCATTATAGTACCGTGGTCCCTCTTAGGGAGGATTTGTTATTTTTACAAAATTAATTGTAAATCCAATAGAAAATAATTCAGCCTCTGAAATTCTGGTGAGATAATTATTGTGAGGGCAGTATTAGTGTAGTTCCTTTCAAATGATTCACTACTTTAATTATTACTTTCTAATTCTATGCAAATATCATTTAAAGCCCCTGTAACCTTCTCATGGGTTGGTTGAATTTACCCCCCTCAAATATGGTGCTGGCTCCTTCAATTCCCCTGTAACATTCCTCAGGTGGATCGTTGTGGCTGGCAGCAGTTTTCCCTGGAAAACAGCCTCTTTTACTGGTGGTTCTGCAGATTTTCTTGCTCAGGGTTGTGGGTCCCACTGCTTGCTGTTGGTTGGCTGTGTCTTGCGTTGATTTGATAATTTTTCACTTTCTGTGTCAGTCTGGGCATTACCGGTTCCAAAACTATCTGCTCCAAGATTGGGTCACGTCTTCCATGCCCACCTGGTTGGCTGGAAATCCCTGGGAAAAATGTGAAACCTAAGACTAAAGCCACCACTGCCAGGTGGGTTTTGAGTCAGGTTGAGATGACTTAACCTGATCATCTCCCACTGTCCCCTCCAAACCGGGGACTCGAAGGAGTTTTCCTCTGCTGTTTTCCATGCAAATGTCTCTGCCTGCAAACGTGAGTTTTAATTGTGCCCTGAATAATTTTGAGACCTGCTCGCTCTTGCTGGCTCCCTGCCAAGCTGGTGCATAAACAGCCTCCTGCCCTCCCCTTGGGATCATCCCTCCCTGGGCATCGCTGCTGCCTCTTCCCAAAGCCATGCCCGAGGAGCTGGATGCAGAGTCAGGCTGGGGCTGGTGGGATTCAGCTGGCTGAGCACCCAAAATTCTCCATGGATGGGGATGCTCCAGCCAGGGTGCTGAAATGAAAAAAATTTTTGCTTGACATTGTGCTTGTGCCTTGACAAATCCTGCTCTGCTCCAGGGTGTCCCTGTGCCATGGGATGCCCCACGGGGACTGGGAATTTGTGTGTGTTTAAAATGCTGTCAGGCCCTGGGAGCATCACTCCTGGAAGTGATTGCCAGTGCCTTACCCTGGTGTGTGTGGATGTCCTAAATCTAAGTGTGTGTGCGCCTGTCTGTGAGATCATGACCTCAGTTATTAATAACAATTAACAATTAATTAATTATTCCCATCAGGTAGATATGCAAACCTCTGGTTTATTCCTGGATGTTTAGCATGGCAAATTAAAAAGCCACATAAAGTGTGGGCTTTTAAAGGAAAAACCCTGTTTCATGTGTCAAAGTTTACTTTTGTAATTTTGTGGCAAACTCCCTCTTTTTCACTCATCTTCCTGTTATTCAAATTTCTGCTGGCTAAATTGTGGGGATTTTGGTGCCTGTTAGAGCGAGTGATTAATGGCATGGACAAGAGAGGGGAAAGGCAAAGAAGCTCTGGGAGGAAAAGCAGGGTAGATGGGCTGGTGCTGGTGGCAGGGGAGAGATCCCAGCCCCGGGCAGGGTGACACCAGGTCAGAGGATAACTCCACCCCAGTGTCCAAACCCAGTGCCTGGAGGAGATGCACAAATCCCGCCACACAGGGGGAAAAAGGACACCCGGCACAGGCAGGAATTCAAGCAATTAATCCTTTACTTAAAGAATAATAAGCAGCCAGATTTTTCCATACCAAAAGTGGGAACAAGGTAAAAGGGGTTAAAAACTAAAAAGCAAGGACAGCAGACACCAATTAACACAATGCTAATTGACAATTTCCCCAAGCCTCCATGAAACATGCCAGACCTATTTCCCCAATTACTAATTAAATCAAACCACACGCACAATACTAATTTTCCCAACTTTGGGAGCTCAGTAGACAAATAAAATGTGAAACTAACTTAAACATGTTGTCAAAGTGCAGGGAGATTAAGGAACTTCAAGGGAAAAGGGATAAAGTTTTGCTCTGGATATAGTCTTTGTATTTCTGGCCGTTTTGGGGAGTTAGATGAGGGATGTTAATTGAGGCAGGTATGTGGTGGGGTCCTCCTTGCTGGATGTGATTAACACCCTGGGAGAAGGTGAGGACACAAGGCTGGTCTGGTTTGCTGCTTAATGAGAGGCTTCCTGAAAAACAGCCTAAAAGGGGATGCTTGGGCATCCTGGGATGCCTTGCAGGAATTAAGAAGAGCAGATGTTATTTGGAGAAACTTCTGTCTGGGGCTGTGGGGGAGAGGTGGTGGCAGCAGCTCCTGCCAGGCTGTGCTGTGCTGGGGACAAGTGTGCTGCCCCATCCCTGAAAGTTCAAGGCAAGGCTGGGTGGGATTAGCAACCTGGTCGAGTGAAAAATATCCCTGCCCATGACAGGTTTGCAATGAGATGATCTTCCAGGACCCTTCCCAAGCCAAACCGTTCTATGATGCCGTGCTGCTCTCCCTGTGGAAAGGTTCTGAGAGATGCTGGAGGTGCACTTGTGGCTGGGGTGTCCTTGCCCCGCCAGGCTGGGCAGGAGGAGCAGAAGGACAGCTCAAAGTCCTCCAGTTGGTTGTGCTTTATCAAACGGCCGCCCCCTCCCCCGGCATGGAATGAGGATGAAACAGTGATGGGATAGGTTAATGCCGATAATTAAAGAGAGTTTAAAACTAAGCAGGAGACTGAACTGCGTGTGTGGGTGGCTGGAATGGTTGTTTGATGTGAAAGTCAATGACTGAATTATTCAGAGAGAGTGATTTCCAAATGATAATTTTACATTTCCCATAACTGATTTTGATTTATTCCGGCAGCAACCGATAGCACAGCAGGAGCTGGGAGAGGTTCTTGGCTCTGCTGCTGCTTTTTCCTCTCCTTCCAGCACAGAAAGGTGCTCGGAGCTGGAATCCACCCCTGCTTGGGGACTGACCTTTGTGCGCCCATCACTGGTGGGGCTTGGATTTTTTCAAAGGAGAAAGGCAGGGAAGGCATTTGTTTTAAAGAAATTGGCCTGTTGCTCTCATCCTCGCAGAGACCTCTCGAACAGAGCATCCCTCTCCTCTGGTAAATAGGTATTTAATTTCTTAGGGGACACACAGCTGCTCCAGGGAGGTGTGGGATTATCCTGGTGTGCATGGGCTTTGTAGGATGCTGCTGGCACTGCTCCCTCGTGGGCCAGGTGGAAGCTGCTGGTTGTTTCAGAGGAGGCTTCTTCCTCTCTCCTTGCGGTCATTAATTCTGTCCGGGGCCAGGCAGATCGCCCCTAATGAAAGCTGCAGCGAGATTGGTTTGCTGTTATGGCAAAGCCTCAGTTTCGGTGAATCAGCAATTTCTGATGAAAAATCTTTTGTCTGAAAATTCCCAAGAAACTCCGGCTCTGACCTCGGAGCGGCTGCCTTCCTCGGAGCACATTACCGGGATTTATGGGGCTCTCCCATGGTTTATTGTTCCACCGCAGGCAGAGCTGCTGGATGAGTTTTGACTATCCTTCTGGGCAGGGAGGCAAATCAGCGGCGTGGGACTGTCCAAACTTGCATGATATAACACAAATCCTTGCTGGGGGGTGGGTGTGTGCCCACATTGAGCAGTTTCTGGCCACTTTGAGGCTGCTCAGAGTTGGGGTACACCTTACCTAGAGGCCCAACTCCTCCTTTGCCTGTTCTGGTGAGTGGTCCTGAAGAAATATTCTCAGTGCCACCAGCTTTTTAATTAGGAAAATAAGTGGCGACTGCATCGTGAGTTTGTGGTGTGTTTTCTGAAGGCTGCAGGCATGGAGAGGATGTTTATGCCATGGACCTGCCAAGGGTATCTTAGTGACAGCAAATAGCAGCAGTAAGGCACAAAAAACCCTTGCAAAGCATGAGAAGAATAAAAAAAAAATGATCATTCCCATTTTATAGCGGTAGGCCCAGCACATTGGCACTGTAGTGTTTGCTCAAGGCTGCAGGAAAACAAACCCTGAGCTTGGAACGGGAGTGAAATCTGCAGAATAACTTCAGCAGCAGGACACAAATTTCCTCTGCATTGTAAGCATCCACACTCACCTCTTTAAGGAGCACAGCAGAAGCAGAGTGGTAGCAGAAGGACTCCAATAGGCTTGTCCAGGAAAGAAGGAAGGAGTATTATATAAGGCATAATTTATGAGCAGGGAGAACATCACTGATGTGCATTGTCAGGCCGTAGGTGAGACCTTCCCTGTATGAAAACTTTCCCCCTTTTTGACGGAGATGGTGTTGAAGAGTTTTGGAAAACGTGAAAATAACAGGGAAAACACCATGATGGATGGAGATTGCTCCAGCCCATCCTTCCCGTGTCCAATGTCTGCGTTAACTCAAGATTCCCCCACGCTTTGTGGACTGTGTGTTTATCAGCTGTGGCACTGAGACACCCCAAGGTGGGGTGACCTCCTCAAGGCAGAGCAGAACGCTGGGGACAGGGCCAGGGCCACAAGCTCAGTGCTCTGACTGCCTGGAGTATGGCCCATCCAGAAGGCCAAGCTCCCTCCCCATAATCATAGGGAAAAGTAATCAAATTACTGCCTTTCGTGTCACATTAGTGAAAATGGATACTAGTATGATGCATATTAATATAACATGATGGGAAATTGCTAATACAATTAGACCATCACATTTTATTAGCACTGGAGTGACAACTCCCACTGAAGAGCAGCCACGGCTGGGAGCGAGCACGAGCCTGGTGTGCAGCCACAGGGACAGCACTTAACTTTCCCAAAAGCCCCCTTTATTTTCTCTCCCCAGTCAATGCTTGGTCATCTGGGTATGGGTTACAGCAGCCCTTTGTAAATATTCCCTGAATTCCCCAGGAAATGAGTCCTCACCTCAAAAGTTATCTGCCTCTTTTACATATTTTTTTTTTCTTTCCATGTATATGCACAGACATAGATGATATGAGAAAATCAGAATATACTACTCCCCTCTGCAAAGATATATCACTTTTTCTTAATAGAGCCTACCTTTTTCTGTTTCTGTCTTCCTCATTTTTTATCCAGTTATAAAATGGTCTGGTACAAGTTTTGTGGGTTACAAATGTAAGTGTACATTTGTACACATCACCCTGCCAGGGCAGTGAGGTTGGAATTAGATGCTCTTCAGGTCCCTTCCAACCCAAACCGTTCTGTGGTTTTATCCTAATGCTTATTCCCAATCCAAGGGTCACCCTCTAAGTGGACAAAGGCTTCTGTCTCAGCTGGCAGCCTGTTGGGATGAGCAGTCCTGTGACATCCAGCAAGTATGAGCTCCCATCAGGCTGAGATGCTTTTCCCATTGCCCCTGAAATCCCAAAAAACCAAACTCCTGAACAGAAGTGGCTTTGCTAAACAGTTTATTTCCCTGGCTAGAGGCTCTGCCTTGGCAATACTATCTATCATAATGAAATTATCTCTAATCATGGTATTATCTGTCATATCAAGAAGCATCCATGGATTTCCTATAGCAGGCAGGTGCAGGTTTTAAATACGATGCCCAGATTAATGATTGTGTCTTTGTCAACTTGGAGAAACAGGGAAGGACTTGACACTCTGAAAAACTGGTATTGTGTCAGTACAGCACGAACAGGATGGCCCCAAATAGGTGAGCAAAGAGCAGAGGAAGAGAACAGCCTTTTCTGGGGGTCCAAAGCATTGGGAAGTATTTAAAGGAAAGATGTTTGCAGTTTGTCAGATTCAAATACAGCCAAAAAATCTGTAGTGCGTTGTGTTTCTGCCTCTTCTTAGCAGTTTTGGTGACAAAAATAGTGTGATTTGTGTCTGTAGCTGGTTGGCACCCCAGGAAAGAGAGTGTGTTTCTGCACACTCACATGGAGATGTTCTCCTGTGTTTTAAACACTTTCAGCTGAGGCACTTCATAAATGTGAGCTCTAACATGGTGAAAAGGGTAAAGACTGATAATTTCCTATTTGGTGAGGGACGCTGAGGCCAAAGGGAGAGCTGGGCAGTGGAGGAGGGCAATGATTGCCTCAAGCTGGGAAAGCAGTGGTGGGAAACCTCAAGCCTAATTAAAAATGCATTATTTTTCTGGTGTAATACTCCGACTATTCCAGAAGAACTGTGCTTGTGGTTCTGCCCATTAAAATCAAATATTTATATTTTATATTTACTTCAAAGACTGTCAGTGAAAAGAAAGTGCTTTCTAAGTAGTTTAATGTGTGAACAGGTTGTGGGCCAAGCTGGGAAAATGAGTGTGCTGATGTTAAGTGACACAGACCACATGAATATTTACAGGTGCTTTTTGAAGTGTAAGGTGGTTTCCCCCAACCTTTGGCGTGTGTGGAGGGTGTTGGTGAGGAGGAATAAGTTGCACATTCGAGGAGCACCCCTTATTTTCTTGCTTTTTTTATTGTGTGCCAGCTTTTGTGCAGAAAATTTCCTCCCTCTGTGGAGTGGCTGTGGATGATTTGGACTGCTGTGAGCTGCTTTGGGTGTCCCTTCCTAAGCAAAAGACAGAGCCATGATTCAAGCACCGTCAGATATCTTTGATTGTTCCCATTATTTTGGAAATATTAATCTAACTCTAGGTGCAGAGGGGCCAATCCTGCCTGCATTTGACTGTGTTGGACTTGTGCTGGACACAGCACATTGTTCACCTCTCGTGTTCAGAGGCAGTTTCTAGGTTCTGTTTTTCCCCAGGAAGTTTATAAAAATGAGATAAAGCCATCATCATCCTACTCATGTGGGTAATAACAACGTTTAACATTTCTCATCTTTGAAGTGCTTTACAAATATTAAATAATTAATCTGCACAAGAATGGAAGAGAGAGGATCTTCCTTCAGCTGATACACTGGAGAGCAGAGGCAGAGAAATCCATGAGCTTTCTCCAGGCCAGAGAGGGAGAGGGAGGTGGGGATGTGGTTCCATTCCATGTGGTCACTCTGGGGCCACTCTGCCTGGACGGTGGGATCATGGCACTTGCACTGGGGGATGATGTGCCCTCACCTCACCCCTCTGAGCAGGGAAGCAGATCCTTGGCCTGGAAAGCCTTTCCAAGGAGAGAGAGACACTTTATGGACATTTATAACATGGGGAGGATGCTGGGAATAACACAGCTTGTAGTAGGGGTGAGGTTGGATCCTGATTTGACTTTGGTGTGGGAGGTTTGAAGGAGTTGGATCTCTTGTGGGGTAACAACGTGAGGGGTGAAGGATGCAGCTGCTGGATCTGGGATCACAGCCTGGGAGCAAGCATGATACAGGCTTTGCTTTCCAGAGCACGGGAGGCAAATCATATGCAAACTGTTTACAGCTACTCTCCAGAGATTAGAGACTTTCTACAAGCACCAAGGGAAGACCTTTAGTGTAGATAAGTTGTTCATTTCACAACTCCCACCCTTACGTGACTTTCCTTAAGCTCTTGAGTGTGATGGGGAGATGGAGCTGGGAGGGCTTCCCCTGGAAGTCCCATAAAGGTGAGATGTGTTTTGCAGGAGACCTGGGGAGAGGCAGGACATCCCCGTCAGTCCCTGCCTGCCCTTGGCTGTGTTGGGCAGGGAAAAACAGGGACTGGAATGTGGGTTTCTACAGCCCAGGGGAGTGTCCTCAATGCCTTGCTCTCGGCTATTCTGGGATGACTTTTTACCTTGTTTCTTTGGATCAGAAGCTTCATCCTAGAGATGAGAAACTTCTCCCTGTGAAAGTCATGTTGAAGTGGATGTATTTAGCAAAGTGGATTTTGGCTATTTTTTGGCACTTCTTTTTTTTTCTTTTTTATCAAAAAGGAAAAATAAGCCAATCAGGTTTACCCAGTATACTCTGATTTTGCCCTTTTTCTTACCCAAGCGTGCTGTTGTGTGTAGCAAGCACTGATCTGGCAGCCAGGCCCCATCTTGTCACTCTATTTGGCTTTTCCTTTTCTTCCCTTGTGGGCCCGGTGCTGGGCAACTAAAAATCACTTTGCCTTTCTCAGTCTTTATCTAACCTCCCCAAAGTGGGCCAAGCAAGCCTGGCATTTCCACACAATTCAAGCAGTGTTGTTTTTTTTCATCGCAGAGGGCAAATCCCAGAATAGAGCATAAATAAATAGATGATTTTGGAGTACTGTAGATCATTGAGCAGAATGCAGAAAAGGCTCCTTGTTTCGAAAGAGCAGCGTGAGGCTCGGCAACAATGAGTCTTGAAGCCTGATGAAAATCTTGGATGCTTTGAGGCTCTGTGTGTTGGGTGAACTTTATTTATATTTGGCACAGACGGGCTCATGTGTGATGCCAGCGGCTGCCAGGGGACGTGGATGGAGCTGAATAAAGCTTCTGCCAGCCTGATACAGGGAAATGTTGAATCGGGCTGGAGGTGGTCATTTCTAAGCTTTGGTTGGGTTTTGAAGTCAGCCTGGTTTCCACAAAGAAAATCCCTCTTTTTCCTTTCTTTTTTTTGCCTTTCAAGAAGCAGACCCCCCACCATAAAAAATGTAGGCAGCACCTGTGTTGTTTTTTCCATAACTCCCCTGCCCATGGCAAGGAGTTTGGTATTAGATGATTTTAAGGTCCCTTCCAATCCAAACCAGTCTGTGATTCTATGGAAAACTGCAATAACAATTCTCTGTGTATTTCATCTCTTCCTCTCCCAAAACTTACTCCGGTGTGCCTCTCTTTTGGGACTTTTATTGCTACCAGCAGGACCCTACCTTCTTAAATGAACTGTAAAACACCTCTCCTTTGCTGGAAAGAGGGAAATTTGTCAGCCCTGGGAAAGAGCAGCAGGAAGAAAATAACCTTAAAACTCCACTTCAAAACTCAGACAGTTGTGCATGTAGATGAATGTATATATATAAATATAATTTTTTTCTAGATCAAAAGTGCATATTTCCAGGGTAAACATTTTGGTGATGCCCAAGGAGTGTGCAAATAGGGAAGAAAGTGAAGGCAGCTCCTCTTTGCCACATAAGTTGGGAAATTTCACCTCTGCAAAGCCCTGTCTTGGAAAAGACTTTGCTGATTTCATATGATGGAGCTCCCTCTTTCCCCCTCCAAATTCCCTACTTTGAATACAATAAAGTTGCTTTGAACTCTTTCAATTATTTAACAACTTTCAAGTGGAGAAATATTTGGGGGTTTTAATATAATTTTTGACTCTTTCCTCCCCCTGCCTGTGCCCCCCCTCCTTTTTTTTTTTTTTTTTCCTTTTTTTTTTTTTTTTTCCTTTTTTTTTTTTTTTTTCCTTTTTTTTTTTTTTTTTGCCTCCATTCTGTTTGCTAAACAGTAATTGCAGATCTTTCCTGCCACCTTTAATACTCCCAGCTAATTATCCTGAAATAAATCTCTTTCAAGTCTGCATGCCAGCAGTTGTGGGATATGAGCGGCTCTTTCAGCTCCCGGCTGCCTGTCACTCAAGCGGGCCTCAGCTGCAGCTCCGAATGATGAGTATTAGTCTCCCGCTGGGATGATTCTCCCAATCTCCCCACTTCCAACAGCATCTCCCAGGGCTGCACCACGCTCCTACCTGTTAGCCTAATCTGGGATTTTCTCCTGCTAACGCTGTTATTTTGAAAGGAGGAAGAGGATTCCTGGGAGAAAGGCACTCGGTTAACCTTTTCCTAATTGCCATTCAAAGCTGAAAGCAAGGGGGGAAAAAAAATAAAAATAAACTCAGATGATGGGTGTCGCCGCACGGGAGGATGGCTCGGGGAGGGTGGGCTTGCAGGTGAGGTCCCTCCTGCCTTCCTGGGGTCAGTTCTTTGGCCAAAGTAGGGCTTTTGGGTGGGCACCCAATTTTGGGAGCCCGCCCTCCCTGGGGACCTGGCGGCGTTATTTGCAGCTTGCGTCCCACTCGCTCAGGAGCGAGGTTGTGGGGTTGTAGGCAGAGCTAAATGCTCCCTCATTAATTTATTATGTGCTAGCAGTAATAGCCAGGGCTATTTTTAAATGCCACTTAAGCCTGTGCTCGCACACGGGGGTGTAATTTGACTACAGGACACGCATAAAGCGACACATTGTAACGCGCCCAAACGAAGGAACTGTTAAACCATCAGTATTTAAAATTGTTTATTTTCCCCCCACTTTGCTGTATGTGGGCCTTTTAGTGGCTTAACCATCGGATTATTCCAGAACCAGCCTCGCTGGGGATGCCATGTGGCTGCATCTGGGCCGTGTGCTGGGATTCATGGTACCCTATTCCTCTGGGAGCTGCTGATGGGAAGTGAGGGATGCTTGGAAGCGTCGCAGGCATCCCCTGTGCTCACGTCTCCACCTCATTGCTGACGCCAGAGGTTTTGGTTAGCCATTAAAGGCACTCCCAATTTTTCATGGCCTCGAATTAGTCTTCCCAAAGAGTTGTTTTTCACTGAGGGCTCCCTCTCCAAACCAGTGATGGGCTGCATTGAATTAATTCCATTAACTGCCAAAGGAATTCCTCGCTGCCGAATTATATTTCCTGTGTCTGTAAATCATTTCACCGCTGTTTTCCCTGACAGTTATGCAAGTGACCTTTTGATTTCACCATGTTTGGTGTTTTTTTTTATTTATGACATTGATAACCACTCTGTGGCTGTGCACCGTGGTGAGCTTGGGATGCTCGAGAATATAGAATATTTTATAAATATGCATGTATAAAAAAATGGAAGCAGCATAAAGTTGTATGTTCCAGACTTGGACCTTGGAAACATAATATTTACACTGAGTAAGTCGTGTTAGTTTTAAGAGTCTATTTCTGGGTATTTTCACTTCCAGAGGAAGAATTGCTTGAAACCTTCCCCTTCTTCTGGCTGAGCATGTTTTTTCTTTTGTTTAAGCAGAGAGCCCAGGCAGACACTGGATTTAGTGGGAGCTGTGGATGCTCAGGTGTCGGAGTCAGGGATGGTGCAATCTGACTTGTGTAGTAGCAGGGCTTTGGATTCCCCAAAGGAAAGGAGACTTGGACCCCCCAGCTTTTGTGCTGGGCTTTGCAGGTGCTGTAGTGCCATAAAGACATTTTTGACCCTATAAAGCTGCTGGCTTCCCAGGAATCCCTGCCTGCGTGTCTTGCCTTTCCTCCATGATCCCATCCCAATGGGTCTGAGCATGAAATGCTGTGAGTGAAACTGCTCTTCCATGCTGGGAAACCATGTTGGCATCCCAGTGCTTGATTTGTAAGTCTAATTAGAAGTTAGAAGTGTCAATGGCAGCACTTGCAGGCACAATTATAGCACCTGCAAAGAAAAAAAAAAAAAAGGGCCTGTTTTTCACATTTGGCTCATCCTCTGGGTGCAAGTCTTCTATAAATATCATGGTCTGATGAGAACTGTCTAGAAAAACCTGCAAACCAGAGGAGATCCCAGCTCTGGCCCTTTTAACAAATCCAAAGCATCGTGGTTGGCTTATGCAAGGTTTTGCCTAAGTCATAAATTGAGGTTTCCTGCAAAACATCTGCTCAGTTCAGCTCTTATCTCACTCTGCAAGAGGCGAAAAAAATCCTCTGTGGTTCTCCTTTGGCATGGTTCAAATATAGGCACCTATTTGTAAGGAAATATCAAAATAGAAGTGTTGAAAGATTTGCTTCCCAATGCTGCCTTAAATGTGTTTTGGGGCTGGTGGTAGTGTCCTCCTCAGTCCTGGTCAGGTAGTGCAGAACAAGCATCTCATTCCCAAACGGGATTTGTCGTTCTCCTGCCAGGACCAAGGATTGCAATTTTGGATAGCAAAGCCCACGATCAGAGCTGCAGAAACACTGTGCCTTTACCTTCTGCCTTTCACACCTTCTGTGGCTTCATCTCCAAACCAGACTTCATTCCTGGAGCTGCCGAGCCCTTGTGATCCGTGACTGGGGTCGCAGGATTTGGCTCAAGCTGTCCAGTGCTCAGCAGAGGGGGATACGTGCTAGAGTGTGCCAGTTGTGTGCTCCAGTGTATTCCCTGACACCTCAGGGTGTGGTTCAGTCTGGTTTGCCTCTCTGGGGCTTGTACCTCAGCTAAATGTTGGCATTGCTTTCATCCTTCAAAGTCTGCTCCTCCTGATTTTTTTTTTTTTTTTTT
>VYXF01004084.1:235172-237672 GCA_013397295.1 Polioptila caerulea
GATTTTTTTTTTTTTTTTGGTGCCTGGATCTTCCCATTTTGTATCCCTCCCATCTTTGTTTTTAAATTACATCCTATTAATTATCCCAGTTTCCACCTTTCAAATACCAAAACCAGCATGAGGAAAAAATACAAACTGAGAATAAAATTTCAGACTCCTTCCATTGCTGCTGGTGTGTTTGCCCACAGCCTTCCTGAAAGACACCAATAAATAATGCTCCTTATCCCCTTAAAAATTAAATTAAACCCAAGTTTCTCAGGGGAGGAGGATAGGTTAATTACAAAGAGCTACCAATGCCATAGCTAAAAAGACTCCTTCATTTTAATTTTTAATATTTAGGATGAAACTTAATATATTGGTTTGTTTGGTTGTTGGGGTTTTTTGCCAAACTAGTCAGTTTAGAAGTGGAGAAGCTGCCAAATACAGAAACATCATTCTGCCCCAAAACTTCCATCAGTGAACTCCTTGCAGTATTTTTTGGGGAGACCTTGAAGGGGAAGACAGTGCCACCCCAGCCAAAACCTGCATGTTGGGCATGGGTGAGGTTTGGTGGGAATCATTTTCTGTGTGAACACTGAGGGCAAAACACATTCATGAAAGTAGAAAAACTGGGATTTTGAGGGGGAACTGTACATTGGGTTGGAAAACATCGCATTGGTACCTCCTGATGGCCATGGGTTGTATGTTGGGTATTTGGGAGTCAAACTACCCCAAACTGGGGGTTAAATCTTTATCTTCTTAGCGGCTGAAGAGGGGAGAAAAAAAGAGTTCACTTAAAGGATCCCAGTGTGTTGCCTCTGGATTGATTTGATTTGTTCTGTGTACAAGATAAACCACTGTTAAAATATTTCTTAATGCTTTATATAGTGCAAGGTCCAGGCCATTTACAAACTCCCTCTCCTCTTAGCAGTGATATCTTCTTTATGCTGGAGATGTAACTGTAATGAAGCAGTGAAAGGGAGAAAAGCAGGGTGTGATCTCAAAAGGAAAAAAGAAAATAAAGAAAAAGCTGCCTGGAATTAAGCTCCTAACTGGGTGGAGAGACACTGGTGTGATCTGCCTTCTCCAGCTGAGGAGATGGGTGTGTGCCCAATATGGGCTTCTCTCTGGTCTAGCAGTTTGGGCACCATTTTCCAGGAAGGCAGGAGAGGCTGGGTGTCTGTTTCCTTGTGGATTGCCTTATTCCAGCTTTTGGATTCAAGGGAAGGACATTAACTGAGCCATAAATCAAAAATGGTAGGATGGGCTGGGGCCTGTGAAATGTTGTGTCCACATGGTGAAGGGATAAAGCTCTATCTCTGCTGCTTTAGAAGTAGTTCTTGTCTCCAAATGTTTAACTACCAGGGTTATGGTTTTTTAAAAGGCTCTTTGTGCAATTAAAACTTGGGATTTGGACTTGGGTTGAATAGGCCGTGTCTTGTAAAGCATCTCTTGGCACGTCAACCCTTTAATTTCATTCCCAGCATTGTCCTTGGATGTGCACTGGCTTTGGTGGAAGTTGGGCATGAGTGCCTGATGTCAGGCTTACCAGGAGATTTAAAGGATATTGAGGTGTAGGAGATGCAGAGAAGGTCTTTGTGGGGTTTAATTAAATCTTTTTCCACACTTACCTACGTGGAAAGAACCCAACCAACTCCAAAAGAAACAAACAAACAAAGAGGAAACCTGAAATCAAATCCAAACCACTGTGTGTTACTCGTCTACTTCCAAAATTTAAACCACCTTTGAGATCCTGATCCTTCCATTCATCTTGCAAGGTAAAAGTGAATTAAGGGGCTTACGTTCTGTGTGGGTGGGAATCAAGACATATTTTCCTTCTGGCTTGCAAATAGATAACAAATCATAATTATTTTTAATATTATTATTATTTTTAGTTGTAATATAATGGAGGAAATTCCAAACAGCAAACTCTATAGCAATGGCCAATCTGCCTGTTGAAACCAACAATCTGTTTGAGCACCCGCGCTCCCCCGGCCCTGCACTCCCTTAACTCCTCAGGGAAATGTGTCACTTGTGGTTGCAGAATCGGGGCTCCTCTGCCTTCACAAGGTCCCTTCCTGCCACACCAGCACGGGGGAAGGCTGTGTGGATGTGGATTTAGGGGTCTCAGGAAATGGGAGGGAAAAGATGACAGAGAATTGATGGTTTTTTCCCCTCCCCTAAATACAGCAGAAGACTCTTTGAGCTTTTGTCTTGGTACCATCCTCTCTTTCCCACCGGTGTTTTGCAGACCTTGGAAACAGTGAGTTGAGGTCTCCCAGACCCTTCCCAGCTCTTTGGGACAACAGGCAGCAGAGGTAGGAAGGCTGTGGCAAGGTCACCCTCCAGCAGGAATCCCCTTGGAGACCCGGGGGTGTTCAGGTTATTTTGCACTCCTGTTTGTGAAACTGGTAGTGAGAGATCCTGTGTCACCTCCTGTGTCCCCTCAGTGGCATGGTCTAGTGATGTTCACAGATGTACAAAGACATCCCACTGACACTGGACATCCACAAGGGTTCTA
>VYXF01004084.1:242672-255679 GCA_013397295.1 Polioptila caerulea
AATTTTATTGGAACAATCAGTATTATTTTAGAAAATCAATATATCATCAGCCCGGAGCAATTTGTAAGCATTTTCAGTTTACTGAATTAAAAAAAAAAAAAGAGAAAAAATCTTTGGGTTTTGCTCCCGATTGATAGAAGCATTTTTAACTGTCAAAATTGTAAAATCTAAAAACAAAAGCCATAGCTCTGAACTATGGAAAGGGAAAAGCAGGTGCTGTGCTGAAGGGTAGGCATTTCCCAACTTCCCCAGTCTGGATTTTACTTTGGAGGATAGAGGGGAAAAATTGATGTTGCTGTCTGAATTTAGTTGCTCATGTAACTCTAGAGCCAGGATGGTCTTTCTGAGGTAACCCTGAGTGTGCTGATTGGAGTTCCTGGGCCAAGTTTTGGGGGAAAACCTCGGCCTGGCAGAAAGGCCACTGAAAGCAGGGGACCTGCAGACCCCCAACTCCCTCAGGCTGGTGTTCCATGTCCCTTCCAGGGCCAACCAGCACGGGAGGGATGCCAGTGGCAGCAGGGAGACCTGCACTGCTCCAGGCTGGACACTGTGTTCTCCTCCAAGCCTCTGGGCTTGTGGTGCTGCTGAATCAGGGAAAAAAAATTACAGCTTTCCAAATTGCACATCGTTCCTCCTGCGGCCATGGTATTCTGGGATGCAGGAGGGACGCTCGGAACCTGAATTATCTGTGTGTGCAGCAGAGCAGGAGCTGTGAAAGGAGATGCTGCAGTCTGGGAACCAGTAAACTGAAGAAATATCCCTAGTTATTGTTTGTTATGGAAAAATTTTGTTCTTGGACCAACGCTGCCAGCTCCCCCCTGCTTTCTGTGTGTGGGTGGTGTTTGCTGTTCATCAAGGCTCGACTTACATCACAGAGTGCTCCTGAGAGGACCCTTGGCATAGGACTTGGTGAGACCAGCTTGTGTCCAGGTTTCTCAAAATGTTTAAAAAAACAAAGAAAACAGGAGTGGGAGGATGGCAGAAACCTGCCCTATGTGGAAAAGCTCCACTTGGATGTTTTGGTTTGGGAAGAGGCAGCAGAGGAAGGGAGTGGGTGAATGAAGGAAGCGCTACCAAACCAGCCCCCACACGCATATTTCATCCCATCGTTATCAAAGTTTTATGAGCATCTGGTCTTGGCCCCAAAATCTATTCAGCTGAGGGATTTTTTTTTTTTTTCTTCTAATCTATCTGAGTTTGACTACAAGCAGAATCTGCTATAATTCTCTTTCTTTCTTCCTTTGCCCCTATTGATTTTACCTGGGCTGGCTTTTGCGCAGACCTGGGCTCCAGCCCATCTCCACGTGCAGCACATAAACCACGGAGTGGCTGCTCATGGATTTTATTTCCCAAGGGAGAATTTATCCAGGAGTGTCTCTGTTACTTAAAAACACTTTCTCATCCTTTTAAAGCCAGAGCAAACGTTGGTGCAGGGTTTGGCAGCGCTGAACAGACCGGGGAGGAAAAGGGCAGGGAAAGGTGGGAATGGGCAAGAAGAGCCCGTTTTGTGTTATTTCTCTAGAAAGCAAAAGTTATATAAAGACTTGGATGAACTTCTGGACACAAGCTCCCATCAGCTGTTGAAGAAAGACTTGGATGAACTTCTGGACACAAGCTCCCATCAGCTGTTGAAGAGGATCTTTTTGTTTGCTGACAGCTGATTATTTTCTTAGATGCCTGAAGAAGTAATAGGTTTATTTGATGACTTCAGTGCAGTGATAATTTTTGTCCATCCAGAAAAATCCCCATTCCTGGGCCACAATCCATGGCTGAGTTCAATTTGACTTGTGGGTAATTTAAAATAGTGTCTTAAGGTTTGTTTTGAAGAAGCAAAGGAGAAAGGAAAAAAAAATAATTAAAAAAGGGTCTGAGCAGATCAGCTCCCATGTTATATTCAACCTTTAATTTCACGATGCATTTGCAAAGTTTTGCCAGGACTGCAAACCGTGGAGGTTTTGAAGCTCTTTGAGAGTTTTAAGGAAGGCTTTTGGTGCAGGTCTGAGGTAGCCAGACATCCTGAGACATTACAGGCAGATGGAGCTCCCAGTGAGCTGGTTTGACAGGTGGGTTTGCTCAGTTTAAGGGACTTTATCCTTAAGTCCGGGGAACTTAACATGGAATGAACATTTAATTTCACATTTATACAGCTTTAAAACCATTTGTGCTTTTAGCAAAAATTTTTTTTTTCCTTTTAATGTGTTCAACAACATGTTCCCTTCTGTGCCTGTGGAGGGAGGGGGCCTGGCTGCAGGGATCTCAGATGTGCTCCCACATTTGTGCCATCGTCCCTTCCAGCAGCTCTGGGAGCACAGGCAGGTCAAGAGGGAGAGCGATTCTGTGAACTGCTGGTGTTTTTCCAGAAATATCTCCCTGAGCATCCTGGCCCCACGCTGTGGATGGCTCCCAGCCAGGGGCACTGAGAGCCACTGGGACTTCCCACCTGATTTCCAATAGAGTGCTAAATCCTGGGCCTCTCCTGAAATCCTCCTGCAGCACCCAAAACTTCAGGCTATTCTAGAAATCCTAAAAGCACAGCTAAATTTCCCATGAAAAGGTCTAGAGAGTGGTGACATCAGAGGGAGTGACCTGACTTGTTGGGCCTGCAAATTTATGTATGTTATTTAACATATTTAACATATTTATTTACACATCACATTAAAACCCAGCTTCTGCTGCTTCTGACTTGCATTTGTGCTGAGGAGTTACCGTGTTCCAAGTGCTTCACCTTGCCCCAAATATTAAGTGTCAGCCTCCCTCCTCCAGAAAAAGACCATGGATCCCTGGAACTTCACCACTAAAATGCGTGGGATGTGCAAGAGAGGGAAGAAAAAAAGAGTTTCCAGCTAAAAATTTCTGATGTTAAACATTCAGGTTGGCCAAATGGCAGATAAATAAATAGTTTAAATATTTTCCAGGTCTAATTGTTCCTGTATTTAGTCTGGGCTCTACTTTACTGAACAAAAGTGAAAACAAGTAAAGTAGAGGATAAGCACAAATAACTGGATTCTGCCAGAAATATTTAGTGTTTCTTCACTGCAGGAACCATGCATGGGTTTGTTTTTTGCTGGCTCCAGCCCTTTTCTTTGAACATTTATATATTTCTTGTGCCTAGTTAAGTACAGCCAAACTGCTCCGTGGTTCCCTGAGTGCAAACAGCCCAGAAAGTGAGCAAAGATAGGAAGGAGATGTGGGCATTCCAAATCTGTCCCCCAGCCTAACCAGAATCTGTGGGATTGGTCTACTCACCTTCAGGAGCATCGTAAAAAATAAAGGGGGGATAAAATGGGCCTTTAGAAAGTAAGGAAAAAAAAAAAAAACTCGGGAAAAAATAAAGTAGAAAGATTAAAAACTTGGTTGAACAAAAATGGGAATGGCCACCTCACAGAAATGGCCAGCTTTAAATTTTACAGGTTCAGCACTTTGTGCTCCAGAGGAAATGATGCAAATTTGAATTTAATAATAAATGGAAAAAAACCACTAAACTCTTAAAAAAAGAAGCAATTCATGCTGGCATTTTTATATTCACTCTGATTGATCCCAAATGCTCCTCAGAGGATGGTGCTGGATGGTGACATCCATGGTCTGGAGTCTGGGATACACCTCGGAGCAAGACAAGCCCTGCCCTGGGAAAGGCACTGAAAATGTGGAACCTTTCAGGGTCATTCTGACCATTGGAATATTTCTGATTAACTTTGAACAGGCACAGAAGAAAATAACTCAGTTTCCTGGTAGTAATGTAAATATTCCCAGAAAAAGATCAGTACCTTCTCCTGGATAATTTTGGTTTTACAGAAACACCTTTTTTCCACTGGAAAATTTGGTTTGATTTCAAAGTCCCAAGCAAGTCCCATGATAGTCTGTGACATTTTTTTTAAAGTGGACCCTTGGAAATCTCTTGCAGTAAAGTGGCAGGGATAAGCTCTTCCTTTCCCTATGAGGAAGAATAATGTTATCTTAAAAGTCTGGGAAGTACTAGGAAGACAAACTCAGTTTTCCCGTGAAAAGAATTTTATTCCCCATTTTATAGCTTGATTGCAACTCAGTGAATAGAAAGATGATTCAGACTCTTAAAACTGATTATCCTGGATCATTTTGTGTCTCTCAAGCTCTGTAGAAATTTCTTGCGATGGGAGAAATTTCTCTTGTGGGAAGACAAGGTGTTGTCATTAGATTTGCCCTTGACCTGCAAGGACCACAGGACTGGACTTTTCTGCCCAGAGGACCTTGGGGATGTGGCTGCCAGAGCTGGAAAGAGCCTGCTGGGTTGTGGGGTGTCTTTGGGTCTTTTGGGACCCCTTGGGGTCTTTTAGACCCTTTAGATCTGTGGTCCAAAGTGAAGCCATGGACAGAACCCCACGGCCTTTTGGGAGCCAGAAGGGCTGGAGATGCCTGTTGCATGTTGCAGCAGAGACCCAAGATGATTTCTGAATGTTGATCTCAGTAAAAGTGTAACCATTCCCAGAGCAATCACCACCAAATTTAAAAAAATAGCGTCAGGAAGAATTATTACTTGAGGGTTTTTAGCAATTACTCAAGTCAACATCATTTGCTGAAGTGGGTAATTCTTTATGGGATTGTGGTTTGACTTGAATCTGTTCTTTTTCCATTCCTGTTGTGCAACCTTCCCCTAATTCCTAATTTGCTTTTCTAGACACTTTTCTTAGAACAAGCAGCAACCCAAGTAAGTTTTTGATGTCTGTTTCTAGCAAAAAGTCAGCCCAGGGAGGGAAGGAAGGAAGGAAGGCTGAGTTGTCTTGCACAGCCCCAAAAATTAGCTATATTTAATTACTGGGCAGTGGATTCCAGTTGCTCAAACCCATCTGCAGGTGCCACTTTTGGTGTGATTGGGTGTGTTGGGTTAAATTTTGTGTTGGTCACCATGAAGAGCATGGGCATGGAGGGACCCCTTGGATATCCCACGGAGTCACTGTGCCCAATGGCTGCACTGAGCCACCTGAGCAGCATCCAATGGACTGCCCTGGCTACCAGAACAAAAACTGGGAATGCCTGCCAGCTCTGCTCAGGCCTCATTTCTCTCTGTTGCTCAGTGGCACCACCCACACTCAGGGAGGTAGGGGTGAGAGAATCTCACAAAGCACAGTTAGCCTTAAAAAGGTGCTTAAGGGAGTGCACAGAGCCAGGATCCAAAGGTGAAACCAGCTCTCACTGTGATTGCTGTGAGCGTACCAGGTTCCAGGCACCTTTAGGCTAAATGTGAATATCAAACACCAAATTGTCTCAAGCTACAAAAACCTTCAGTGTTCTGTGCGGTCTAAAAATATCCTTTGTTATCCGTGAGACAGTCCTGGTTGAGGTCAATACAATGAAATATGCTGCAAGCCTCAAATTTGTGTTCACATTCTCATGTTCAATACGAAAATCAAAGGGACAGGAGGAGGATTGTTTCCCATGGCTGAAGAGCAAAGTGTATGTATTAGCTTAATAATATTAGTTAGAGATGCAGAGATAAGAGAGGTGGGTGGGGAGCAGCAGTTCCCATCTGAGCCCTAATGGGGACTGTGGGAAAACTTCAGTGAGCAAACCCCAAACGGGGTGAAAGTCATTGCAGCTGAAACCCATTACACACCCCAACTCAGCCCAGGCTGGAGGAGGTTTGGCAAACCTTTTGATGAACCTGGGCTGAGTTTTAAGCTAATCTGGCCTGAGTTAGAGACTCAGGTGGAATGTTCTTGTTTGGGCTGAGTTATGCTCTGTTTTTGAACTCGAAAGCCAATGTGAAATTTAGGATGTGAGAAACCAACACAGACCCAGAGAACTGCAGAAGATGTTTATAGAGCTATGGAAAACCAGGAGATTCTCTTGGTATCGTTTTGTTAAATTTGATGTCACTCATGGCTACATTTAGAAGGGCTCAGCCAATTCTTGTTTATGCCTTTTCTCAGAAATTCTCATTTCTGTACTGTTTCCACCACTCTGTTGGAGGGCAGATCTGCGTTCAACACTCAGAGCATCAATGAAATGAAACCAAGATGAAATAAACTTTCCAGGTTCTGTTATAACTTCTTCAGTGCAGACAAAGTGTTTCTGCTGATTCAAACCTAAAAAAAGCAGTACAGAGTCATAGCACGGTTTGGGTTAGAAGGGACCTTAAAGATCACCTATATTCATCTTCCACCATGCATGACAATATTATTTCTTTTAAGAACAGTGGAACTTTGTGGGACAACCTCTGTCATACCTCTGGGCATGAAGAACACGTGTCCCACAGTGCTTCTTTCTCCTCTTTCGTGGCATCTTTGCCAAGGTGCACATTTTTGTGCAGTCCTTTTCCACACAAATGCTGCTGCACAAAGGAAAAGCCAGCAAGCAACATCCATAATTCTCGGATCTTGCCCTACTTTTATTACCTGCCTTACACCTGCTGAGGAGGTGGGTGATCTTTCACTCCATCTTCAGAATGGAAAGGCAGCTTGTAACTGGTCATCTGGTGGAGCAGGAAAGCTTGGACCTGCCTGGTTTTGTTTTTTGTTTTTTTCTTCTGAGAAAATAATACAAAAAAACAAATGCAGAGAGTCAGAGTTATGTTCAAATATTCAGCCAGACTCCCAGCTGGTTTTGTTTAAGGTAATTTCTGCTGAATCCTGAGCAGCTCAGCCAGGTGATGCTGGCAGTGTAAGCACGTGGCTACTTGCAGTCAAAAGATGAAGTTGGCTTTATGCTTTTTAGAAGTATAAAATTAAAAGTATTTGCTGGTTGCAGAGTGTGTCCTGTGAATGAAATGCTTCGCTTTAGGGTGATATGTTGTGACTTCTGAAAATTTGAAATACCTGTTATGGATCAGCTCTCACTTAGTGGGGACTGTATTTGTCAGGCAGTGATTGAAGTTGCAAATCAGTATTCTCCAAGCCTGGAATTTCCAATGGGGAGGCAGATAGCTGCAAAAACATCAGTTTTAAGAATAAAATAAAATGAAACAAGCAGTAATAAGAAAAAAAAAGTGCTTGACAGGCAAATTTGGTGTTACACGTTCTGCATTTCTTTTCAGTCTTTCAAACTTTCTGAACACTATAATTTGTTTCCAGTGTTAGCATCACTATCATCAAAGATGTTGGACTCTATTAGCTCAGCTGTCTAAGGGATGTCTTTTAAAAAAGGAGAAGAGTAGAGGGGGAAAAAGCCCCACCCCACCAATAAATCCAGCCACTTGAATTTAAGGATAATCACTTTTGTTACCGTGTCTCTTATTTGCAATCAAGGCAAAGACAGCAGGAGAAATCTCAGTCAACTGCTCCCTTGCCCCAAGACAGGCAGAGGTTTTGCATTAGTTGTGGCTTTGCTGAGGTGACTCTTTCCAAGCAGGAATGCTGTGTGGAATGACTTGTGCCACAGCATGGACCGAGGTTTGGGTTAAACAAAGCCTGTCATTTTCTGTGGCGGTTCAAAAATGCTGCTCAGTGGCTGTTTCTTTCTACCCATCATTTTTCCTGGGGTGTAGGGGTCCCTCTCTCCAGATTTGGCTCTAATAGTAGTTTATTCTGTTAAAAACAGAGCAAATGTAGGATGGTTGGGTGGAGAGTAATAGATGATCAGCAGTTAGAGGGAGGAGAAGGTGTGGATCCTCCTGATCAGGGCTCTACACCCAAAGAGAAGAAGTTGATGTAGACCTTAGCTGTGGTGTGATCATGCCTTTCTCAGCATGCCCTGGACACCTGCTCAGGCAGGGATGCTGGTCCTTCCCTTCTGTTTTTCTGTATTAACTACAGCAGTGTGAGGGACTGATGGTGGGCACTGCTCCTTGTTTAGAGCAGTGGCTGGGCCTGGAAAATGTTCCCTGGGCTCCAGAGTTACTGCCTTTCACTGCTAGACATCTATGGCTGATCATCGTGCTGTGGTCCTGCTTTGCCTCTTTGCAGCTATTAGCAGGATTCAACCTGTGTCAGGTGAGTTATTCATTTGTAATGATTTATCAATTAGTTCTGTTGCTGAATTAATAAATAGGTCAGGTCTGCATACGTAGTCAAAGCAAAATGCAGGTTTGCCTTCAAAGCTGGATGGGACACGTGGCATTTTCCTGTTTGCTTGGAGGAAGAGAACCCATTCAGACTGGTTTTTAATGGCCAAGGTGGGAACTAAAGCATGGAATATTAACTTCCTGTGAGTAGCCCTCGCAGCTGCTAGAAATTTTGTCTTTTTTGAGCAATCCCTGATGGTACCTTCTCGCAGTGGGATAGCCAAGGGAAACAACAAGGGAGACATGAAGTCATCCCAAACTGACAAAACAAAATTTCAATGAACGTTCCTGGGAGATATTTGCTGGGTGTCACCAGCTTTGCTCACATCTGTTGTTAGTATTTCAAAATGTGGGGTTTTTTATGCAGAATATGGGCCAGAGATTTTTTTTTAATGTTAAGATTCCAACTTTTTTCCTGGATTTTAGAGCATTTGCCAGTCCATTAATATATCAGCAATTATGTTCTCATGAAAGCCTCTATATAAAATGAACATGGCCGAGGATGAGGGTGGTTCTTTCCCATTGCTAATTCTCTACTAGGAAAAGAAAAAAAAAAAAAAGAAACCACCTGTGTAAATCTCTCCAGTGCCTCTACTGTGATTTGCTTAAATATCTACTAGATAGAGAGGGGTATTAGACACATGTGTGATCCTTGAAGGGAATGAAGATCAGTTGTGTGTTGTCTGCTTCCTCTTGATTTTGTGCTATTTGGTGAATCTGAGATGTTTTGGGGCAGAGATCCAGCATCCAGGATCCATGGGACTGTGGAAGAGGGAATGCAGTGTGAGAGAGAAAGAGACAGAATCTGTCATGCCTGAGCCCCAAGTGATGGCAATGTGCTGAAGGCTAATTTGTTCCTCGTGGAAGAATTACAGGATTTAGGATGGATATATGTCAAAATGAATGGTTTGCTGCAGGAAAGTGTGTGGGATGAGACTGGATTTAGTCAAGCAGGGAGAGACAGAGGGGCTTTGGGGTTTGTTTACATTAGGAGGAAAACAGCAGGAGATGGTGGTGGGGACAGGGAGGTGATTGCCCAGGGCAGTGGGTAATGAATTTCCTGAAGTGGCTGATGTTTTGCCTGCTCCTGGATATGGAGCCAGACCTTTGCTCGTTTTCAGAAGCACGTGTTGTGTTATAAACATATCCAGAAAATGACGTATTTTGTCCCCAAGATGAGGAACATGAGCAGCCCCAAATTCTAGAACTGATTGTGTTCCACAGGCTGTAGTGACTTTACCACTTTCATCCACAGAAAACTTCTTTCTGATGCACTTGGAAACTTTTCCTCCAGTTCCTTTACTATTTGCACTGACCTTTCTCTTTCAGTCAAAAATATAAATTGTATTTTTAGGTACAGAAACACTGCTCACCTGTCACTGAACCTCTGGAGGATGAGGCTCTGATGGGAACTCTGTTTTCTGCTGATTTTGGGGTGTAAGGCAGCTCTGGCCTTCACTGCTCGATGGTCTGGGGACTCATTTGAGCAGAAGGTGACCCAGATTCCCATTCTCTCTGCCTGACTCAGATTAGGGCTGTTTTTCACAACAACCCCTCCAAAGAAATGCATGATCTGGAGCACCTCTGCCAAATATCATAATGGCACTTGAGGTTTGGGCTGGTCAGTGGCATCAAATGAAACAAAAGCAACTTCCTGACAATAGAAGAAACCATTCCCATTGTGAGCGAAAATCATTTTCAAACACGAAAATGCACCAGCTGGGTCAAGTAATGCTTATGAAAAATTCTCAGGTGTTACTTTGATATGCTCAGCGAAGGAACTTTAATTTAATGGGACTCAGTTGAAAAGAACCAATCAAGGAACAGTGGAAAAGCTGAATGCCCAACATAAATACCTGCAGTTGCACCCAAACAATGCCATTGTTGGGCTGTAATCAGGAGAGGACTTGCAGACAATGGCTGGAGGCGTCCCTGGCCAGTGGGTGCAGGTAACACTCTCGGTGACTAATGCCTGGTGTGGATCTGGATACACACATCGCTGTTTACTGATCTTTTCCTTTCTTACTCCTCCTCACAAGCCTCCTCAAAGCAGCACGGGGACACTGGGCACGTTTTACAATGAGCAGTGTTGTGTTTGTGATACAAGTTGCTGGGTGCAGAATTCAACTTTGCTGTAGCTGCGGTTCGCTTGAACGATCTTGACCCGATCTTGGAGGGTTTGAAAGGCTAATCCATTCATTCCTATTCCAGACATACACAGATTAGGCTTCTGTTGAAACAACTCGCACTTTTGAAAACAGCAACAAAACTGCAATCGGCTTTGCATGTGTCTTAAATTTCCAGCCTGGGGGATGATACTGGCCTTTGTGCCCTTCCTTTGCTCACTTCCCCAGGGAGCACAACTGTGCTGGTCAGCCACAGTGCACCCTTTCTAGATGGTAAATTCAGCAGCTGGAGCTCCCAGGCATGGCTTCTACTTGATTTCTAGTTTGGGTACACAGTAAACTTCAGTATGAGGTGAGCTGATGAGTTGTGCTTCAAGTGCAGTTTATCTCGCTTCAGCACTTACTTTCTTTTGCAGAGTTTTAAACAAATCTCTCAAAAGAAAAGGAAAAAAAAAAAGGAAAAAAAAATGCCTAGTGGCTTTGAAATAGTCACTTCTCATTTCTCTTTTCAGGTATCAGGTGCTAACAGAACCGTTTCACAGCCATATCATGCCCTGATCTGATCTCTACATTCTCATACATCCATGGAGATGCACCCAGTGTCCCCACATATCCGTGCCTGTACTTAGCTGATGAGTTCTGATGAGGGGTTGGTTGTTTTCACGTTGGTCTGTGCTGTGAGCTGCAGGTTATGGTGTGCCGGGGAGCTGCGTGCAGCCTACCCGTGTGTGTTTGTGCCTGTTACCAACATGAAGGTCAGAGCCTCGGTGGGGAGGTGTCTGAACTTCGCTTACACCTGGAAAGCAAAGGTACAGCTGTCTCAAGGACCAGGGTGGGAATGGGGCGGGTGTCCATGAAGAAGTGACGCCACTTGTCAGCCCCCTGTGCCCCTGCTGATGTATGCACACTTGCAACCATTTGTACGCATACAGAACCATTATATAGGTCCTTTCCACGGAAGTATCTGTATGCAGATTCATCTAATGCCAATCAGAAGAGCACAGAATAGTTTGGGTTGGAAGGGACCTTAAACATCGTCTAAAAACCACCTTAAAGCTTTGGGCAGTTTCCTTGTCTAACATGATGCTGCATAAATCTGCCCTGTGGTCCCTGGCTTGTCCAGCTCCATCCTAGAAATTATTTTCTTTGACACTTGTTCCTTTCATGCAGCAGAATTATGACCCCAGGTGCACAGTGGTGACTTTGGTACTTTTTTTTTTTTAATATTTTTTACTTTTTTTACTTCTTTCTTCTGTGAGCAAAGAAGAGGAGCTTTCAGGGGAGGCACGGGCCTCCCTCCAGTGTGCCTGGGGCTTTACAAGCGAGGAAGCCTCGTGTGGTCAACAGACCCGATACAGCCTGTTGGAAAACGATTGTGGCCCCACACTGGAAGGTTCTGGTACGCTTGCACGGANTTTCTTCCGTGAGCAAAGAAGAGGGGCTTTCAGGGGAGGCACGGGCCTCCCTCCAGTGTGCCTGGGGCTTTACAAGCGAGGAAGCCTCGTGTGGTCAACAGACCTGATACAGGCTGTCAGAAAACGATGTGGCCCCACACTGGAAGGTTCTGGTACGCTTGCACGGACTATTGGCCAGTCCCCTTTCAAAGGGGGATGTGAACAAGTGCCTGCCTCTGAATTGCTGGTACAAAATGGTACTTTTGGACGTACCTGCTGTCGGACCGGCCACGGAAAGGCACCGCACCAAAGGAGAGCTCCTCCAGCGTTGCTGCCACCACAACCTTGACCTCCGAGGATGCCTTGCCCAGGCTGGGATGTCTTAGGGCTGCGAGGGGGGAATTCTCCCCAGAGTTGGAGATACAAAGAGGGATTCCTCGCTGCATATTTACAGCCGGCACAGCAACGCGATGCGGGCTGCATAATGAATGAACTGCTCGCCCTGCAGCGAGCTCCCGAGGCATTCAATCCCCACGCCTTGACTTAAGGCTACAGCAGCACGTCCTGCTCGGACCCTTCACGTGGGCTGCGTTACACTGACAAAGAAAAAGGCTTTTTGTATTGTCTCTGCCAGGCTGACCTTTAGAGTGTTTACTTTTCAATCAGCTTTAAGCAGGCGAGCTTGAACTCCCCGGCGTGAGCAAGTTCAGCGCCGGAGTGCTCTGGCCCAAACATTTGCCAAGATAACGCCGAAGTGACAAATAAACACGAGTTGTTTTTACAGGTGTAAAATCAACAGATCAAATGCTGACCCTGGCCGTGGTGGTGAAGCCGGCCCACGTTGTGTTTGAAGAATACCACTGCATCATTTACACTTGCAAACCCTTTGTAATCTTAATCTCTTTGTGGCTTTTATGTTATACTGGCCCCCCAAGGTTAAAGAAAGAGATTTAGACCTTAAACACAAATCCAGCCTTCAAGCTCTGGAATTATCTTTGCCTTTAAATGCAACTGATCAATGCCCATTTCTTTTGAAAATAAAACCCTTTTGAACCTTGAAAGCCTTCCACTGTTGAGCTATGTCTAAGTGCCACATGGGGAAATGGGCAGAAAAAAAGCCCATTTTTCCCTTAGTGCTTGCATTAGAGGTCCTAAAGTTCAGTCCAACGCAATCAATTTAATTGGCGCTAGCTCTAGTGACAAATTATACTGGTTTACACTCAAGTGTAGCACAGATTCCTCAAACGCTGGGAAAGAAGGGAGATACACTTCTTGGTCTCTACTTAAAGAGGGCAACAGTATTGGAAAAGGAGCACATTTAATTTATCACTGTCAGAGCAGGTGCAAAGTTTAATTCTAACTAAAAGCATTAAACAATTAACCCAGACAGTCAGGCCCTTCGGAAAACGCTCAGTTGCAGAGAACACATGGACCAGATTACCAATGGAAAAAAGTCATGGCTTCTCTTTTATTTAAATGAATATCTCCTACCACTTAAAAAAAAAAAAAAAAAAA
>VYXF01004084.1:255699-278199 GCA_013397295.1 Polioptila caerulea
AAAAAAAAAAAAAAAAAAAGAAAGAAAAAGGAAAGATAATAAGAAAAAGGGAAAGAACTTCGTAGACTTCTGAGAACTGGTGAATAAAATCTAAGAAGAGAAACTCCATCAGAGTGGCAGCAAATAGCTGTCTTTTAAGTAATTAATTGATCTTTGATACTCTATGAATTGGGGAATCTATAACCTGCTGATACCGTCTCTCTATAGAACGCATGCACGTGCTTTTCGAAGTGCCTGGCTGCTGTTTTCTTCTCCAAGGTAGCGTGCTCCTCGGGCTGGGTCTTATCCCTTTGGCACGCTGAAGAAACACAAGGGCTCTTTGCAAACCAGACATGGCTTGCCCAGAGGCATTTGCAACCTGTGGTTTCGATTTCATAGAGGAGATTCCCCCAAACTGAGGTCCCATTGGAAAAGCCAGTAAATCCATCCTTCAATAATCCTTCCTTCAACAGCAAAGTGAGGTCCCACAGCTATAGCAGGCATGAGTGCTGGCGTGAATTCACCCAATGCTTTGGCAGGTGAAATTAGTGTTGGGTGAGGGGCTAAGTGTGGTACAGGTGGTGCAGAATTTGGGGCTAAAAATCACATTATGAAGAGCAGCTTGTAGAGTCGGTCTTTCAGATGGTGAGTTTGAGTTAGCTTTGTATCCATGGGTTACAGTAAAATCCATCTTTCCATGATTTAAGAGGAAGAACAATCAGGTGTTTTGTCCAAAAGAATCTCATGTGCATTGTGAAGAAATGAACTCTTCAGTAGAGTTAACAAAGGAAGGGCTTGAATCCTTCCATGGGGGTCTCTGGGCATCCTCACTGTCCTCTCAAAGTGGGTAAAAATTCCTGTCATTTCTAGTATGTTTTGTGTTGGTCTAAATTTGAATAGCCAAGGCAATTTAGAAATCTGTCCTTTCTTTCTGAGCCTTTATAAAATATGTGTCTGCGGAGGATAAATCGCTTCATTATATTCCATTATTTTGTGGATAACGTGGTGGTGATAGTGAAACAATGGGAATAATAATATTGTTCCCACTCCAGTGCCATCAACAGATTCCCTCCTTCCACCGTCATTTCAGCATCATTACCATGTCTCATTGCTTAGACCTTAGGTAGCCAATTTTGAAGCAATTCATCCTCACAAGAAATGCCAAATGCCCATGTCAGGCATTCAGGCTGCATTTTTCAAACTCCCAGGTACAAAGCTGTGCAGGCTCAAGGGTTTGGATGCTTATGATATTGTGTAACCAGAGCTGATGTGCTTCAAATGTATTAGAAATGTGACTTTTTTTGTTATTTTTTGAAACCTGCCAAGGATGCTATCGAGCAAAGACTCATTTTCAGACATGCACGAACAGCGCGAATGGCTTGAAATTAGTTGGGATTTTTTGCTTACGTATCTGTGAATGGGAATTTAACTCTGCAATTTATAGAGAACTTATCCTTGGGACCCAGCACAGCACAGAAATGGGATGTGTAGGATTTTGGTGGACTTTGTGGCTCCTGCTGTGTTTTTGCCTTCCTTCCTTGTCTTTTTGGGATTTACCGAGGTGGTGGATGAGACTGGGACCAGTCTGGGAATGGATGCATCTCACACCAGTACCTGCTGAAGGTGCAGCCGTGGCTGGGGACTCCCAGGAGAAGGAAGCAGAAGGAAAATGCAAAAGCATACAGAAAACCTTTGCTGAGATCATTTTCCTATTCCTCCCTTCCTTTCTTCCAGAGATTTTAAAATTGTTTTTATCCCTTCAAGCCTAAAACCATTTATTACAAATACCAACATGAATTTCCTTGCAGTAGGATAAACACTCAGCTGCTCCACTTATTGGAGTGCTGCAACATAAACAAACCCAGACCCAACGATTTCTGCAGCAAATCCTTCCTCTGGTGGGAAGTGGTGTTTCTGTGCTGCAATCAAGCTGGTGTTTGCATCCTAACAACACGTTCTGAATGACAGGATCCCACACGTACTGTTATCCAGCAGAGAGATAAGGGGAGGCAGAGGAAGGAATGCAAATGATCTGCTCGATAATGGCCCCGGCTGCTCTTTGTGTGTTGGGGTGGCTCAAGTGAGAGGCAAAGTAAAAAAGCCCTGGCTGTGTTCTAGTGCAAACCATAAAACTTTAGGTCTTGTCTGCTTCGGCCTCACCAAGGCTGGACCAGGATGAGTCTGGTGGGGCTGTCCCAAGTGAAAAAGTGACAAAATTGCATCATTTTATATCAGTTTTGTGTGTCGGCCTTTCTAGGATTTATTGTCAAGATTTTCCTTTCAGTCCTGAAAGGAATGAATGGAATGAAAAGAATGAAGATGAGCAACAATTAGAATTAAAAAAAATGTTATTTTTTATAGTCACAGGACTGCACGAGCTGTGACTTTTAAGAAAAGCATCGAATTTCCACACCTTACTGTCAAATTGTGAGATCTGGTATAATCCAGTCCCTGAAACTGATGTTCGTTGCTTCCTTCCTTTAAAACTCCTGGCATCTAAAAATGGGATGGATTAGAGAGAGTTGGAAATTCCATTTCCAAGCAGCACCAAGATGCCAACAAGAAGGTTCTCCAGCTCCCATCATGGTGGAGCATGGAACATGATGTAGCCCATAGGCCTAAAGTAGCACGGGTGTACTTGCTGTGTCTTTCAGAGACAAAGGATTTATTCTCACTTACACCACTGGAGGATTTGTTGGGTATTATAACCTTAAAGTATAATTTCCCACAGCTTTTGAGTCTTTCACTCATAACAAAATAGTCGCAGCCAACTAACAATACAATAAAGGTAAAAATATTTTCTCTAGCTCTAAGTTACATTTTTACAAATAAATGGAGTTTGGTAAACTGGGAAAAAATCCCACCTTAAACTGGACCAAAATAGAAGGTGTTGACCATATCCCAGCCAATATTTTGAGGAGGTCAAATCCAAACACTTTTTTTTTTCCCTACCAGAACTCAATTTCTCTGGAAAATGTGAAATTTTCCTTGCAGTGGGAAGGAAATATATATTATATATTATATAATGTATACTTATCCTTCTGTCATAAGAGGAGGTGAAATCTTCTCTTTGGCCATATAGTTGTATAATCCCTTTTTGCAGTATGTTATGCCACTACCCTTGATCTTGGTACAAGGTGATGAACTCCTCTGGTTTTATTAAACTTTTTCTTTTATATTATGCAGCCTTTTATATCAGTTTTACGTGGATCACCTTGCAGTTGGTTCAGATGTCTGCTTCCTTGCTGCTCTGGGAATGAAGGAACCCCTCTGTGATAGGTTATGAGTCCATTAAGACTCCACCTGAGGAGCATTTGCTCAAAGTCCTGTCCAACTGGACCTCGAAATGAGTAAATAAAGTTATGTCCCAGAAACATGGTCCTCCTTGGGATGCAAACCAGAGTAGGGGAAGGCTGGGAAGCCTTCCATAAGATGAAGCAACAATTAAAAAACAAATCTGTGAATGGAGCAGGGCAGGAAAGTAATCAGTGCTGAATGTGTGATGCTCCCCCATGGGTTTCAGCCAATTCAGGCCAGGAGTAGAGAAAATATTTAAGTGTGTCCTAAAGCGTGTCTTACACTTGAGTAGCATTTGCATTCGTATCTAAGGTAAAGCAATTGCTTCAGAGTCTCCTTTAAAATGAAAATTGTCAAGAGCTGGATTCTCTGTGACTTCAACAGAGGTGGGGTCAGGCCCTGCTTTGCCCACCCCATGACAGCAAAGCAGATTTCCTCATGGTATTCCTGGCGCAAGCCTTCCTTGGATTTACCTTCCTGGGCAAGTACCTCACAGGGAGTCAGGAGGGCAAAATTCACACCCCTGCTGTACACCAGGATGCCGAACCTGGGTGTGTCCCTGGCCGTGTGCTCAAAGCCTCTGTCAGGAGCCTGGGAAGAACCAGGAGCGCAGAGGAAAAGCCGCTCTCGGCGCGAGCGCGCTAATTCCGGCGGCGCGTGGAAGGGGTTTTGTTGATACGCTCTTTAAAAGCATGATCTGTTTTCTGCTGCTAGTTAAAGAGGGTAGTGGCAGTCTTTAGTGGCTGTGTCAATGTAGCCCATGTTATTATGTACAGATGTGCCAGCTGCAAGTAGGCATTATCTCTTTGATAGTGCTAAGCACTTTACAGTGGGTCAGGGAAGTGCAGCTCTCAACCAATAGATCTAATTGCAATCCTTTTATGTTCTCTATGATTGCAGGTTTCTTCAGCACTATAAACAAATAGTAATCAACTAAACCTGTTACCTCTGAGCAGCGATGTCACGATATGAAATATTAACTGTTCCAAATACAGTAATGATGGTTTAAAACTCTATTTGTTCTTGAAGGTAAAAAATAAGGGGAAAAACCAGGAGCGCTAGCACTGGCAGCATGAAGAGCCCTCTGGCTCTCTTTCATTTAATGAAAAATTGTGTCTGTGTACGACATGTTTTATGTGGTCAAATACAGTGTAAATATTGTGTGCATCTTTTGCTATTGCAACAACATATCAACAGCAGCACAAATAATCTCTGCCTCCCAATCTACATTTTTTAAAGATACTGTTATGCTAATACAACAAAAACTTGTGTGTTCTTAGCTCAAGAAATGCTAGATGTGGGCCTTGGATGTGTGGCTGAGGAGATGGAGTAGAGCTGGAAGTGGAGAAGGGCCTGGTTTTACCAATTTTCCCCCATATCTCAGGAGAATTTTTGTGGAAGCTCTTCCTGTGTGTTTGGCTTGCTGGGATTTTGGTGAAAGGAGAAGTTATTTGAGGAGCAGACTTTTTAAGTCCTTGAACTGAGAAGTGTCTCCTCATGCTTGCAAGCTGGACAGTTTGGGTTTTTTGGCCAAGTCTGATTAGGAAATGGATCCCAGGGACCTGATCATGTTACTGAACTCTCTTGATCTGAGGAGGCTGAGCTTGGGCTGGCACATGATTATTCCCTACTGGCCCAACCACAAAGGGTACCAGAATTAATTAAACTTTTTTTATGGTATAGCTGGTGCAGTTGGAGGGCCTGAGCTTCTGCACAATTTAATTTACTGGTTAGTTGTGGAGATTGCTTCAGGGAGGTGCTGGTACTTGGATGCATGTGAGGTGTCCATGGCTTAGACATCAGCTCCTCAGATGCTGAAGGAACCCCTGGAAACAGCCTGAGCATCTTGAAGCACTGAAACGGGGACTTTCCACGTAAATTGATCATGAAGGAGAGTTTATGAAATTTTTCACGGTTTGGGATTTAATCAGCTCTGATCGATGCAGCCCTAATGCAAGGTGAACTTGTTGGTCGCTTCCACTGGAGGGTAAAAGAGCCCAAGGAAAAAAGGCCGTACGTGCAGCGTGTGTTTCTTCTTGCTCTCATGCTGCTGCAAAGCAATTAGCTGAGCTCTGAGGCTGCTCATTGTCACTCATACAGAGGCACAAACACCCAACCAGTGCCTTCCCACCCCCACCTGCATCCGTGTGGCTCCCGGTGTGCCCCCCTTTTGTCCCGGGGACATCCCAGGCTGACCCCCTGCCCAGCGCCCGGCCAAAGGGGGTCAGTGTTAGGCTGGGCTTTGTGCCTCCTCCACACCCCCAGCTCCCACTCATCCGGGGAGTGAGAGATGGAGATTGGGAATTAAAATGTCTTTAAAAAGAAAATAAGCTTTTGTATCAGCCAGCTGGCGAAAGGATAAAGGACTGTGCTCACAAGATGCAATCAAAATTCAACAGTGTTTTATTAAACATGTAATATTATCAAACTAAACAAAAGAGCCCTCAATGGCTGGGAATACAATGAGATACAATTTATTTTATTTTTTTTTTTTTCCTATGGTGTCATTCATACAAAAGTGTCATTGAGCATTCGGCTCCCAATTACGAGCTGCACATGCAAATACCAGTACACATGGTGGGCTAGGCAGTGGAATGCAATGTGTCCTGCAGGTAGATCACAGATCATTCCATTTTTTTCCTGGATAACTGCTACTAGTGCACAGGGAGAATGGGTAGTTTACAGAATTAACCAGTCAAAGAAGCCAAGTTTACTGTCTGCTAAGGACCTTGGTCGGTAAACAGTTTATCAGGTGGTTTTCTCCCAGCCAGCCCTGTTTGCAGGCTCCTGCCCCAGTACCTCACCCCACAAGGGCTGCAAATCAGCAGCTGATTTTGTCCTTTGTGTTGATTTTTATATTCTACTCTCGGTTAGTTTTCCTAGCACCTAATAGAAGTTGGTCATTAAAAGATAAAATGCTGTGAACAACACTGAACAAGTCATTTGGATACTCCTCTGTTTCCATAGTTTTGTACCAGTGCAGGTGTAGACCCAATACAAAGTCTGGGAACTTGGATCAGGCCTTGGTATTGCAGACACAAAACTGGTTTTATCTGACTCGTTTTGGAGATTCCTGTCAATGGGAGAGCATGGAATGGTGAAATGAGGATGCTGGAGCCCTTCTGCAGGTCCTGGTGAGGTGCTCTTGCTGTGAGGGGGTGGAAGTGTGGGCTGGAAGGGCTAACACCTCCATCCCATACTCTTATCCCACCTTGAGTTAGGTGTAAAGGACAGCTTCAAGTGCAAGGCAGAGGTGAATCAGTTATAATTATCTCCAAAGAGCGATCAACAATTAAATTGCATTATTAACTCTGAATCTCACTGGAAATATGTGCTATCTTTCTTTTAAATACCTGAGGTATAGCTCTTCCCCTGACTATATTTACTCGGTGAATTTTGGTCCCTTAAAGGCCTGGCAGCTGAACAATCTATCAATTAAAAAGGGAGGGGGGGAGATTGTGCCTGGCCTCCATCAGCTCAGCCAAGCAAGTTGGTGTAAAGGTGTTTGTGAACAGCAGCCCGCGAGCAACTCGTCTGCAAAAGCTTTTCTTCCCTGTAGAACCCCAAAGGCGAGGCAGCTTGGAAGGAAAAAAAAGCAAAACCAAAATCACTAAGAAGCCCTAACCTTGTAACATACAGTTTTTGCTAAAAATATATATTAATAATATATTATTGAGCGGGCATAGATGAAGAAGGCCAGGGAAAGCGTAAGCAGTAAGAGTGTGAGCAAGGTCAGTGTTCCTTGCCCGAGGACAGCACAATCAATAAGAGCTGGTCAATACCTGCTTTATTACTACTACTCCCACTCCGAGCAAAATCGTTTTTAAATTAAGAATATATTTTGCAAAACTGAATTAACGATATTGAATATTTTGCTCTTTGATATGACTAGCCTTCAAAATCAAATTATTAAATATGGAAAAAAGCATATTGGTTCAGCTAAGGAATTTTTTTGTCCCTGGAAAGGAAGCGGATGGTTTGTGATTCCCACTTGTGCCTGGGCATTAAATTACGCTGGATGCTGCCCCTGCCTTTCCTTGAAAGGTGAAATGCAAAGATATTTGAGTTTGTTTCCAAATGGCTCCTTTTTGCTTTGGAGATGAAATACTGATGGATAAAGCTGAGGGTGTAAAATGGAGACTGGCAGTAAACTTCTGCAGAAATGGAGACGTTTGTCTCTCCCCGTCTCTGCACGGAGGATTCAGCCCGTCCTAAAACAGCACGATTTTGTGAACCATTCCCACCTTTTCCCCTGCCTTCCTGGCTTTCCCAGCTGATTCACTGGGAGCATATATTGATGGTGTTAATTTGGAGTGGTGTGAAGGCTTGCTGCAGGCAGGTTACTCAGAGAGGCAGTATCAAAGGGTGAGACACGATCCGTCCCCGCTCCCTGGGGCACCTTTGGCTCTGCTGGATTGTGCCAGGTCGCTCCCACCTTTCACTCCAAAGTTTAGAGCCTGCAGTAACTTGAGCAAATCTTGTTTCATTGCGTTAAAATGATTACATGGGTTTAGGATGGCCATTTATCACGCTGAATTTTGTTTCCTTTGGAGGGAAGGGAAGAGAAGCTCTTTTATTTAGCTGTATCTGTGTGTTGAAGGCTTAGCTCCGGTGTGAGCTTTGCCAGGACGCTGCCAGTCCCACCGTGGTGATATGTGAGAGGGAGGGCAGTGGGTGCTTGGTGCAGAACAGCTGGCTGGGGAACTTCCATTTCCAACATTTGGCCTGGGGATCTTGATCTGGTGTCCAGATGTATGGCTCAAGCCTGGGAGGGTGATGTCAGGGCTGTCTGCCTGCAGGAAGCTGCTGATAATCGCCAATTGCCAACCTCATCTCCCACAGCAGGGTACCAGGGATGCTGCTCCTCTCCTCTCCTGTCACCCTCCCCAAATCCCCCCAGTGCCTCGCTGTGTCTGCCATGCACTCCCTTGCTGACGTTTGTTTTGCAGTGGTTATCAGCTGCTGGATGCAAAGGACATGAGATGGCAATCTCCCCTGGAATCATGAGATATTGAAAAGACTCAGGCCTTTAGGGTTGGTTTGTAGGTTGGGGTTTTTTTAAGTTTTACTCTTTGATTGTTTGCTGCTTGACTGCTTCATCTAATTCTCCTCGAAACATTTAGACATGATTCACCCAGATGGAGAACTTTCTCCCTGAAATGTGTCCTGGCTCTTGGAGCATCAAGGCATAGCTGGGTGCTTGGGCTCCAAAGCAAAATCCCTCACTTTTTGTTGCATTGATTGAAATGCTGTAAAATACATTTCTCTTTCTAAGCCCTGGTGCTGTCCCTCTTTGAGAGGACCAAGCTGCCTTCAACCCCATCAGCTCCACAGGGGTGGATTTCACATTGATGAAGCCTGACATGCAGTTTTTGTGGCTGTTTAAACATATCTGGTACCTCCAGGAGGATGCCAGAGAGATTTAACCCAGCAGCTTTTGACCAATGCCAGGACTTCTGATGGGGATGGAGGCTTAGACCCCAACTTGGGAGGGGAGAGGTTTGAACTCACATCACCTCTTCTCTGCATCTCTGAGAGCACTTGAGTTTGTGTTGTTTGGGGAGCGCCTGGCCTGGATGCTGCTGGTTGTGTTTGCTGTTACGGAGGGCTTTCACCATGTGTGACTGTGGCAGTGGCTCTGATGCAGCAATTGCCTCTGTTCAGCCCAAAATCCATGTTAGAGGATTTCCTTAATTACCTCCAGGGTAAAAGGAAGGGAAATGGTTGTGTAGTAGCAGGAGCATCAGGCTTCTAAGAAGAGAAAGCTCAAACCATTTGTAGCTGTTTCCCTTGCGAATTTGGAGGAGGGAAGGAAGGATCCCTAAAAGTCATGGTGTTGAGTTCTTGGTATTGGGATGGCTTAGTGATGCCCAGCACTTCCTCTAAGGGTCTTTGGAGGGAGGACTGATAGGTCTGTTGTTTTCCTCTGGTACAAATTTGGGGGACAGGCAGCAAGAATACATTGAAACAGGTCCTTAATGACATTTTTATTGGCAGGGAAAGGGGAAGTCAATATATTAAGCAATTCAGAAGAAGTAAAAAATCTTTATCCCATCTCACTCAGCACTTCGCCTTCAGTGCACTCCCCTTGGAAAAATTAAAAACTTGAATCCAGGGTGATCTCTGACATGCCTGGCTCCAGCATTGTGGTGGGACAAATGTTACCAGTTTACTTCTGGATCTTTGCTGCTGCATCCTCTCATGCTGGGCATTGTCGGAGGGGATGGGTGGCTGTCCCCAGTGCTTTGTAAACATAACTTGGCTTCACTAGGTATTTTCAGAGAAGGATATCAGAGGCTGACTGGAGGGCTAATGGGAGATCAAGACAGCAGAACCTTGGGAACAGAGGGGGAGGAAGGAGGAGTGTTACACAAAAAGAGCTAATTGCAAAACCTAAAAGGAGTGATTTATGAAATACCTGTTTTTTGTGTGTTGGAGCAGGAACCCCTTAGCTGAACCACTGCAGTGGGTTGCTCTGACATGGCACATCCCTGCTGCTGCTGTTGGTGTCACGCTGCCTCCAGCAAGGATCCACTGGCCTTGGCCATCATGTTCTAGCTCCAGCAAGGCTCTGCTGGCACATGATCTGCACGAAATGCTCCTGACAGCACTGAGAGGGTGGAGAGGGAGAGCCTTAAGACTTTAAATAAACCTGACGCTAAGTCAAAACCCAAACAAAAGGAGGGTGAGGGGGAAGGAGCTCGGTAAATAGCCTTGTTCACCCGTACAGATATTTTATACGTGGCAGCTAATGGCAGTGGTGAGCTAGTTAGTGTGAACAGCGTGGAAATGCACCTTCCAAAGGGCGTGATCCACCGGTACGGGGCGAGGGGCAGCCGACCACCCTGGCAGGAAAACATCCCGGCCGGTGTTCCTCTCCATTTGATTTTATTCTTTCTGTGCGTGTCGGGGAAGGATCCAGAAGAAAACCAATGGGTTGCATAAAGAAAGCACTTTGCAGAGACACCCTTTAATTCCCAGGGAGCATGCGCCGCCGCGCCCGCTTGGTGGGACACCTGCGATCTTTAAGGCCCAATTAGTCTTTTCAGAAGTACGATGTCGGAGGGGGAGAAACTTGACCTTCTGGGACCAGTAGAAAAAAAAACAAATCTTCCCTTTGATTGCCTTTGGTTAAAGCTGGGAGGGAGGTCGTGCCTCCCCCTGTGGCACAGGGCAAGGGCTGTATCGACAGAGCCGGCCCCGTTGTGTTTGTGAGCCGGTGCAGGTGCGAGCCGTGGACAAGCAGGTGTTTGTACAGAGGTGACCTTGAGCACGGGTTCTTGACCTGCCCTTTCCTCCTGACTCATCTTGCCTCCAAAAAGGGCTGCTGTCAGGCTGTGGAGGGCCTGTGAGCTTTCTCTGTATGTAAAAATAACATTGTTTAGAGGTCTCTCTTAAGGGCTTCTCTTGCAAGATGTTTTTTGATAACGGGAGAGATGCGGCTCAGATGCTGACGGAGCTGTTTCAAAAGGGTTCGGTTCTGCAGAGATTTTTCATCTTTACAGGGAATTTATGCCTTTAAAGAGGTGAAAACAAGCTACTCTGTGTTTGAAAAAATGCATGGCTGGTGCAGGTTTTATCTGAGGAGAAATCTGACTCTGTTTGTGAACAGGCTAATGTAAACCAATTTGGAATGGGGGGACATGCTGGGCGAGCTGCTGGGCGAGCTGCTGAGCTCTCTTAGGCGAGGTGTCCTGGGAAACTTAAGCAAATTGTAATTTTCTATTAGTGTTAGTAACCTCTGAAACACAGTGAGGAATCAACAGCTCTTCATATATATTTATATGTATATGTGTGCGTGTGTGCCCAGGCCAACATTTACACGTGTGTATCGCACAGATTTCCTGGGCTGCAGCCTTCTCCCCTCAAGCCTCCTCTGCAAGTCTACCTCCTGCTTAATTTTGAGTGCAGGAGAGTTCAGGTTGGTGCTGACTCGAGGAACAGAGCAGGATATTTTCTTGGAGAGGCTGACAGCCCTGTGCCCCTGCAGCAGGTCATCCATCCGCCTCCATTCCCACCCTACCTGCCTGATGGCCCCCTTTTACAGATGGGCAAGGGGGCTTTAGAGAGAACCTGTGAGGGCTGGAGGTGACATTCCCAAATCCTCCTCCATCACAGCCTTGCCATCTCCCTGGATGGCATCTCTCCTTGTGTATGCACCCTGTGAGCTCTGCCATGTGCTCCCAACCCCAGCACAGGGGCCAGAAACAAAGGCGAGGCTGAGCAGAGAGATGTGGAGTTGCAAAGAGACTACTGGTGAGTTACCACAGCGTGAGCTCTGGCGTTAATTAACATCTTCATTAATGATCTGGGATAAGGAAAATACTTGCAAATTATATCAAATGGGGAGGAGCTGCAAATATGGGAATGATACAGGGAGGATTGAAAGACAAAAAACATGAATAAAGGACAATAGGAGACTTAACAGGGAAAAATCTTGCAGTCAGTAGAATACATTTAGAGCTCCAGTGGAGCCTTAAGATCATCCTGGAGTGATGGGAAGTGCAGGAAGATCTGTCAGCAAAAGGAGGGTCCAAACATGTTGGAGCTCTGTGTGGGTGGTGTTGGGGGCTGAAAGGGCTGGTTGATAAAGAAAAGATGTGGGCATGGTGTGACAAAGAGTGAAAGGAAACAGAAGGTAAATTATAGAGGTTTGGATGAAGTTACTGAATGTTGGGAAGAAAACTCCCTGGTGGAAGGATGTCTGAGGTTGCTGAGTTGTTCCTGGGATGAAGTAATGGAGGCTCAGTTACTTTGTACATTCCCAGGTTTGGAGCTCAAGAGGAGCCCTTTGATCACCCGGTCTGGCTTTTTGTGTATGCACCCTGGGGCTTCACACCTTTACTGCTGTACTGAACCCACTGACTGGAGTTTGGCTGAGCTGTGACCAGGGGACATTTAAAACCAGACTGTGGGATTTATTGAGGAATAGGCAGCAATCCTGTGTTGTTAGGGAGGCGAGTTTGGTGCCAGACCCTGTCTCTGCAAGACAAAATGTGAATGTGCAGGTTGAACAGAAACATCTAAACTCACACGGAACCAACCAGCCTTCTGGCACTGTGGGTTCCATCAGCTCCAAACAGACCTGGAGAACAAGACCTGTGCAGTGTGGAGTGGTCGAGGTTTACCCTTTGTTTGGAGGGAGACCTCTGCTTGGTGTTTGTGTTTGTCAGCCAAACTGTAAAACTTCTCTGGGTAATGTCTGCATCAGGTGTGGCCAGAAGTAAGCGTTGTCCTGTGTGCAGATCTGCAGTGTGTGTACAAGTACAACGGGTACGAGGCAGTGCAGAGGGGGGCTGAGAAAAGTCCAGGCTGTATCATCATTCCTACCAGACTTGGCTGTGGAATCTCATGGTTAAACAAGGGTATCTCTGCCTGAATGAGCTGCAGATTGTTTTCCTTTCTGTGTTTGAAGAGTTGCTCTGTGGGTGATGCTGAGTTACAGTGCACTACCTTCCACCGATAACAGGAAGGAAAGAGAAGAGATTAAGGGGGACAAACACCCCACAAGCCAAAACATTCTCAATAAATCTTAATTGAAGTGGATTAGCAACGAGGACATGCTTTGTATGTGTGTGTGAGCACACACACATAGATGTTCCGGGGATAAGAAGGGGTCAGACCTGGACTCTGAAAAAAGAGTTTTCCACCAGTTCCTAATGACTTAAGACAGATCTAAGCAACACCAGCTGGAACCAGACAACTTTGGCTCCAGGATTAGTGTAGATAATTTATCACAGCAATGCTTGAATAATAAGACTATTGCCCCTTTATTATATCATCCAGTGTCATAACCAGATAGAAAAGTTTAATATTAACAAGGGGAGCTGCCTTCAGTAAGCGCATGTGAGAGAGCGAGCGCTCTCATTTTTAAAGCCTGTGTGTACTAAAATGTCAGTGTCCTGACCTCGGGGAAAGGAGTTCGTTAGAAAAAAAATACAAATACAAAGTAAATAGTCTCTCTGAAAAACCCCTGAAAGGTTTATTTAATCTGTTTCTCTTCCTGCCCTGATTTTTCTTAATGTATTTAAAACTTAATATTTACTCTAGCAAAACAAAATCTATAAAATAGTTTGTGTAGGCTCCTAAATAAGTAGTAGCAGCTCAGCCGGAGCCAGCCAGTAAGCACAGCGAAATATGCATTGTAGAGACATTTGAAGTTGTCCCCAGTGGACAATTTGCACCGTTCAGTGTTAAAAGGCTCTATTTCAGTGCTGCAGAAAGCCCCCCAGATCCCCTGACTAGGCACGGCGAGTTTACAGATGATGTACTCCACTCAGCTGCCTTGTAGTTGCAGGGCTTGAATGGCTGGCAGGGCAAAGGGGGGATAGTTACAACTCTCAGGCTGCTAAAATGGAAAAGCCTCGCAAGGTTTTATGGCAGATGGAAAAAAAATAATTTTTGGAGGCTGAATGTTGTTGGCTTGACCAGGTGGATGGGCAGGGAGAGGGGGATGTGGGGCAGGGGGTACCTAGCAAACATCAAGCCTGCACTGAAAAGTGAAAATGGGTGAAATCTGTGCAGCCAGGTAATGTTGCAGGCTGTGCTGTTTCCTCTGGTTAAAAAAAATAAGTAGTCTGCTGTAGTAAGGTATCTGGCAAGAGGTGTTTACACAGAAGGTGTTTATACCCATTTTTACCACAGTATTGGGTTCTTTCTCCTGAAATTTGGCTTAGGTTTCTTCCCCTCTGAAGGTTAGGAGGGAAGGGAGCAGTTCCTCTAATTTTCACTGGCAAAGCGTGTTTCCAAAATGTGCTGTGTGTCCTGTGTCTCCTTTGGGGGCCAAACACCATCACTAACGTGATGATGGCCCCACTCTGCCATTCAGGACACCCTCTCCAGCCCACAGTCCCTGTGTCCAAACCCCTTTTAAGGGAAAATTGGAAAGATTTTAGCTCCTCATGCCCTGCAATTGTCAGGGGGTGAGGAAATCAAGAGTGTGAACATTCATTTTTCTGTTTTTTTATTTTCCCCAAATCATCCTGACTTGTATATCCACATCTTCTTGTCATTTTGTGGTGGTTTCATGGCTTGAGAAGCTTGTGATTTTTTTGGGTTTAGGGTTTTAATTTAAGGTTTTGGCTTGAGATATGTATGTTTGCATAATTGGAGTTTTGGTTAAGGCCTGGCACAGGGTTTTTGGGGTTTTGTTGATTATTTTTTTCTTTTTTCCAATTGAAAAATTTCATGTATTTTTCTGACACTGAAGAAAACCAGTAGCCTCCTGTTGTGCAGAGAGAAATGTGCTAAATTCAAAGAAGCTCCTTAGACTGTCTCTTTTGCTGGAGTTTACCCAGGATTTCCCATTACCACTCAGGGAATGAACAAGGTACTGAAAATACAGAGGTTCTTTTTTCCCTCTTTTCACTAAAAGGACTCTGAGTGGTATCTGAGCTTTTTTGCCAGCTGGTTAGAAAGGGCCCTGCAGGGGGACAGAGGTATGAACATAGGAATAAACTCCAACTTGTATTTTGATTCTTTTAATTTTGAAATTGTGAGTTATTTCCTGCAGGCAGGAGGGTGGACACTGCCTCCAGCACCTCGTTTGCTGGAGAGAATTGAGAGCATTTGGTTTTATCAGCCGCTGGCATGGTAATGAGCCTATTTCTATTGAAATTGGCTCATTACTATTCATTTTTGCTGGCTCTCGACCAACTCATGAACCGCTTTTTGATTTTCAGGGGAGGAAAGAAAAAAAATAATAAATGTAGGGAGCTGGTCCCATCCACCGGTAGACGTGACAATGTGAGGACACGGTGAGTGAGCATTGTGACCCTCTGGCACGGCCCAGCCCAGCCCAGCCCTGCCCCGTGCCACCACTGCTGTTGTGGTGGCTGTCCTCTCCCTCTCCTGCACCCTGGGGTCCCTCCCCACCGTGCCAGGCAGCGGGATGGGGGAGGGCAAGATTCCAGCAAGGATCCATTGCATTTGCACACCCGAGCTGACCCAGTGAGAAGTTGGGTTTGGAGAGGGGATGGGTCCCTGTGAGTACAGGAAGGCTGAGTGAGCATCTCCCCGAGTCCTGAATGCTCTGGTGGGCTGGTAGTTTCTGTTGGTGGGGTTTTGGGCAACTTGTCAAATTATGTTATTCAAGTGTATTTACTGACATTTAAGAGGTCTTTTTCTTATTTTGAGCAATGTGTAAGTTCTCTCTCCCTCACACACACGTCTCTGGGTAAAAATCAAAACTCACATCTTTGAATGTCTGCCTGAAAAATATCTTTCTTCAAAAACGACTGAGCATGTATTAATTATATATGAATGCAATTTTATCCCTGCTACCAGTTTGCAAAAGCTCAGTTAGGCTCCACCACCTGAACTCACATGTGACTAAAATGTCATTACACTGTTTTGGCTTATGAAAAGAAGGGATTTCTTGTGCAGACAAGGACCCACTGGGTTTGGTTGCTTCTTTTTCTGTATGCTTGGCATGATACTGGAAGAAGCATCATTTTCAGGTGGGTTGTGTGTAGCCCCTTCTGAAATGACCTTTCATCACTGTCTGCTTTATAAAATCTACTCCTGATGTGAGGGAGTAAATTTTTGGTGGAGAAGCATCAAAGTTTAATTCTATATATGCTTAGACTCTTCTATGTTGGTTTTTTTTTGTTTTTTTTTTTTTTTCCCAAGATAGTTCCCCTTCAAATTCAGGAATGAAAAATGCTAATAGCTTGCAGTTGAATTGTCTGTATTTAATACTGTTCACTGTGTGCTTCTGTGGGACACAAGAAATGAGAATGTTTATTTTCTTCTATGATTTGAAGAATAAAACTTGAATTGGCTACTTTTTAAGCACCAAAAACTGGGAAAATGATAGGAAGACGATGACTTCTATAAAACAAACATCGTCCTCCAGGTAAAAAACTGAATCGAGGACTACAAAATATTTACAACATTTGCTGATACAATTTCCAACCAGTACCATTTTGCACATCATTAAATGAAAATAAACTGTCTGGTTTTGTAGAAGAACTCACAATTTGGTTTGGTTTGGGTTTTTTCCTTTATATCTCCTCCAGAGCAAAAAGCGCCTTCAAAGTTTGGACTCAAGTTGTTGCAGACTTTTGGAATTATTAACGGTGGAGGAAAGCGACTCACAGCACATGTAGGAGAACTCTCAAAGTCCTTTGAGGGAGCAGTTTTAGGTTTTTCCTTTATGTCTGTGGAGCTTTCTTTGCCAGAGGAGTTGGCACAGTCTCAAGAGTTCTGTTCATGTTCCTTCCCTCTGCCCAGTTGACTCTGAGGTACCACAGCTGGTCCAGGCTCCACTGGAGGGGAGGACCTCGGCCCAATCTTGTAAAAGCTTTCATCAGCTTTTGCTGGGTCATAACAAATTAAAACAGTCTGACCCAGCTTTTCATCTGAGTGTCTCAGGTCAAGTATATTTACTTCTGTTTGTTTATTATTAGAACTTTAAATAATCAGCTTTATTTTTGTTGCAGTAAACTGACCAGAAGTGATCTGTTATCATGGGCTGGGGGAAATCACAAGAGTGACAGATGTTTGTCTGCTCCCATTATAGAGCTGGAGTCTGTTTAGAATTCCACTGTAAAGATTTTACATTTGGAATTAGGAAAAAAAAATCCCAATTTCAAATCATCCTCCTTTTATATTGTACAGATCATGTGGGCAAGCCAGCAGGGCTGTTTGTGGTTGGTAGAGGGCTGCAATGTTGTTTCAGGAATCCAAATCTGTTGTACAACAGGTCTAAATAGACTGACTGACATAGATAGTCACATCTTGTCTCTTCTTGGGGCTCCCCAGCATGGAAAACAGAGCAGTGGAGGAAGCATTGGGAACTCGGGGTTACCTTGAAATGGAGGAGTATCCAGATCCAGCTGACTGGCAGTAGCAAAAGATGAGAGGCAACTGTGAAGCCAAACTAGTCTTGGTCTGTGATTTGGAAAAGCCTGCAAATGGCATTTAGGAGGAGACAGACAGGAAAATGGGATGTCCATAGAAAAATTCAAACATATCTCATGTCAGAGGTAGCTGAAGAATCCATGGATCCTGGATGTTGATAAGGATGTGAAAAAATTATGAGGTGTGGTGAGTTTTTCATGGTATCATTTTGGTTGGGACCTTTTAGTACCAGGGGAATGTAAGTATCCTTTTACACCATGGTGTTTTGTCTGGTTCCTTAGCTCTGCTTTAATTCTCAGCAGCATACCTGTTTGTCCTGGAAACAAGCTCCTTTAAGGTTATCTTCTGGGACCTCTTTGTTGAAAGGAATGAAGTTTGTTTTTCTGAATGAAAACGAGAGTGACTTAGGCTCAGTACTGGACTAGGTGTGATTCAGGACCAGAGAATCATGGTTGGCTTTAGGGACAACACATGAGAATCACCTTGGGTGCTCTGAGAAATCTACAGTCTGCATGGATTTTATGGACAAGGAGAAATGCTGGTTTTACTGGGGGAGAGCTTTGCCCAGGCTGATACCTGAGCTCGAAGTCTGGAATCCACTCTGCTAAGAGAAGTGAATTTGAGGTGGTTTAACCTAGACAATGGGTTTAGGCTGGAGCTGTCCTTCAGTGGCAACAAAAGCTACTCTTTTGCTCTTCAGGAATAAATTCTTTCCAGTATCTGGTGGCTCTGGGCCAGATCAACCCAGGGAGGAGCAAAGGGAAAAAAATTATGCACGTAATCAAACTGCATAAGAATTGTTTGAAATGGTCTGAGAGGGCATATGCAGAAATGATGGGATGAAATGGCAAGGAAAAACTTATGTTGAATATTATAACCTCCTACCAGAAAGATACATTAGACTAAGGAGGAATATCCCAAGGGAAATGGTGGAAGCCCCATTGCTTGGATAATTTCTAATTAAACTAGACAAAGCACTTGAGAATATATTGTAAGGGAAAATCCTGTAATGGCAGCAGGCTGGACAGGGTGACCCTATAGGTCTTTTTCATTTCTAATTTCTATGATTCACTAATGATTAAGTAATTCACAGATAAACTAAACATCCGTATTGCTGGGTCTTATCCGAAACTCACCTCACCTATCAACCTTTTCAAATTTACCAATTAATAGTTAATTAGTTAATGTTTGTAAAGTGCTTTGAAGATGAAAAGTGCTAAGTGCTAAGTATTATTAGAGAAATAGGGATAGATAAACTCATTTTACTTAATTTTGAACCCACTCAAACGCTCACGGAGGGCTCAAAATTCAGCTTCTGACTTGAGCATTATTGGGTTTGCCTGCCTTGTAGAGGGACTTTCAGTGAGGTTGTTATGCTGTGATTAAAATACAGTTATAATTTTGCTAATGCACTTATCACACATTTCTATATATGGCGCAGCAGTTCTAATCCTGATCAAATGTGCCTGGAAAGCTATTGTCCCTGTCCTCACACAAGCTGCCATGTACAACACAAGCACTTTGCTTTTTAGGGGAGTGCAAGCAGCCTGGAGAATATGAAAGCTGTTTTCTGTCATGGCTTTTTACCCTTCCGGTTCGTGTTGGGTTTTGGGGGGTTTATTTACCAGCGTCAAATGAACGAGTAAATATTCAGGAGGGAACTTGACTGAGATTGTCGATGCAATGATTGTATTTTAAGTCATCCTTAGGTCAGTTCCTGCAAATTATTACTGGTATGTGCTGTGGTCTGGTGTGAGGATCTCTCTGCTTTTACAGAGATGTCCCCAAGGTGTTAAAAGTCCTTTTCCCTGCCCAAGGTGAAGAAAAACGTGCAATCTTCGGTCTTCGGGTTTCTTATTATTGTTTATTGTAACTTATCTAGAACATTGTTCTCTCTGTCCCTGCCGAGGTCTTCACAGCACGACGGTCTGAGGCAAAATCCCCACCTGAAGGGCAGTGGTTATCTTTTATACTAAAATTTACGTATACCTTATTTGCAATTATTTTCCAATACCTATCACCTACGTTAGACAGTGTGCATCCTACCTACCTAATCCTACCTAAAATCACTAAGTGCCACCACCACAGCGGAATCATGGAGGAGATGAAGAAGAAGGAGGAAGCCTAAAAACCATGCGGTTCCTCCATCTTGGCTTCACCCACCCCCATGTACTAAACCCAAAATCTCCTTTTCCACCCTGTGACAATCTTATTATTAATCTATTTAAAGTTGTGAGACTTGTATTTTTTCTTTTAAAGCTGGCAATCTCTCCCAGGGACTAAAATCCAACCCACAGGTGTTTTGGGCTTGGTGCCAGGACTTCTGAGCCCTCTGGGCCCCCTGCCCAGGTCTCTGAGCCCCCAGAGCAGTCAAGGACAAGCTCTGGGTTCCCACAGTCTGGGATTTGACTTCTGGAAGTGGCAGAGCCTCTGGTGTGACAGAGGTGGCATCTGACGTGCACGGTGTGACATGGGGAAGGGTCTGGCTGTGAATGATCTGTGGGAAGGCGAGGCTGTAGGTAAAACTGGATTGAAGAAAACTGGGGCCATCCCAATCCTGCCTGCCTGGAGTAAAGCCGTACTGGTTTTGCCTCCCTTGGATGTAGGCTAAAAGGATCAATTTTTGCTTTTATTTTTGCAATGAGAATAAAATAATAAAATACCAGTTTATGTTCAGAAACTAAGAGCTGTACTGTAGAGATACTAATTTCAGTAAGTTCTGGTCTGAAGAGAGGGCCACAAAGATAATCAGAGGGATGGAGCACCTCTGCTATGAGGAAAGGCTTAGAAAATTGGGATTGTTCAACCAGGGGAAGAGAAGGCTTTGGGGTGACCTAATTATGGCCTTCCAGTACCTGAAGGAGCCCACAAGAAGCATGGAAAGGGACTATTTACAAGGGCCTGGAGTGACAGGTTAAGGGGGAATGGCTTCACCCTGAAAGAAAGCAGATTTAGATCAGATTTAGATCTTCCCTGGGAGGGTGGGGAGGCCCTGGCACAGGCTGCCCAGAGAAGCTGTTGGTTGCCCCATCCCTGGAGTGTCCAAGGCCAGGCTGGATGGAGCCCTGAGCAGCCTGGGAGAGTGGGAGATATCCCTGCCCATGGCATGGGGTAGGAACTGGATGATCTTTAAGGTCCCTTCCAAGCCAAATCCTGCTGTCATTCTGTGATGGACTGGATCCATGTTACCTTTCCCCTGCCTTTTGTAAGAGGACTTCTTCCCCTGTCCCTGCCTATCTTATCCCTAGATATTTCCTAGGAAATAATTTTCTGGCTTTCAAACACAAGTTTGTGGATCAGTATCTTAAACTCCTTTGTAACAGAGCAAACAAAGCAGTTCCAGGTGGAGCTCACTGATGGCAGGGCAGACAATCTGAGAGCACAGGAATGATTTGGGGAATAAACCCACGTGGTTTGTGGCAGGTTTGCTCATTGCGGTGCAGGAAGAATAAATCTTAGATATCTAATCCTCGAACGAATAATCACAGGGAATGAGTAATTTATAGGTTAAAATGTGTTGAATCAAAGCAGTCGTGGAATAATTAGAAAAGCCACACGCTTCTGTGTGAATTGAGGTTCCCCCAGTCTTTGGGATGTGCTCGAGATAGGGAATGACAGCAAATATTTTAATAGGGATGTCAAACAGGTGATAAAGCACAGCACTGAAGAGCAAATAGATGTATAGTTTGGGCCTGGAACAGCAATCCAGGGACCTAAAGGCTTCTTGATGCAACTTCAATATTATTATAAGGCTTTGGGTTATGTTCTTGAGGAAAACAAAGATGGGGAAGCTTTTGGTGAGCGGGATAAATCCTCACCGCATTTATAAAAGGTGCATCATGCCGGAGCGGGGTGACATCTCTCTCTGGTAAAATAACAGATTCCTGGGACAAAGGAAATGCAGGAGATCTGATCTGTCTGGACATCAGCGAGGCGCTTGATGAAGTGCCACATGGGAAACATCTAGTTAAGTGGGAAGAGATGGGGCTTCGTGTGAGAGTGGTGAGGAATGGCTAAAAGGGGAGACAGCAACGGATTGTGCGAGGGGAAGCATAGGGCAGGAGAAGGGCTCATTAGCAGAGCTCGTCAAGGATCAGTCTGACTCATCTTATTTAACATTTTCATTAATGACCTTGGAGCATAAATTAGGAATGTGCTAATGAAATGTTGGAGTTGACAAAGTTTGGAGACACTGCCAGTGAACAAGGAGAACCTGAATATACAGGAAAGGAAGTGTCTGGCCTTGGGGGTTGGAATGGGAGTCACGGAATGAAATTTAATAAGAAAAAGCACCAGGACACACACGTAGGAAGTAAGGGTAACTTCTGTTGCAATGTGACCTCACTGGTAGCGGTAGACACGGATGAAAGGATGGCTCTGGGGCACCAAAGAAGCAGGAGAAACGTCCCTTCAGATGAGTCAGGTGAGATATTTTAACGGGGCTGGGAAGATGAATGCCATGGCGTGGGGTTTCAGTGAGGGAATTTAAACTGTGGAGCAGTGCAGGGAAGCACTGGTGAGATGGAAGAGGCCGGGAAGCACTGTGTGATGAGAGGAGACAAAAGGAGATTTAGCATATCAAAATAGAGGCACAGAAGGGGTGTGATTGCTGTCAACAAATGCACTGGGACAGTTTCTAAGTGCAAGTTCAATGCTGACACAAAAGAAATTGGCTATAACCTGGTCTTGATGGAATACAGATACGAAACTGGAAAAAAAAAATCCTAACAATCAGATGAAGGTGATTCTGGAAGAGCATTCCAGTAGGAGTAATGGGGGCAAGAACAGTAGTGTATTCAGAGATAATGTTAGATCTGCCTGTGGAAGGAATATTACCATTTACATGATAGTTAGGAAATGGACCCGATAACCTGGGCATTCTCATCCACTCTGTCTTCCTGTCTATTCATAGAAAATACGGGGCTGGGCATTGGGCTAAACTCTCAAAATGCAACATTTGCTGTGAGCTGTTCACTCATTTGTGTAAAAACATTGCAGATGAAGTGGCAATTCCCTGTAACAACTGAGAAATACATAATCTTGATGTACACTTTTGTGTGTTCCAAGTAAGAGAACAATATGTTTGACAATGAATTTAATATTTGACTGAAATGGGGAGCCCTGGTTCTGAAGTCACACTTCCTCTACCCCTAAGCCAAAGACACAAGAGTACCTCTGTATCTGCACAGTAAGGAATTAAAATTGTGGNCTTCTTCCCCTGTCCCTGCCTATCTTATCCCTAGATATTTCCTTGGAAATAATTTTCTGTCTTTCAAACACAAGTTTGTGGATCAGTATCTTAAACTCCTTTGTAACAGAGCAAACAAAGCAGTTCCAGGTGGAGCTCACTGATGGCAGGGC
>VYXF01004084.1:283199-366936 GCA_013397295.1 Polioptila caerulea
GCTGTTATTTTGTAAGGAGAAGCATCAAACTAAGCCCATTGAATTAAAATGCCTTGCTCATTAAATATGTGAGTCTGTGGGGGAAGGATGCTTTGGCAGTGTCTTCATTTAGTGAAATGTATATTAAGCTCCATGGTTGATGTCTTACTGAGAAAACCCTTTTTGCTAATGTAAAATTATTTTGTTTGCATTAAAAATAGTTTACAATCAGTGCAAACCATGGTTGAATTGGTTCAAATTAGGACTCTGCTCCCACCTGTACGTGCCCTGTCCTGAGCAGAGTGAGGCCGTTTCTCAGGACTGTGGTGGACCCGCAGTGTTTAGGTGTGTTGGGCACATAAATACCGGCTATCTGTATTTACTGAGTTACAGGGGAGAATACACACGTGTAATCCTGCGGGGCAGAGCAGAGTTCCTGCAGCTGAGCACCTTCTCCATTTAAAGGGTATCGCCGTGCTATCTGGAGGGCACTGGCCATGGCAACTCAGCCCGCATCCCTCTTGTGTATTTCTTGGAAAAACCTGGCTAGACAGGACCCACGCAAGGTTAGTTCAAGGTACCTGCGATAAGATCTCTTTTTTTGTGTTTTCTTTTATGTCATGCAGTGCTTGTGAAATGTTCTGGCTTTGACAGCAGCCAGGGCGCACAATTGCCCTCAGCAGCCACAAACGGAGTCCCCAGTGGGGAGCCCCAGCCCGGGACCCTGCCAGGCAGGCTGGTGCTGCTGGCGCGGCTGTGCCAGCAGGGATGGGGTTCACGTCAGGTGGATGCTTCGGGCTTGGCGCGGTGTTGTTCACACAGGTCATGGCAGGTGTTTGGTGGCAAGGACTTTACAGCGTGACAGGTCTTTAATGGGTTTGAACACGTGTCTGAGTACTGTGACAATGACCGCCTCGCAAGGAGTGCAGTTTTCCCGGAATGGTCTGTTTGCTCACTAAGAAGCTGTGGTTTTGGAGAAAGTGCTCGTTCTTGCCCTTTGCTGCTGTAGCTGTGAGCACACACCAGGCTGCTCTGTGCACCTTTGGGGCTGCCTGTCTGCTACTGCTCGGTGCTCTGCCAGAGGGGGGACATTTTGAGACTCACCCTTTGTCCTCTCCAGCAGCTGTTCTGAAGCCTCAGGCTCTGTCCCCAGCCTCGTGTTTGCACTGCCCACCTCAAATCCTTCCTCTTACCGGCCGTCCTGCGCTCCGCCTTGCCTTTCTGATCTTTTCTTTGCTGAGAGACAGAATCCATCCAAGTTGTGGAGAGCTGCAAGCCAACAGAGCTGTCTTACAGCAGGTTGAGGTGAACTCCTGGTTTCTGCCACGGTCCCCGTGGCACAGCCAGGTTGTGTGTCCAGCATGGGCTTTCTCTAGTGCCAACTTATTCGCCCCTTTCAACCCAGCCTCTACCACCATATGGAGCTATAAATACAACAGCCTGGGGCTCTTCTTGTTGACATCCCAATAGCTGGAACTTATCTCTCCTTAAAATCGGCTTCAGGAAACAGAAGTTTAAAAGGCAATATGCTGGGCCAGGAAATTGTAGTCTTTCTCCCTTGAACTCTGAGAGTGCACCAAGTGAAAAAGGAGTCACTGCCGTACTTTGATATTTCCTGCATATATGGACCAGGAGACAGATGGTTAAAATTCATGGCTCTGTTTCGGAGTCTATTAAGAAAGAATCAAGGTTCCCAAGGCTGTTGTATTTTGGGGGTGTATATGTGCGTTCATTTTGTATATTACGTAACTATATGTTTTTCCTTTATACCTAATTTTTGTTTGGTGTAAAATGAAGTAACATTGGAACCGTTTTCGACCAAATCCCTGCTCACGTGGTTAACGGGAGGAGCAGCAATTGTTTCATAAACAGTGCTCTGCAAAGTTCATTTTATGCCAGAGCAGCTCTTCTAGAACCGGTTTTAAAGTTAATTATCAAAGGCAGGCATCTTCTCTGCACCGCCGGTGGCCCCCCACTGGGTTTGTTGTTCAGCTTTCCTTGGGAAAGAGTCGCTCTACAGAAGATCATCTTCATGGTGTCACAGTCCAGGGAGCCGAACACGTCCGAGCTAATCAGCTTAGAACATCAGAACCATCTTAATGTGGGATTTGGGACCTTCTAGAGGCAGGGTGAGAAGCTGAACTAGTCTGCAAGCACATCACTTTATTCCTTTTGCTTTAAGCAAGAATAATTTGCCTTTTTCCTCTCATCTTTCTTCCTTGTTGTTTTGCCCCTGAAAACTGTGCGGCAAAAGCAACCTCCAGGGTGGACACTAAATCTTCTGATGCAGGCAGAGCAGTGATAACATCTGAACTGAGGGTGCTTTTCCAGGGCATGCTTGACAGATGTAGCAGGGCCTTTTAGGATTTAGTACTGGAGCATATCTATTACCCGCGCTGCAGCACAGCTTGGCAGGAGCTGTGTGGTAATCTCCCATGAATTCTGTCTGACTTATCAGAGCATCTGAACAGGTTCCTGCAGGATGCAGAGTCACTGCACCAAGTTGGGGAGAAACAGACCATACACTTCCAACTCCTTTAACTCCTGCTGGCCCAAAGCCTTGCCTTCTCTCTGGGAGGAATTGATGCCTTTCTGCCTCTCCTCCTTGTACTTCCCCTCGCTTGCTCTTCACTTCCCCCAGCGTATGACTTCAAGGAGCAGAATCTAATTCCTACGTATCTGAGAGGGTAAGAGTAATTGCTTTAATGGCATGGCAGCCTGCCTATTTCTTTGGCAGAACGTAGTAAATATGATACATGTGGTGGAATTTAAGCCTTGCTGGTTGCAAGACCAGGACCCTGTTACACATAGGAGTGTGTGCTTAACAGCTTTATTCCACAGCTTCACTGTGTGTATTTTATCTCAGTCTTACTGAGCGGAGTATTTAACGTTCGGTCTTCATCCGCGATAACAATTATCCGAGCTTTTTGTATTTTTATATACACACACACACGCACACGCCCACGCACACTCACTCATATATATTAAAATCCACTCCACCAAGATTGATCACAAACACAAAATTGTTTAGATCACAGATTAAAGTTTAATTTTGGAGTTTTGCTTTAGGGTTGGAATTAGCTTCAGAGTGTGAGTTGCATAGGAGGCGCTGTAATTTGTTTTAAGGATAAGGCCTTCGGGCTGCTGTGCATAAAATGAGCATGATTCCTTATTCCCACGGTTGATTTTTGAATGGAAGTGCAATTAGAATTTTTTCACCCAGAAGCGCATACTGTACAGAGCAAAGATAATACCTTGAATGCTTATCAGCTTGGGGAACTTCTCCTGGAATTTTATTTATTGTTCACCTAGCACTAATTCAAAAAAGATCCATGCAAACCCTAACAATACACTTGCTCTTTAATTTGGAGTCTAGTGTGTTTGTAGAGACTCTTGCAGGGGCTTTATTATTACCAAGCGAGATTTCAATGGTGAATTTTAATGTCAGACACAGAAATGTGCAACCAGTTATTTCTGATAGAATGGGAGCTATTACAAACAAAACACTGATGTAGCAATGGCCTCTGTTAATCCTCAATTGCTGCAGATATTTTCCTGTCACACCAGGAAGCTGCACTGCCGACTGGTATTGAACAGCCACCATCTGCATATGTGAGGTATGTAGATGATATTTTTTCTGATTATCGATGCTGATCACATTCATCTTCCACTGGAAGAAATGAACAATCGATACTCTCAGAATATTCATTTAACCTGTGAGAGAGAGGTGAAGTCCTGCATCCAATTTTTGGATGTCATGGTCACTAAAGAGCCAGATTCTGCCATTTCCACTGCATGATATCAAAAAGACATTGCCTCAGGTAGACACGTGTTAGGCATCACCTCAGTCACCATGAAAAGAAAGCAGGAATTGATATCATAGTTTGGGAAGCCAATAATTATCTTTAAATATTTTTTTTTTTTCTTAGGAGGATTTTTAAGAATTTTATGTGTGCATGTACCTGTGTGCATGGATGTGGGAGAGAATCTGACAATGCCCCAGGATAGGCTGGATTTGGGCTATTTTTACCACATACCTGGCCTGTGTGGGAATCCAGATGGGCCTGGGTGTGTGTACAAAAATCCCAGCATGGCACTCCTGAAGAGCTAGGCTGCATTAGGATTTTCAGAGTCCTAGAAATGCCAGGGGAAAGAATGATTTAGGCGAATTGCTCCAAACCAGGATTTTTCAAGGCAAGGATTTTCCTGCCTAAACCTCCTTTTGCGGAAGCCTTTGTCTTGCAAAGACTGCTCTGTTGCCTCAAGGACTTCCCCCAGTTCGGTAGCCAACACAGTGGACAACCCAAACCCCATGAAGGGTTTGATCCCTACTTGCTACAGAAACAGGTGCTGGGACAAACCTTGGAGGAAAATGTGTCCTTGTGTACATCATTCCTGGGGCTGGAGTGCTCCACGAAGCTTCCAGCGACACCAAAACCTTGCCCATAACCATTTCTTTCATTTGAAAAAGGATGTTTTTCTCCCTTATTGAACAATCAAAGAACTTTCTGACATTTATTTTGATGGGGAAAAAAAAAAGAAAAAAGAAATCTATTATTACAAGGACCAGGAAGCATAAATCCAGGTTGGCTCTCAGACACCTTCCACATAAATTGTATTCAGGTAAATGGTCCCTAAAAATGCCTTGATAGTACAGTGTACATCATAGTTGCTAGAAAAGAAATGTAAAGCTTCCCATTATGAAGGATAATACAAAGAAAGAAATGTATTTTCATTATCCTCCCATAGTTTCAAAGTCTCTCAAGATTTGATTCAGGTCCTAAAGACATTATGAGGCAATATCTATGTTACCTTTGAGTCAACTACCATGTCTTGACACTTGATCAGTCTGCAAAAGCTCCTGGAAGAATCAGAAATAAACAATTTTATTCCCCAAACAGGAACTCGTGCAGCAGCGTGAGCAAGAATGCTTTTTTCTCCTCTAAATATGACTCTAGGTCCTGTAATGCATTTAATCAGAACACAACATTTTTTGTACAATCCCTTTTAGAAATACAATCTAGATTTAAAAAAAAAAAAAAAAAGAAATAAAAGAAAATCCACAATAAGGACACATTTTGAAAATTCCAAGAAAGAAACTGTGTGCATTGAGAGCACCTCAGCCATGACAGATAGGAGTGAGAAGCATATTCAAACTGAGGTGCTGAATAGGTCTATAACTTTATGCCCTTACATTTGCATATGCAAATTCAGGGGTATAGAGGCTGTTGTTATTTTTCCTACCAAATTCTATGTGGTCTTTCCTTTTCAACTTGCACTCGAAAAGCTCCATTTCCAGGAGTGGCCTTATTGGTTGCTATACCCATGCAGGTTTATTTGGTTTGGTCCTAAACAGAGGTTTTAAGTGACAGTTTTTAACCAAAACATACCTATGGAAATTTCTGGAACAGCAGTGGAGAGCTGTGAAATAGCAGTAGTCACCATTTGCTTAGAAAATGGAAAGACTTTTGCTGGTTTTGCTAAATACTGACAGTTTGGGTCCAAAGGGGAAATCATGTACCTTGTTCTCTTTAGGGCAGATGTTCTTATTGGGCTTCTGTTTTGATTTTTAAATGACAAGTGATTCTTTATCATTCTGTGTTTCCTCAAGCACCCAAATAGAGTGAATGACTTCTTCCTCTGGCCTGATACCTCAGGAGGAAAACATTACCTGTGGCAGGACAAAATCAATCTACTTTAACTAGAGAGAAAAAAACCAACAAAATGAAAAGGTAGAAGAATGGCCAAGTGATTTTAAGCGTGTTTTGAACCAGCATTGCTTCCGAGTAGCCTCTGGGTACATGATGGAGTGAAAGGAGCCTGATGGGAGGGGCTGCCCTGGCTGAGGAGATGCCCTGGATGCTCACCCCAGCCACCAGACGGAGAGCTCAAGGATTGATGAACCTTGTGTTTGCCTGAGCTGCTTCAGGAGTTGTTGCTCCTCAGTTTCCCACTTACTGCCGCAGTTAAGGACTGAAATATGCCAAGATAATGTTACACAGCTGCCCTGGACCATAGCATGGAAAGCGAGTTTCAAAAACCTGGGGAGGAGAACTACTGCACTGGAAAGAACCAGTGTGTTCAAGTTTCTGCTATAACAAGTGAGAGCATAACACCCTGTGGGTAGGAGCCCCACATCCTCCTTTCCAAACCCTCCATCTACCTGGTGAATTAAAGGAACGGCTTAATTAATGCTGCCAGCAGAGGGAACCGATGTACACGTGAGTAGATGCGGCAGCATTTCTTCAGGGGGAAAAAAACCAACTTTGAAAGTATAAACACAAGCATATCCTCTGTGCTTCAAGAGGGGTCAAAGGTACCATTCCCAGCACACAGCAGTCAGTGGCTGTGGAGCAGCAAGGGAAGGCCTGGTGTTGTGTCCTTGTTCCTTACTGAAAATTCCCACCTTCAACAGCACGAGTAGGGTACGAAGGTGGCAGAATTTGGCAGTAGGTGAAGATGTATCCACAGAGCTTTGGAAAAGAGATTTTGGATCATTTAGGGGTTTTAAGACTGGTAGGCACAGCTTGAAATATTTGAACCAAAGCAGCATGGAATTTTTTTGTTTGTTTGTGGTTAAGGTATTGAGGTGAGCTGCTAACAAACTCACTGATGTCACAGTCTTGGCCATTCTTTCTGTTTCCCCCCAGTGTGGGCAGCAGAAAGTCATGAAGCAAGAGGTAGGGCTGGGAGGTCAGAGAGAAAGAAAGCATCAGACAGTATGGAGAACAAAATGGCAGTAAAGGCTTTCAGTGGCAGTAAAAAAAATCAGGAAAAGGCTAGTATTAAATAACCCTGTGTAACAGAAATCAATGAGCAGGGCTGAATACAACTTTGTGAAGGTTCTGCTCAAAGTCATTAGTGCTGAAGTTACTACCTATGGAAGCCTCTGCCAATCTAGAAGGAGTGGCAAAGATGGGTAAATGAGCAAAAAATGGACTGCAGGAAATGTGGTGAATTCATTTACCACATTGAATTCATTCATTTTTTACTGACAAAAAGCCTGACTTTGGCTGTAGTCAGGGATAACCCCTTTGAAATCTTTGTTTCAGAAGTTCCAATGAATGCCTTTTTTTTTAAGTGTCTGATATTCACTAGTGCATAGAAAGCAGCAAATTCACTTGTGTGAAGCCCACATCAGCATACATGCTGATTTTCAGGTGGATGGTAATTTCTAGTTTTGGTAGCTGAGCACTCTGGTATTTCTTTTGGGGATGTGTGAAACTGGGAGTAAGGAAAGACAAACCAATGAAGATAAAATCAAAAACAATGCCTCCTCCTTCCTAAAATTAAAATCCACCTCAAATGATATACTTTTCTTCAGGTTCTAAAATACTGAGACAAATGTTTGATGCTTTTTGGTTTGTTTGGAGGTTTTTTCTTTTTTTTTTTTTCTTTTCCTTCCCAGTTCAGGTTTCCGGATAGAATTGGAACTGAGTGTGCCAAAAATACCAGGATAGAAGCTGTTCTCATGGGTGTTTCCATCTGGAATCTAATGTAGAAATGCCAGAAATCCTGTAGGAAAACCTGTTCTCATGTGGTTTCCTGCCCGGTTCAACGTTTTTGATATGTTGGGAGAGTTTGGATTAGCAGCAGATAAGCAGAGAAACTGGATCTGAATGCCAAACTTTTTTTGAAGTTTTTCCATCCCCACTGGAAGCATTATGAGGCCCATAGGCATAAGGTATAGAGTCTCTCCCCTGCTGGGAAGGGTTTAAAGCTGGCTACATAGTAATAAACAAATGCATAAACATATTCATGAATGAATAGGGCTTTGCTCTTTGCTTCTTTGCAAAGCTATTTTAACCACTCTGCTATTTGAAATTATCTTTGGCTATTTGTGCAAATACTTGTATGTTCAGAAAGTTTTATGACTCTTAGCAACAATGTGCACCTGGAAAGTTATTTTTCAAGTGATTAGTTTTCATCATTAATTCCTCATTTAAATTTCTTAGGGGTGGTTGCTGGTGATCTGATCAGCTCAAAGAGACCAGCACCAGGTTTCTTTGGGAAAAGTGCTGAGCCCTAGCCTAAGAGGAACAGCAGATTGGATTTTCTTTTCCCAAATCCTGGTCTAAGTACACAAGCAGGCAGTATCCAGATGCTGGAGATGTTGATTTGTCCAGAGGTGAGAGGATTTTGGGCAAACCAGTGATCTCGTCTTGCCTCTATGAAATGGGGCTCATGGAAGCACTCGCACTCTTCCCCCTCACGCTTTTCCCCTCTGCACATTTTCCTGTCGTGCTTTTCCCCCTCACAATCTTTCCTGTCGCATTTTTCCCTTCACGTTTTTCCCCACGCCCTTTCCCCCTCTCACTTTTCCCCCTTTGCACTTTTCCCCTTCACACTCTTTCCTGCTTGCACTTTCCCCCTCGTGCTCTTTTCCCCTCACACATTCCCACCCTCACCTTTCCCGATCTCACTTTTTCTCCCTCAGACCTTTTCCCGCTCTTTTTCTCCCTCACTCTTTTCCCCACTTGCACTTTCCCCTCAGACCTTCTTCCTGCTTGCACTTCTCCCCTCATGCTTTTTCCCTCTCACTTTTTCTCCCTCAGACCTGTTTCCCACTCTTTTTCTCCCTCATGCTTTTTCCCACTCTCACTTTTTCTCCCTCAGACCTGTTTCCCACTCTTTTTCTCCCTCATGCTTTTTCCCACTCTCACTTTTTCTCCCTCAGACCTGTTTCCCACTCTTTTTCTCCCTCATGCTTTTTCCCACTCTCACTTTTTCTCCCTCAGACCTGTTTCCCACTCTTTTTCTCCCTCATGCTTTTTCCCACTCTCACTTTTTCTCCCTCAGACCTGTTTCCCACTCTTTTTCTCCCTCATGCTTTTTCCCACTCTCACTTTTTCTCCCTCAGACCTGTTTCCCACTCTTTTTCTCCCTCATGCTTTTTCCCACTCTCACTTTTTCTCCCTCAGACCTTCTTCCTGCTTGCACTTTTCCACCTCATACTTTCCTGTTTGCACTTTTTCGTGCTTGTGCTTTTTCCCGCTCTCTTTTTCTCCCTCACACATTTTCCCGCTCCCACTTATTCCAGATCTCACTTTTTCTCCCTCAGACCTTCTTCCTGCTTGCACTTTTCCCCTCACGTTTTTTCCCGCTCACACTTTTCCCCTCTTACTTGCCCTGCCTGCTTGCACTTTTTCCTGCTCTCACATTTTTTCCCTCACGCTTTTTCCCACTCTCACTTTTTCTCCCTCAGACCTTTTCCCACTCTTTTTCTCCCTCACACTTTTTCTCTCTTGCACTTTTTGCCCGCATACTTTTCCCCTTGCAGTTTTCCCTCTTCATGCTTCTCCTCTCTCACTCTTTCTCCCTCCAGCTTTTTTCCCCTTGCACTTTTCTCCCCCTCACACTTTCCCCCTCACGTTTTCTACCCCTTGTGCTTTTTGTCCTCATGCTTTTTCCCTTTGCCCTTTTCCTGCTTATACTTTTCCCTCACGAATTTTTCCCCTTACACTTTTCCCCCCGCTTGCATTTTTTCACCCCCTCGCATTTTTTCCCCTCATGTGCTTTTGCCCTCATGCTTTCTACCCCTTGCACTGTTCGCCCTCACATTTTCCCCCTCATACTTCTCCCATCCTCTTTTCCCCCTCATGCTTTTTCCCTTCACACTTTTCCCCCTTGTGCTTTTTCCACTCACATTTTTCCCCTCAGGCCTCACTGCCAGGGCCATTTTTCCCTCTCGTACCCTGCTCCCCTGAGGTGCCCCCGGCTTGATGAGGGGTCTGGCTGTGCCTGGCAGCACAGCCCTTGGAATTGGAAGGAGCCGGTCATGCCCAGAACAGCAGAATTCTGGCCTCTCCTCACAGCATGGCTGACACCTGGACACCCACATCCAGCATGATCAGAGGTGACTTTGTGGATGGGGAATTGTCCATCCTAGTTATGTGATGAGCCATGTGGGAAAAGAGCAGATCCTGGGAGAAGCGACCCTCAGGGCTGGTGCCATGGCCGCCCACCCCAAGATGCAGTAAAGCTCTGGTGGTGAAATGGGGTGGCTTCTTTGGGCAGCCCTGGCTGTAGATGATGTGCTGAGGAGTGGAACATTCCAAACTGAAGTAGCAAGTTTCGCTTTTTTCACCAAAGCTGAGCAGTTTGGCTCCAACAGTGCTCCCCAGGTAAGAGGGGACTTTGCCTGGATGTAGGAGAGGTGCTAGTTTGCCACAGAGACCAGGTGCACATGACCTTTGGGAGGAAACAGAGGGGCCCTTTTTTATTTCTTATGTTATTTTATCTTGTCAATCAGGTTTAGCTTCTTTTGTTGCCAGAGTGTGGAATCCTGCAGGTTCCCCACTTCTGGCACCTCCAGAAATTGAATTTCAGCTGGACAGAGCTCTGCCAGATTCAGTCCAGTGTAGAGACAGCCCCTTATACCTGGTCAGCCTGCATCAGATGGATGCCTGCTGAGGGGCTTTCCTTCTGCCTAATGCAGATTTCCAGATTAGAAATCTCCCTCTTCCCTCACACAAGGCATCCACACACACCTGAGCACAGGTATTGTATTTGCACAGCATTCAGTTGCCAGAAAGCTGCTAATTTTCACAGCTCCCTCTCCCCCTGTGCTGCTGCCTTCCCTGCCATGGACACGCATTAGCTCCCTGGATCAGCTGTCGGGAGTGATCTGCACAGAACCAACATCTGTATTAAGTTTGCAGAGCTGGTCAAAATGTTTACCAGGACTATTTAACAGGGAGATCAATAGCAAGTGCCTCTCTGTTTGTTTTAACGAAACAAAATTGGTTGCAGAGCAAAAGCTTTTTAGAACAAAAACAACAACAACAACAAAACCCCAACCCTGGCATTACTCCAGCTCCAGTGTAACAACACGGGAGAAAAGGGCATTCCTGAGCACTTGCTCAGATTTATTTTCATTATGCAGTTATAAGGGTAAGGGAATGTTAGGTGGCTGTTGTCACTGGGAGACCCCCTCCCTATAAAGCTCATGTGCTCAGCAGTTCGTTCGGAGCTGCACTGATTTATGGCTGTCAGTTCCTGCCTGACAGTGTCCTGACAAGTTCTGCTGGTAGAAACTTGTTCAAGCTTGAAGTGACACTTTCGTGCTGCTGGTTTTCCTTCCCCAGAGAGGAAACTGCTCTCGACCATCCCCATTTCGGTGTCACGCTGAATTCCCTCTAAGTGTGTTTCCTTGCCTGGGGTCTGACTTGCTACTGGAAGCCAACACATTAAATCACTTCCCCAAATTACCATATTGGCTCCTGCTTGGGGGCTGTTTACAGTAGGTTTCAGACCACTGGTTGGCCCACGTAATGCCTGATTTGGAAACTGGTAGCATCTCCAGTTGGTAGCTGACAAATTCTGTCAGTTTGAGTCTGGCACAGGATATCAACGGAACGTGGGGGAAAGGGGAAAAAGGATTCTTTTCCGTTTTCCGGAAGATAGCTGCAAAAGGCTGCTTTGTTACATGCATGCAAAATAGGTGTTAGCTGGGGTTTTTTGAAAAAAATTTGGATTGGGAAATTATGGCTTGTTGTAATTAAGAGGGGCAGCCCTACCCTGCTCAATTCTGTACTCCTGGATCTTGCTAAAATATACCCACATGCTTGAATTTAAGCATTTGTGTTTAAACACACCGCCTTAATAATCAGAAGACTGGATTTATACCCTAACTTTCCAGACAGCTGGTAGATTTTTTTCCATCATCTTCACCTCCTAAAATGTTGTGATGTAGCAAATTAGCCATTTCTCACCATTTATTCTGATGAACAGAAATAAGTGAAATCTGTCCCTGAACAGTAGCGCTGCAAGCATGTGAAATACATGGTAGTCTACATGGCAGCAACCAAATAAATATGTTTTGCAGCTTTTAGGTGAGAAGGTGGTAAGGAAAATAGAGAAGGAGGAGCTAAATATTCTGGCAAATATTATGTGTGAATCATGGGGAAGGCTCCAGAAAAAAAGTTAGGAGATGTGAATCATCGCCCATGGAGAAGGGACAGAAACATGTCAGAAGCCTTTGAGTGCATTTATCCCATTTCAAGTATCTTTGTATCTTTGAAAATGCAAACTAATTGCACTACTTGGACTTTCCTGTGCTGTAAAATACAACACAATCCCCTCAGTAAATAGTTTCAGTGATAAATTAGCTCTCCACCCAAGTTGTGCTTTCTCTGGCTTCAGCTTCCAGCATTGGGTCTTCTGACAACTTTGTCTCTCAGAAGGAAGTGTCCCATTGTATTTACTTTTTGTGACCTGTGCCACCATAAACTGTGATCGAGGGCCTCTGTCACCTTTCCTTTGATAAGCTGAAGGGACAGAGGGCTGTGAGTTGTTCATGATAAGGCATGTTTTATAGTGCTTTCCCCATTCTTGTTCCTCTTTGAATCCTTCACAATTAACCAATTTCCTGCTTGAACTTTTGCCTCCGGGGCTGTCTCTGTATTCCTGTAGCAGTTGCACCTTTGCCAAAGGCTCAGGATAACGTCTCTATTCTTCCTTGAAACTCCTCTCCATGTGCCTGAGTCTGCACTGGGCTTTGTGGCTGTGGATGGAGATTTTATGACCAGCTGATATAACCACAATTTTGGTGTGATTTGGGGTAGAGGTGGTGGGTCCCCTCTTGGTTCCTGGCTGGATGAAAATGTTCTGTAGGGGTGGATATTGTTTAGTTTACAGTTTGCCAAGTGATTCAGAGTGCTTTGTGTGCTCTTTGATCGAGCTCTCCTGCAGTCTCCCTGTCACCTGCAGACTTTATTAATAATGATTTTATTCCAGGGTTTTTTCAATCATTGATTTAATATGTTAAATAGCATGAGACTGAGGACTGGTGCTGCTGGCCCAGTTAAAACTATTCCTATTCAATTTTCAGACTTCTATTCACAGCTACATTTTTCAATCTAAGGTGCCAGTTTTAATCCATTTTAATTTGTGCCTTGTTTAGATTATATCACTCTACCTACTGAGTCAAAACAGTGTGGAGAATCTGATCACATGCTTTGCAAAAATCTAAGTGCAGCATACCAACATTATCACCCTTATCAAGCTGATCTGGGCTCTCAGTAAAAAAAAGAAAAAAAATCCCAATTTATATCTATTTCCTGGAAACCCACACTACTGGAAGGTATTTGCATTTGCTCCTTTTACATTGTAATATATAATTTTTGGATTAACTACCCATTACCTTACCCAAGATGAGAATGACAGTCCTCACAGTACCTGGAGGACCCCATCTGTTTGTTTTAAATTTTGGAGAAATGTTACTTTGCTTTGATTTTCTGGAGTGTTGTAAATCCCAGTGTGTCCCTGTGGGGTGGAGAGCTTCCATGCCCGTTCTTTGTACATTTTCCAACTGACTGACTTCAAAATCTCTCCCTCTTCTAGCTGCTGTTTTAAAGTCCTTTCACTCATTGCTGAGATTGAGTGTGATTCATTGTTTTCAAACAATATGCATATAAAATCTATTTCCCAAATATGGAAGACAGGTATTCATTGAATTCTTATATGTTTTCCTCATTATTATTACATTTTTACTATTTTTCTCCAGTAATAGCTGACAACATTTTTGTTCTCAATATGCTTTTAAAAGACCCAGATATCCTTTCCTCGTTGATTTCTTTTTTTCCCCCTTTCTGGGTCTCTTTGTCAAATTCCTAGAGTTATTAGCTTTTGGTTTATAATTGTTATTATCAGTATTTCTTTATGTCATTAGTGCTTTGTGTTGGAACAAACGTTTTCATTCTATGTCTACTTTTAAACTGAGAGAACTTTTAAAATACTGTCAGTTTGTCTCTTGGTTGTGAAATTGGGGCTTTTGAAATCTACAAATGTGTTTTCAGCACTGTTCTGATTCCCATGAAAAGGCCCCTCTGTAGCTGATACGGCTCCTAATTATTTCGGTCTCGTGAGAACGGGTTTGGTCCAACAGCAGCTCTGTGAATGCACATGCTGGAATGCCCATAAACACACACATTGCTTTGGAGCTGAGTCTAGATGTTGACAACAAATATGATCGAGTCGTGATCACTGCCATTTGAGCAACCATTAATTTTTAACATCTGGGATCGGTTCCTCTGGATCTGTCGTTAGGCAGCCTACCCCAAGCTGGGTTGAGTTAAGAAATTGGCTGCCTGTAATTTTTGAAATTCTGAGGACTTTTTAGTGCTGGTAGCCTGAGAACACCAGCATATGCCATTCAGATTGAAGTCCCATATGTTAACACAGCTTTTTTTACCAACACATGATAAATAAGTCTTTAAAGAAGCTGGTCATCGTGTTTTTTACACTGTTTTGGTGGGGTGTAGCAGGCACCAAGTAGCTCACTCCTTCCAGTGTTTTTGTAAGAACACAGATCCACCAGCTATCTTCATTTGAAATCTTTTACACGGTGAAATCTTTATTTGCACAGACTTGCAGAGGTGATGGGATTCTGAGATGGTGCACTTGCTCTTTTACACACCTGAGCCCACTGAGTTGGCTTATGCACGTCCTGATCATACGAGTTTTCCCAGCAATATTAGCCAAGTAAAATTGGTGCTCATAAATCAGCCATTCTAATTCCTCTCGTTTGTTATCCAACTTCTCGCAGAAGCGTATAAGCAATTAAATAATTTCATCCCTTTGTGGAAGCGGATGCTTTTGTAATTTTGTTCTCAACAACATGACTTTGAACTGCAACCAAAAGCCTCACACCCTTTGCCTAGGCAGTGGTAACATATGCAAAATTTTCTGACCTTTTCCTGTTCATAAGGCAGGAGGAGCCTTCGAAGATCACATGTCTGCACCGGTTTCTGCTCAATTTTACCAACTGTCTTTGCAGAGAGATTTCCTACAAGGTCCTTGACAGGGATGCACTCTTGTCTATCCCTACAATCTTGTCTTGGTGGTTCATAAAAGCTCCCAAATCTGTAGTTAGTATTTCCCCAATTTTCTGCCTTTTCTAGTTCCGGTGGGGCCATTTTCATGCTTTTCCACAGGGAGTAGCCATGTTTCTTAAGGAAGATTGTTCAAAACCGCTGCACTTCATTCTTTGCTACATCTGTGATTGCACTTCCAAACCACAGCTTTGTTTCTTTTACCTTCATTACCGCTTGCACATCGCTCCAAAGAAATCTTTTCAGGCGAGACAACAGAGCCTGTCCGCTCCAGCTCAGAGCCTCACTCATGCTGCCAGCCAGCCCTGTGTATCCTCTGAAAATGAAAAGTTTCTCAGATGCCTTCTTCAGCCTTGCTCGGGAGTTACTTTGTTTGCTGCTTCTCTTTGCCTGGCGACTGATGGATAGATTAGAGGAGTTGCTCAGTACCAGCCTCCCGCACCAAAATCAAGTCTGGCTGATTAAAATGACCCAAGGATTTGGGACAGGAGACCCTCACATGAAAAAAAAAAAACCAAAAATAAGTAGGCATCTCTAACCTGGCACGTTTGGAGGTCCCTAAGTCGCTGTTTTAGGGCCAAACTGAATAATCAGCAGGATCAGGCACATGGCTTACAAGATTTTTAACCTGGAGCTTGTACTGCCTCCTCTGAAACACCCCTGAGGCAGCAGGACAGGTGGAGCTTTCCGTGTCCAACCGAAGTGGCTCTTTCCAAGTTATTCCCGGCAGGAATGTTGAGGAAAAAGGAGTAATTTTGCATCTGTCCCTTTGAAATACCATTCTCCCACAGTTAGCCTGGCAGATGACTTCCCAAGAGCTCTCTTCAAGTGGTAAATCGAGCTTCGACAGCCCGAAGAGGGGTGGGACCGGTGACAAACGCATTGCAGAGGGTCGAGTTAACTCCGGTTGTGCTTTGTTTAATGGGAGCGCTAAGGGAGCGCCTGCCTGTGGGGGTCCCAGACACCGCGGCGGGCCCGCTCCTCAGTGGTGAGCTCGGGGTTGCACCTTTCTGATGCTGAGCTCTGCTTTCTCCGCCAGGTTTCCTGTAAACCGTGATGTGGATCAGGCGCCTGCCAGGGAGGTTTTTTCCTCCGCACCTGGCTCCGACTTCTCACGTGCCTTTCAGGAGGAGCCCGTCAGACCCACGGGAGCAGCCGAGGCTGGGCCTTCCACCGAGGCGCGGTGCACAGGCTCCATGAAACGCCAGCGTACGGGTAAGGGCGTATTAAAAACAGAAACACAACTGCTTGGTGCCATCCTATTCCCTAACAGGATTCCTTTCCGCACTGCCTGCCTTTCCAGTAGGCACTCGGCGGGGTGAAGTGGAACTGCTGCCCCTCAGCTGGATGGCCGGGGCACCCACAGGCCTCCCTAAGGCATGGCCAGTCTCCAGGTGTCCTACGCCTTTTTCCCCCTACATATTCACTTCTCTCATTCCCCGCTCCCCCGTTTCATCCTTTCCCCCCTCCTTTCTTTTTGTATCCGTTCCTATATATGTTTTTAATCTCTGCCTGCATCAGTGATGCCTGCAGGCAAGGCCTGCAGGGTTAGGCACAGCGGGAAGAGGTGTGACCAGCAATCCCTTTGCTAAGGGCGTTCCTGCTGCAGCCGCTGGCTGAGGAAGTCCCGGGGGGCGAACCCGGTGTTATTCTCAGGGTGCTGCTCACAGATGCTGTGAAGCCAGGTACACTCCTCTCCTCCTCTCCTGGGCACACTACTTTCTCTTTCCAGGTGACTCAGTTTGGACCCGTGCTGCGGGGAATATATCTCGGTATAAAAATATCCATCCCTTTGAAAAGGCAGAGGATCGTATTTCTTTTAAACCATACCTCAATCAACTTGTGAAAACCTGAAATATATCTGGACAAATCAGATTTATATGAAACAAGGAAAAATATAGCAATTTTGGGGACATTAAATTGAAGGTTCAATGTAGTTGTTCTTGGGCTAACTGGTGCTTGGGAAAATGGGGTTTAGATGGTTTTCAGAGATTCCCCTTTCTTTGCTGGCAGTCAGAGAAAAGGGGCAAGAGGCTATTGCTTGTGTATGTTCCTAAAGCAAATCACAGTTGATAGGTCCAACTTTAGACCGACCAGCCTTGACAAGTTTCTCTGCAATTCTTTCTTGTGTGCAGTTTTTAGAAATCTTTGAACAGTGAGAAGCACAAAAGGTAGAAAGTTAACAAGACTCCACGGGGCTGTGAGATGGTACCTGACAAGGGAGGAGAGGTGCTCCTGCGACTAAAATAGGTGACACAGAAGGTGGTTTTGTGCTTGTCTGAGAAATTGGGAATCTTGTTACAGGCTAGGAAGGTCTGGTCTGCTCAGACATGCAGTGTTCATAACAAAAGCTTTGGTTTCATTAGCTGAATGTTTTCAGGAGGTTTCTTATCATTTTCAAATGAGTAATTTTTAAGTGAGTTTATTCTGAGAAGTCAGTACTACAACTCAGGTATTTTGCTGGGGAGTTGGGAGTTGGTTTTGGCTATATTTGTAAATATATTTCAAATATAGCCAAATATATATTTGGCTATATTTGAAACAATTGCTGTGGTGGTGGGGGGAGAAGAACAGCCCTTGCTTTGGCACACTGAAGAAAAGATGTCCTTTTCCACTCTATCTCCCTTGAAAGAACTTGAGGTTTCTGCTTTCCCTCTCCAAACCTGTGCAGGTAATTAACATCAATGATTTGTCCTTAAGAAGCAGCTTAGGCCTTGCATTTCAGAGAGAAACGTGGTTATTTCAGACTTAGCAAGTGTGCTTTAGGTTTTGATCCTCAGCTTTGGTTTGCTTGTTATTCATATTGATTGTTCCAATCTGTATGCTGTTTTGCTCTGTGAGTTGTTGATCTGTTTTGTTTCTAGTCTGTTTTTCAATGGACACAGGTTTCTAATTTTCTGTTTTCTTCTTAGACTTTCAGGATTTATTTCAATGCACGTTTTCCAGGATATCTCTCTCTCTGTGGCAAAGCTGTTGTGTGATTGTGTTGCTCGCCTCTTCCTTCCTAGAGACAATGTTAACAGATACCATGGGAGGGATATCACCCTCCTCCCCTAAATTTTATACAGAGCACTGCACTTAAGTCAGAAGCCGTATTCCCTTGCCTGTGGATTTTCCTTTGCTGGAAGGGCCAATTCATAAAGCAGATGGGAACTGTCAGCTTTGTGTTTCTTGGGAATATGTTCCAAAATATACCCTTTACCATGGTATCTTTTGCAATGTAGTAAAAAGCATTGGGATATTAAAACCCGGTTAATGGAAAACCATTAACACTCAGCCTGGGAAGAGTGAAAAAACCTTTGAAAATCCTGCTGGCTAATAACCCCTTGGTAAGAGGCCAGTACCAGGGGGCTTCCCTGCTCTCCTCTGCAGCCCTGGCATGATTCCTAGGTACCTCCAGAGGAGGTTTACTTGCTGGGAATACTGCATATGATGGAGAAGCAAAGAAGTGTGGAAGACAACACATGCAGCTCTGAGGGAGAAGGATTTTGAAAGAAGAGGAAAATGCCGCTGGAGCATGGGGCCATTGGCTGGTGCTCTGATGTTCCCATTCCTCCCTGTTCTCAACTGTTTTAAAGTCTCCAAATGCCCCAGAGGAAGCAAAGCAAATGGTGTTAGTTCTGACATTGTATAGTTCAGAACCTGGTTAAACCAGTGTTCAGTCAAAAAATGCCTGGTCCTTTTAGGGCCTGTTAACCTGCACTTTGGCAGAAAGGTAGACAGCTTTTGCAGCCTGCCTACTCCATCAGTGTTTGCAATCTCTGGCCATGAATTTGAGAAAGATGTGCCAGGATTGATATTATCCTACTGGATCCAAGGGGCTTGGGGAATACTTTAAAAGCTGGTGAAAACATGGAAGCTGCAGTTCTCCAGCAAATGCCTGTTGGCCAGAGGCACTGTGTGTGTACGTGTGCGTGGATGGGCTCTCTTCTTTTTAAAAACCTTTGGAGTGAGTTTTTTGGATACTTCAGCCGTCCCTTTTTCTCACCCTCAGATTGTTCGCCGCCTCCCCAGCAGAGTGACATATTGTTTGCAGTGGAATTTGACAGGCTCAGATGGCAGTAGCTGCTGCAAGATTTTTTAGTTCTTGTTGGTGCTACGACAGGTCTCAACAAATTCCCTCGCCCACTCGCCCATGGTGCATAAGAAACTTTCTCTAGTGCGAGGGGAGCTTGCCCATCAGTTTTGTCAAAATCTCAGCTTTCCTTTAAGCATGATGCAGAAATTCTGGCTTTCTGAATGTGACACAGATCTGCTCTACGGCAGTGATGTTTGCAGATTCAGGAAGGCAGACAGACAAAGGCGAGTGAAATGTGAGCTCCCAGATAACCCTGTCTTGGCTTCATGATGGAAGTGAACTGCCTGGGGGATGCAGTGGCAAGAGGCTGTGGGTTTCTGCCAAGGAGATGTGGCCCCATTCTTTGTGCTGTGTTCAGTGCCCCTCTGTAAGACCATCCCCTCTCTTTCTGTGTCTTTGTCATGTACACAGACAGACCTGCAAACCCACCTGTCCTACCCCAAATACCAGGAGGAGACATGAGCGCCTGCAACATCAACCTGTGCACAGGTCACCCTCTTCTGTGTGTGATGGTGTTTCTGCTGGCCACCTCTAGGCGTCTTCTGTAGGATGAGGAGAAATTTGCCCTTAAAGACCCTGTTTTTGTCTGCCATGTCTGCAGAGGAGCCCCCTCTGTGTAAGAGAAGCACCCTGGGCTTGGCATCCCTTTGGAGCGGGACTGCTCAGGGTGGCAGTGGCAGGCATGGGTGTTTTTCTGAGAAGAGATGCTTATTCTGAGGCTCAGGACATCTCCATGTCCCTTGTATTCCTGCAATAGTGAGGGCTTTGGAAAACTGGAGGAGATGTTTTCCAAAGCCATGAGCCCTTTTCTCCCATGAGCCATGGACTTTCGGAGCGCGGCATTCACACCCAGCCATAAGTATTTCATGTTTGATCTAGGCTCAGCCTCACAAGGATATTTTCAAGAAGTGGTCCTGGGGCTGTCCCAGTCTCAGGCTTTTCCTTGGCATAAACAGCACTAGCCCGAGGGTGGCCCTCATCTGTGCCAGATGCCCACAGCCACGGCAGCAGGAAATCAATGGGGCGTGGGGATATTCCCCGCCACTGCTCGCTGCCGCTAATAGCTGTGGTGGTGTAGGAGTCCCTGTGGCATTTCCACATTACCTGGAGATTTCCCAAGGCAGGAGAAATCCTAAGGATAATTAAGCCTGTTTTATTTAGGGCTGAGCTGAGCCATCAAAGTGGCATAAAGCAGCCTAAATGGACCAGAGGATCTGGCACCTTATGCGAAAACTAATCATTTTCTGAGGTGGTCTGATAATTTCCGAGGAGGATATAAAATAATTCACACCCACATGTAGCTTTTAATGAGTAGAAAGGCCTCTGCTGCATGTTCTGGAATTGCACTTTTTTTTTTTTTTTTTTTTTTAAATAAACAGTAAATGATGNGTGTATTTGTTTTTTTTTTTTTTTTTTTTTTTTTTTTTTTTTTTTTTTTAAATAGAAAAGCAACCCAATGATGTTTGCATGCAACAAAGCGAGAGGGAAGCTGTGGCAGGAGCAGGAGCTTGGGGCAGTGTCTTTGTTGCTGTTTTCATCAGGGTTAAGGGCTCAGTGACCATTTGGAAACCTTTTATGGGCAAACTGGCTAGCAGCCAGTACTGCAAATTTGCACTCCTGACTTTTTGATTAGTCAGTAGTCCATCAACAGCAGTAGAAACCTGAGAAACATTTGCAGCTAACCACGTGAAAAGCAGGTGTAATAAATCAGGTTGTTCAGGTTTAGTCCCAACTGGGAAATGTGTGGAAGGAGGTAGAAATCTTTCCCTACTCCTCTGGTGGTGTAGCAGAATACCCGCTGCCTTGACCCAGTCCCTCTTTCCAGCAAGATTTCAGCCTACAAATGTGATTGCATTCCCATTGGGAAATCACAGATTTCCAACAATTTCTTTTAAGATCTACAGTGAAATTGTGTGAATGACAACCATTCATCCATCTCATTGCAGGATCAAGACCACAGTGTGGACTTTTTAAGCTTAAGGAGCAAGCCCTTAATTGCTCTGACTGTGCTAAGAGGAAGGAGCTCTCTCTGTGCCCGTGCCCCCATGGCAGCAGAGGCATCTTTTCTATTTATTTGCCCCTGTCCCACGGGAACCTGGAGTGTGTGTCTGTGTGTGTGAGGAGGGGGGAACCCGAGCTCTGCTCCCTGGCTCCTGCCATGTCTGTACCCAGGCTTTTCCCGGGAGCAAATCAGCAGAGCTGGTGACAGCAGAAGCCATGAAAAGACCGTGGCAGATGTGAGCCTGCTCTCTAATACTTTATGAATACTGAATCTGCTTGTTCTTCAGGGGGAGGGTGGCTCTCTGTCTATGTTGTAGCTCGTTATTTATCACACGTAGGGTATACACAGCTCTGGAATGGGGTGGTGTTAATAAAAGTTGCAAAGTTGCATCCTGGAGATATATTCTGGCAGGGGAGATACAAGAGAGAAAGAGAAAGCAGGAGGGAAGTGTTGGTGCCATGAAGACAGATCCATGCTGCAGACCATGGAAGAGCTTCAGGAGCAGGAGCATATTTTAATGATTTTTTTTTTTTTTTCCCCTTCTGGGTGGACTACTGAATCAAAATGGTCTGGTGATTGTGGGCTAGAATTTTATAACAGCTGCACGAGGATTCTCTCTCCCAAGTATGTCGTTTTAGGATTAAACAAAAGCTCCCTGTGTCCCTCAAGATGAATACATGAGTTGTAATCTAAGGAAAAATTTAGGGGAAGGAAATGGCAATTTAAAGCCTTGGGAGAAGAAGGGTGGATGGGACAGGTTTCTCAGAGGGGACACATCGCACTGACTCCCCATCAAGTGACATCCAGCCTGAACTGTCCCAGCCATATAATAACTTAGTACTGCCAGTGCCATGGCTGTAGTTAAACAGAGACCTTCAGGCTCCAGCCCAGCGGTTCAATTGCTTTCCCAGGTATTAAAATAACAAATGACACAGAAACTACTGAAAAAGGCAGAAGAAAGTGGAGCTCTTCAACACCTCCGCCATCAGGCAGGCAGCAAGAGCAGACACATCCAGGGATGGTTTGCATGCTTGGTGCTGTGAGTTGTCAGTGGTGGATATTTGACAAAAACCCCTTTTTATAGCAGTTTTAAGAAAAAAATTAGTAATAACTAAGCGAACCGCTGAAACCAACTGAGCTGAACAAGGGAATAACAACAAAACAAAAAGCCCAGTGTGTGTCTGTTGCCTGGGGCAAGCTACAGCTGATGGATAAAGTGACAGACGAATCCTTCCCTCATTTCCATTTTAATCTCTGTCTACTAATTGTCATCAATATCATCAGGGTCACTAGACCACTAGTGCGAGTCTACAGCCTTGCACAGGAACCGCAGCTTTATGCCTGCCTGGCCCCCAGGGCTTTGCCCCTTTGCTAACCTGGGCTGTACCGGGGATGCCTCGGAGGGGGAGGAAGGGCCCTTGGAGGTGAGGTGGGGTGGGTGATGTTTCCCAGTGTCACACAGAAGAGGCTACTCCTAGCGTCCGGCATTAAAATACAGGACAATTGCAGCCCTCTTTGAAATGAAAATTACTTGTACTCCCTTTATGCCCAGGCCAGCATTTGAAAAAAGGGCAGCTGGGAATCCAGTTCCCATTGGAAGAAAGGGCTTATTCCGACCCTTAAATCAATGACTGTGTGATGAAAGCACACTTTGGATCAGACCCAAGGAGGACAGAGTCAAAGCTTTTAGTGGGTTCTCTCTCTGCCTGGTGCTTTCCCTTCCCTTCCCTCCCTCGCTCTGGTGTGTGTAACACAGGTGACGTGCCACCCGAGTACTCAAGGGGGTCTCTGCTGGTGACCAATCAGGCAGTCCCTCGGAATTTTGTCGCACCACCCCCCTGCCCAGGAAAGGCGCCGCACGGCATTGTAAAGGTAATGTTTAACCCAGGGGCTCCAAGCCAAATCCTGGCCTCTGCGCACAGCTTGAGCACAAATTGTGCCCATGGCAACTACGCAGCAACTTGCTAGGTTGGAAACCTCCCATCCCCACTTGGAGGCAGCCATGTGGTCCTCTGCTTCTGCTGCTAGAAAGTAATAGATCTTTGGCATCTACTCTGTGCCTTTATCTTGCACCCAATCCTCCCTACTTTATAGGCATGGTGTGTTCAGGTGATTCAGACGAGGCTCTGGGTTGGATCTATTGGAATTGCTCCCTCATAACAATTTTCAACCTTTTTTTTTTTTTGATCCTGTGCATTCTCTTTCTTCTTTTACTAACTCTCTCTTTCCACTTTCTCGACTCCCGTTCCTTTGTGTTGTCCTCCCAAAGTCTCAACATCTCTTTGGTGGAACCGTCTTCATCTCTTCTCCAAATCTTTTCTCCTGAGTTACACTTTTCCATAGACTTCTCAAATACTTTCTCTGCAATCATTCCTTGGCAGATCAGCTTCTTATTCCTTCTCCCACCTGGTAACCATTTCTGGAACAGGAGATGTGAGGATAAAAAATGGCCTTTACTTAGTTCTGCTGTTGATTTGGGATCAAAGGAGTTCACAGTAGCTGCAGTCAACTCCTCTGTTCATGCAGCTGTAGCTGGTGACAAGGACTCTGCAGGCTCTGAAGCACATCTGTCCTTTCACTTGAGATGGTGACCCTGTTTTGGGTGGTTTTGAGGTTCCACGTTTGCAAGGTGGTGTCTCTGTTGCCTGAGGGGAGGCAGCAGTGATCCTGGAGAGGGTCATCTTGGCCCCAAGGTGATCCCTTTGGCTTGCTACTCCATTCTCGTGCGTTTCTAGTTTTCCAGTGAATTAGGAAGGGACTGCTGCAATATTACAATGCCTCTGTGTGTGCGTCCCTGTGGCTGTGTGGGATTTTACCGCTGCGGTGTGCTGCAAATCCCTAAGGAGTGGCTGATGCCACCTTGTCGTTTGTGTCCTCCTGAGTGATTTGCCGCCAGCGCTGTGACCGGGATAGGGAGAGGCAGAGAGGCAACAGAAAAATTACTCCATGAAGCCATCTGCTGCAAATCTTCCCAGAGGAAGATTTGGAATCCCCCTGCTCCCACGATGAAAATCTTCAGAGGCCCATGCCCTGTAAGCCGCAGTCCCTGCGGCTGCAACTCCAGATCTCTGGAGCTTATTGGTAACATATTTGCAAAGCTGCCCTGCTGTGATCACTGATCTCTGCCAGCTTAAATTTGGGAAAATGCTTTACACAGCCTTTCCTCTCCCCTCCTTCAACCCCTGCAGGTCTATATGCAAGGAAAGAAAGATTTAGTGTTTGAGCATAAGCACTGGTCAGCCAATCTGCAGCGTATCTTCTTGAAAACCCAAAACAGGTGCTCTTGGGCCATCAAAGTCTTGAAGCAGTTAAACTTCCTTTCACCTCTGTTGCAGTTCCTTTAAAAGAAATAGAGAGATCTTCAAAAGGTGGAAGGGTGGCAGGCCAGAAACGTAAAGCGTGTGCAATCACTCAGATACAAGTGGCACCACTAAAAATTGCCTTCATATATCAGCTTATGGTTTACACACTGTGGCAGAAAGGACGCTAAAAGGTCAGCAGAAAAAAAATATATATGTCAAGCCTGGAGCTGTGACTCCAAAGGTGTGGAAAGACACGATCTGAGAAGGGTTCTAGAGGGACTGGATAAGTGCTTGATATGGCAGGATTTTTTATTTTATTTTATTTTATTTTTTGCAAGAGAGCTGCTTGCAAACGTCAGCACAGAAGCCAAGGTATATACTCGCAGTAACCTCTTGCTACGACCCCTGGTGACAAGACGGATAGTTCCATTCATCTGTGGGTGAACAGCACAGGCTCTCTGCATTTTTTACTTGAAGCCCTGGATGAATTTGTTTGCAGAGGGGAATGTCACCGTTGTGAATGCTCTGATCACTCATGTGCCCATAGTGAAGTCCGTGGTAGGGAAGGAGGGGGGGGGAAAGAGGGGGGGCAGAGCAAGGAGGAAAGCAAGCTTCTCTCAGGGGGTCTGGGGGATGCCAGCTTATATCCAGCAAAACATCTCCAACCAAACATTAATGGAGGATGTGACTTCGAAACAGAGGGATCAGCAAATATGCTGTAAATTAATAATGTGCCCTTTTAGTAGCAATTGCTTTATGAAAATCGGTAGGGCTTTTTTTTTCCCCCTCCTTGTAGAAACAGCTCTGAAATAAGTGGGTCTCACTGGAGTTTTGTTTAAGACTGACCCCTTACTTTATTAACCGTGTAACATTTTAAGGTTGTTTTTTCCTCTCTGTCTCCTCCAGCAAGTCTCTATTGATCACTGTTTACAGTTATAATCCCTTTCAAATTTATCATCCATGACTAACACCACACGTATTGATTGGTGCTGACGGATGTCCCTGTATGGTGTATACCCACAGTGATTCTGGCTGGAGAAGTACAGTAGATATATTTTTTTCTCTCCTTCATTTGCTTTTTATAGCTTTCTGCTCCCTCCCTTTTGTTCTCAGTCTGACTAACCTATTTCACACAAACACCGTGGGATTAACATGTCTAAATTTAGGACAATTTCTTTATTCTTGATGAGGTCTTTGGAACAGGAAGGAAAAGAATGGGTAATGGTGGGATTTGGGTTTTGTTGTTGTTTTTTCCCTCAGCTGGGAAGCTACTGGAAGGAGACAGGCCCTATAGGAGATCAGATTTATGAGGGACATCCACATGTCTTAACCTAAAGCCTAAAGTAACAAAGATGTAAGGGCTAGTTTTTTTAGGGACAAATTAGATGTCACTGGTGACTAAGGACAAGGTGTCCGAAATCTGGACTATAAATGGAGTCATTTGTCAACAATGCATTTTTGCTTGCCTGCTGCAACATTTCCTCCATCTCTTGTTGGCCAGAAATAGATCTTAAGGTTAATCTCTTTTCTGAGCCACCTTGGTTTAACTTGAATTTACAAACCTAAACCCAAATAACTGAACAAACCAAAAGCCTCCAGCCTCAAATGTCCTCAAGGATTTTGCTATGGTAGCACCACGAAATTTCTGTCACTTCAACTATTGTTTGGTTCTTGTTAACCTAAAGCTGTGAACTTCACCTTTCAAAGGCTGTGTTCCTTCCAGATTTGAATAATCCATTTGTAACTCTTTTTTTTGGGTGTGCTTTATGCAATGGTTTAAATACGTGTTATCGTACATGCATTTAGAGGTAATAAGGCAGTAAGTATAAGACAGAGATTTTAAACCTCAGTAAAAACATTTTTAATAATAATTTGGCATTTATTTAATATACAACCACTGTCTTATTAAATCTCACTCTTTAGATTTAATAGGACAGTTTATTGTATAATAGCATTACTACTACAATGCTATAGTTATGGTTGAAGAGGCATTTTCATTATAAACTCCTGTTTGCAGGTGCTTGTAACTTCCTGAAGTACAGCACTTCTTTTATTTGAATGTGAAATCACTCACTGCACTTCTCAATTTTTTTCTTTCATCTCCGTCTCCTTCTCAGATACAAGGACTTTTAGATGTCAAAAATAAAAAAAAAAAGAAAAGCAGCAGTTACTGAGGGGCAACATTAGAGCTAAGAATCAAAATTCACCAAAGTCAGGGTTCAGAGTTAGAGTTTAGGAAGCTCTGGACCTTGATCAAGTTGCTGTGCCCATGTCTGGTAAAGCACAAAGTTGGCAATTTGCTCAGTAATGTGCAGTGCCATTAAAAAGAAATAAAAAATAAAAATTCTCTTCTGTGTGTGCATTTCTCCCTCACCTTGAAGGCAAACAGATTTGTCTGGTGAGGTGCTCAGGACTGGAGCAGGGGTCAGTGTACTGCTGGGGAGCTGGGTTAATGACTGGGTTTTATGATGTGCAAACAGGACCTGCCCTCAGCCTGCAGGAAATGGACACTGTTCTGTGCCCTCCCAGCCATGCCTCTGGAAGGGTGGGCACTCACAGCAGTGACATCCTCAGTGGCCACCCAGCTTTGCTGTGATGTCACCATGGCTCGACCCTTACAGCATTACTCAGCTTTAGTAAATGTAATATTTCATTGCTTTCTGGGCTGAGAACCACTTGTAAACAAACCTTAGCCTCAACAGAGACTTTAGAGTTAAATAAATAAACGCAGACAAAGGAAGACTGGAGACACAAAGACCCCAAACAGGAGCACAGCACTAAACTGCCCCATAAAACCTGTGTAAAGAGAGTGTTTCATGGTGTCACAACAGCAGACTTTTTGCTTTTCCACAGGCTGAGCTTGCACGTGGCATTATTTTCCTTTATTTCAGTCCTGGCCCAGAAACTCCTGCTGGAGTGGTGCTGAGCAGAGGGTTGGTTGGTTTGTTTGTTTTTTTAATTATCACCAGGCTTAGATGAATTTCTCATTCAGTGGTGGGAAGATCAATGCAGGAAGAGGGACATGTGCCACTGTTACAAAGGGTGCAGCCTGTTCTTGCAGCTGGAGCTGAGCAGAAAGCAATTCTTTTAAAGCACAGAATTTTGGTAGAGCTCTTCTAGATCTGTGCAGGAATGCAATCCTTTGGCTTCCTTGAAAACATCCAGTCTTTCCTGAGAATGCAAGGAGAGGTAGGTGTGAATTCATCATGACAAGAGTTGTTGTCCCTGTCTGCTATAATCCATTGTGGGTTTAGGAATACTGGTAGTTTCCTTGAAAAAACATCCTCAACTCCACTCAGAATAAAAGGGTTTGCAGCTGCAATCCTTCTGCCCTGAAAGTCCTTCCTGCAGCCATAGCAAGGCTGAAAAGGAAAGTTGTTTTCAAGGAAAAACAGATAAATTAGGCAAACTTTTGTGGCAGGACTGAATTTTCTGCAGGTTATTCTCCCCATGAAGTGTTGCACTGCTGAATATCCTCATGCAAAGTCCTTTTAATGTTCCTCAAGTGCAGGTAACCACTGCCTCTGTCCAAGAGAGAAAAAATGCAATCATTTAAAAGCAGCAGCTACAAATAAATTTATTAAAAGGAAGATGATCACATCAGCTCTGAGCAGCTCCTGAATTTTCAGAGAACTTGTACTGCATTACCACTGTTTCAGCCTATTCTGTTGGGGGTTTTTTGCTGTACAGGTAGGCTTGACCTCTCAGTGCTAGTTTTAATTTTCCTGCTGTTTTTCAGTAGCTCTGTGGTCATGTTGCTAGAAAAGGAGCACTAAAAATGGATTAATGAGTGTCATGAGGAAATGGGAAACTGTCTCCTTGATTTTTTTTTTTTTTTCCTTGACTCTTTTAGTAAACACAAGTACTCAAAAAATCTTGAAGATACAAGAACTGGGAATTTTCTATCTTTATATTTTTCCTTTTGTGGGGATCATTTAAAAATACCCACAGGTTCATTTTTGTGCAATGCCATGTGACTTGGCGTGCTTCATGTTGTAGTTAGTCACTTTTTGGTAGAATTCTCTTATGGAAAAATGTGTGCATGCCATTTTAAAATCATATTTAAACATATGGAAAATCCTTTGTGCTTGAAAAATGTGGAAATCTGGTCAAAAATGGGCTAGCTTTATCTTAAATCCAGTCAATTTTGTTGCAAATGTAACTGGAGCAGAGCTTGGTTTTTGGAGAGAGAAATCCATCTAGAAGGGTGACATTTCCTGGCTGGGCAGAACTGTTTTGAAATTTGAAATAAAACACAAAAGAAGGAGGTGAAGTGAAACACCTCTCTTGGATTTGCTTTTCTGATAACGAAGTGAACCCTGGACTTCTCATGGGCCTGGATTGTCCTGTCATTGAGCCCAGAAATCTCCCAGGATTTTGGACCAATTCCAGCCAAGGGAGGGTCTGGAAATACTGATATTAAACAGCAGATCTCTGGGGATAGTGCAAATGTCGATTAGGAAAAGTCTGTGTAAACTTCCTTGGAAGAAGGAACGATGGTCAAGTAATTTGTATAAAGGTGTCTTAAAGTCACTTGATTGAACTGTAACATCAGGAGGAAAAAGAATTCTTCTCCACCTTATATATAAATCATTCTAATTCCGATTTTTATATCTTCTCATGGTAAAGCATTTTGGTTATTTCCAATACCAGCCTTTTCAGCTCCTTGCTTCTCCACGTGGCCAGGAGATTGAACTGCGCAGAGGACATGACAGCCTTGGATGGAACTTCTTACAGGTCTTTATTTTTCACTCTCTTGGCAAATGCACTTTCACATATTTGTTGCACGTATCTTTTCTTTTCACTCCTTTTCTTCCTTTTTTTTTTTGGCTTTCCTATTTTTTCTAACCTCAGAGGTAGCAATCCTACTGCTATTAGCAAGATGTCTATTATAGTGTCATTAAAAAAGCTATAGTCAGAGCATGGAATGACTCACATCATGGAGGAGTTAATAATTCACTGTAATAAAAGTATAAAGTTTTATGATAAACCACTCTCAGGGGAGTTAAATATAATCCTTAGCGGGTCACACACTGACTACAAAGCTTACATTTGTAATGGTAATTTGAATTTACTACATCGCCTTTAGTTTTTAAGCGTTTGTATGTCATTAGACCTTATAAATTGATTTATATATTCAACTCCAGTATAATTCTGCATAAAGGTACAATAAATTTTATGGATTATAGATATGGCATCTAAAACAGTTTAGAAAAATAATTTTATTAAATTCACTTAAACGGCGGTGATGAACGGCGACGAGGATGCCAGCCTGGGAGCTGCACCAGGCGGGCAGGGAGCTGCCAGGGGTGCTGGGGACAGAGGGAGGGGACTGGGCCGTAACTGGTCACCCAGGCTCTCACTAAGGACTGCAGTGACACCAGGTAATGCTAATGCTTCACACAGCCACAGCTGGCACCGAGCAGGGCCCCTGTGCTGCTCCAAAACCCCATCTCCTACTGGGACATGTGGGGTCCCCATGGCCAGGGCCTCCCTTAATGCTCCGCTGGTGGCATTGCTGGTAAAGGTACAAGATCACCTGCAGGAAAGGGTTGTGTTTGTACCATAAACAAGTCACTTTTTCCTGAAATCAAGCTGCTGGGGTGTGCTTCAGCGGGATGTCTTCCCTCAGCACTTCACCTCCTCTGCACTCTTTATCAGAAATAGCTTGTGAACAATGAAAAGATCTTTTCTTTCTTCCCCCCTGCTTGGATTCAGCAAATAGATTCATAAGAGGAGCCATTAAAAATGTTCATCTTGAACATTCTTTATTGATGTAATTTCAGCAGAGCTGACTGTGAGGAAATCACTGTTGGTATTTTGCCCCAACGTGGCAGATCCTGCTCAGAACCCTCATCCTGTGCAAACTTCTGTTTGTATTCCCAAGCATGTGGAGCAGTCCCTGAAAGCAGTACAGGACACAGCTCAGAAACACTTGATAAACTTCACCGTCTGTTTCTTGAGTGCTTTGAAATAAACAACCAGCTTTTTAATGCTGCTTTTCCTAAAGTCGGTGTAATTTCAGTGCTGATCTTCAACCCCCTTTGTCTAATCCGCTGTGTAATCTTTCCCATAACAAACCTAAAAAAGATCCTTGTACTCCCTGGTGGGCAGTTATCAGTGTATTCCCCATCGCACTCACACATTAGCAGAGCTTTATCCCATCATCGCTTTGGTTTTGAAAGCATTGAGGTAAATCTCAGGTGGCATCCTGCACTCAGTGGGTGTGTCACTGATGAAATGACCCAGCCAGCTGGACAGGTTTACGTACAATTTACTGGAAATGTATTAAATGTGTCTCGGGAAATGATTCTTTAAAACGTTCTCACAGCCAGTGCAGTAAAGATTAAGACCTTGGCATGAAACAGGGAAAAAATTAAATAATTTAAAATAATGATACTAAATGTAACTTAAAGTCACCAAAGGATGTGCAATTTGGTTAAATTCCTACTCCTCCCTTGACTAATTCCCATAATAATTCAGGGGTCTCTGAAACTTGCAGGCTGAATTTGAGCCCTGGCACCAGCACACTGAGTCCTGCTTTAATCCCTCTCAGCCAGTTTGCTCAGACAAATGCAGGATTACATTGGCAAAACCAGAACTTGCAGGTGGGCAAGCGCTTGGGAAAATAAACACTGTTATTTTCACATAATTATTTTTGATATTCCAATTCCTCTTCTTACATTCATTGGCTTAAATATTGTGAGGGCAGAGCACTTAGGCTGCCTCCCAGATTTTGTTTGTGCCTGAATTTCCTAAGCCACTCAAGAGGACTTTACAATCTCCTTGCTTAACATGCAGTTAGCTTTAGATGCTACTGCGTGCAGACTTCCTAAATTATTATTATTTGTGCCTTTTGTATCCCTCTGTACTTCCCCGTGGCTGCACAGAGCACCAAGGGGCAGTTTGAGTTTTCCACAGCATGGAGGGGTAGCAAGAGGGCTTGTCTGCCACAGCAACGGGGCTTGCCTGGCTTTTGAAGCACCTCCAGGGCTGTTGGCATAGACAAGAGTGATGAGGATAAATGCAAAAAGTGGATGTGATGCCCCTCTGCCCCCAGACAATGGGTGGGAAGTGGCAAAGGGTGCCACAGGCTGCACCAAGTGCCAAGGGGAAGGCATCCAAGGGGCTTGGAGCACCTTCCAGTTTCAGCATCTAAAATTATGCCGGGATAAACTGCTTTCTGCAGTATCCTTGAACATTTGCTCCGCAGCAAATAAAGGCATTAAGTCCTTCCTCCTCTTCCAAATACACAATTTAGAAATAAAAGGTAATAACTGACGATACACAAACACTGAAATTTCCATTCTTCACAGATTAAATGATCCTTGCTGCAGATCATGAAAAGAACCATTAGTGGAGGGGGGGGCCCGACACTTTGTGTAGCAACAAGCAGTATATTCTGTGCTTTAATAAGAGGGAAGCTGATGGAGAACTGCAGCATTTAAAACTACAGTGAACACAGCAGGCTGATTTTTGCCAGAGCAGGATTAGTGCAGGGGAACAGAAGTGGGAGAGATGAGGAGCAGAGCTGGCAGTGACCAGGTGCCCCCCTTAGAGTTTCACAAGTTTGTAATTTCAGGGTTTTTTTTTTTTGAAAAGCATTTTAGCCCTCCCAGATGGATTGTTGGGCTTCCTCTTCTCATGAATTCAGGCACATTTTGGAGAAAATATTTCAACTCCTGTTCAATTCAATAGTAATTGTTGCCTAGTATTGGATCATATAAATCTATTTCATAGGGTTATGGAATTAAAACGAGTAATTAGGATGTCTTTACAGCAGGCAAAGAGTTAATGGCTTCAAGTTGAGATGGAATAATTACTGCCTGGACTGATTTACTATTTTATTTCTATGATGTTTGAAAATCTAATAAATCATTTTACTTTTATCTTGATAGATAATACTTTCATTAGGAAAATTAGAGGCTTCATTATAATGTTTATCATGAGCTGAAAGCTTTTTTCTGATTTTTAATTAATTTATTTATTTATTTTTAAAAAGTTTTAGGATTCCACAGTTCACTTTTGCCAGGTTTTAATTTTATCAAGTTTTCATTTTCTTTGTCATTCCTAAGTGCAGCAGCAGACAGGTGGGCTGGATCAGACCTGGAGCCTGCTTTGGAGGTGCCACCCACACTATTCACCTGGGGAGCTGTAGATGTTTTGGACAGCTCTTTAGACTCCAAGGTGCACAGACACAGAGATTGGAGGGGATTGTAAAGATCTTTTACTCTCAGTTTCTGGAAAATTCGGATTAAAAGACCCCTCCCAGCAGCAGGTGAGACCCCTTTAATCCCACTAATGCAGTGCTGACCACTTGCTTGATGAGCTCCAATTTGGCTTGAATGTGCAATTTTTAACCTTTTCCCTTGTGCAGAGTGTTGGTTTTTGCTAAGAAAACTCGCAGTGATGGTGTGGGCTGGCACTTGTGCTCACTCCTGGCCCAGCCTGGCTCTGGGCTAATAACCCCTTGGCTGCCCTCTGGTTTGATGGTTTGCCATTAATACAGATTTGTGTCATGGGCACCAGGGCCAAAGGAGCTCCTCACTGCAGCAGGGCAGTCTAACACCCATTCCTGTTCCCTGCAGAAAAATCCTTCACTGCTACCTCGAGTGCAGGATTTTCCTATATCCAGCCACAAGGAATGTCACAAGGCACTGTCTAACTCCAGCGTAGTGTTTGCAAGCCCATTCCAGTCCTCATTGCTAATTATGTTTGTTTGAAAATGCTTAAAATGGTTGTAAAAAAACCCCCAACACAACCAAAAAATGGTATCTTAATCTGGAAGATGCTTCCTTACCCACACGACATCTGTAAGCTCTACATACTCACCACTTAGGCTGATTGCTTCCACAATTAATGTGCTTTGGGTTTGAGATTCTGTAATCATCCATTGCATTGCAAAACGCACAGCATATATTGAAAAGTGTCTATAATATGTTTTAAAAGGAATTCCTAACTAAGCTCTGACCTCGACACGCTCTGAAGGTGAAGAGGATCAATCATAGATAAAAGGAGGGGAGCTCTCAGAGGACAGTGCACCTAAGACTTTTCTAGGTGCAGTTCTGGATCTGTATTTATTGGTATTTATCTCTGAAAGCTCAGACAAGTAGAAATGCTGTAATTGATTTTATTTGAAAGTGAGAGATGGGGTCAAATGGAAGCTTTTGGGTCTCCTGCTTTTACTTTTCTACCTATATAGAACAAGGTTTTTTACTAGGGGTGCTTTATGACATTCACATTTTTTTGGCCAAGCGTGTGAATGGGAGCCTCCAGCAAAGCAAACTCCACCTTTCCTAGCTTCAAATGAGCTGGGAAAGATCCTCATCCTGCCAACTCATCCTTAATTGGCCTATATAGTAAGAAGCAATTAAAACTAAAGGCCTGATTCATAAAAAATGTAAGTTGTGTTTATGTGTCTGCGTGCACAGGGGCTTTTCCTGCACTCCAGATAAAGGTGCAAGAGGCACAATAGCTTCCAGCACACCTTTTTGCAATTTATTCCTTCACTCTTTTTTTTCTGAATCACAACTGACCTTTTTCTCCTGGGTTTCTCTGCAAGTGTGAGAGAATCCTGGGTCGGAAGGGACTCACAAGGTTCATCCAAATCTGAGTAGATGGAGGTGTTTGGTGTAAACCTTCTAGACAAAAAGTGAAGTTTAGACAATATGTGAAAATGTCCAAACAAAAGCTAATGGCTGTGAGTCAGCAGTGCTGGCTTCTGTTAGCTGATTGATTTTCAGCAAGCCACTGGCTTGCTAGACAGGCTGTGAAAGATCTTTGCTGGCTCTGCTGGGTATGCAAAGCCTGCAATTTCTTCCTTTTTCTAAAAGAGGAAAAACAAAATAACGTTAAATAGTTAATGCACAGAAGAATAGGAATAGAGGGGAATCATCTGGCTGATGCTGAAGTTCATGCAAAGCCTCAACTTGAGTTTCTTCCCTTACTGTCTTTCCAGATCCTTGTTTAATAACCGGATGCATAAATGCATTGAAATATATGATTGCAACTCCTATAAGTCTTTATTTTTTTCTCCTTTCTTGTTTTTGTTCCAAGTCATTTTCTTTGTGGGGTGTGAGGTTGTTTTTGGTTTTGTTTGCCTCTTTTTTTTTTTTTCTGCAAAGACTCGTGGGATATAATTTATGTGAGTCCTGGCTGCAGAGGGCTGCACAGTATAAAGCTGAACCGTGCTCATTCTGTTGTGAAATACCTGTAACTTTTAGAATGATCCCCACTGCAAACACCTCAGGGTCAGGTTTTGCTGGAGGTGCTTCCATCCAGTTAGGTTAAAATCACCAGGTTGCCTAAAAATACCCCAAGAAAGCTCCGCTTCTTGTTGTTGCTTCTCCCTGCCTTGGGGGCCGGGCTGCCATGCTTTGTGCTTTGGTTCTTCCCAAAACTCTCCAGCTCAGGCACAGATCCTGGCTGCTTCCCATCTGCTCCGTGGCGGTGGAGAGGCCACAGCCCTCGGTGGTGTTCAGCACCATTGGGGAGGTCTCCACTTGTGCCAAGAAAACAAGGGACCGTGTTTCCAGGTGCAGTGCCAGCCCGGCGCTAACCATACGGTGTTTTGTGCCGAGGGAAAAATTACCCTCGGGGGGAAGGAGAGGTGGCCTCCGGTCCACCTTCAGGATCGGAATCTGATAAACAGTTTCAAATGTCAGTGGCCCGTTGTTGGTAATTAAATCGTAATGACAGATCCGTGCTGATACCATCAAGGTGCTTTTGTCCCGGGAGCCCTGAGTCCAGAGGAGCCGCAACAGCAGTTTTGCTTGTTGCCTCTTCCTGCTGTTACAGTTAAATAGTTCATGGCCATCAGGCTCCCGAGCAGGAATGTGCACTGCCCTCTGCGTGGGTTTCATGCACAATCGCCAGGAGTGTGAGTGTGTCTTAAATATTTGAATGTTCAAATGTTTGTTAGCCCTGACTAACCGGCATTCCCGGTCGCGCACTCCATCGGCACACATCTGTTTGTGCATCTTTACATCCAGACCTGGAGCCTTTAAAATGGATCTGTTAACTTTTGGAGAGAGGAGGAAAATGTCTATAAAAAGGTTAAAGTTCAGAATGGAGGCACTCGGTCAGAGAAATATCAATATGCAGCTGTCAGGAGAACTGGCGTTCTGAGTCACAAAAATACATTTTTGGTTTGAGGGGGGGGTTAACTTCTTCCATATAAATGATTAAAGCCACACGATCCATCATGGAGATAATAATAACAGTCACCTTCTTAAAAAGGACAGCTATTGCTTTATTCCCATATTGTTGTTTGTGCCCTGGAAAGAAAAGAAGCCAAATGAGAATGTTTCAGATGTTTTGGTGAGTGAGTGCCTTCAAAGAAGTTTTGGAGCCCTTTTCCGTCCCGTTCTGTAGAGGTCAGCAAGTTTGAGGAATTACAGGCACTAAGTGAAAATGAAAACATCAAGAGGCTTGCTGTCTATCACAAGTATCACTAAATCTTTTTGAACAACCCTGGGCAGTGAATTATGGAAGCATGGAATTGACTTACAGTTTATTTCTAGTAACAGTCAGTTACTATGTCAAATCTAAAACCATTCAGAAAAGCCTATAAAAATGTATGACAAACTAACCAGCAACCTCTAGATCTCTTTACATGTGTATGATTTTAGAGAATGTCTTGCTAGCGCTTGTGGAAATGAACAGACAGGACATTTTCACGAGGCTGTAGTTTTTTGGTTTGTTTTTTTCTTCCCTCCTCGCTCATGTTGTTTGGAACCAGAGAAAGCCTCTGGAGTAGCTTTGCTGGAGGAAGACAATATGGTGTGTGGGCAGGGGAGTGGCACAGCTCTTGCTCCTGCCTCCCTTGGGGATGATCTTCCCCTCTGCCAGTGAATGCTCTCCTAACAATCCCCCCAACCTTATTTCAAGGGGCCTTGTGAGCACCTGGGAACCTCCCAGCTGAGGTGCTGCACCAGCCATGGCTCACCCCAAGGTAAGAGAGCAGGAGAGGTCCAGTGGGACGGGCGCTGGCTCCGCGAGCATCTCACGGACGTGTCCCCTGCCTGAGTCTGGGGGCTGTCCTGCTACCAGCGACTCTGGTTCTGCTGTTGGCCGAGAGACAAAAACTGGGGTGTTCATGTGACCCTATGGCTTTGTGGGGTGGGGGGCAGGGTTTCTCCTGGCTGCTTAAAATGCAAGTTTGTAAGACCACACGGGGCTGTTTCTAAAAGCTGGCAGGGGTCGGGTGATTGTTGGGCCGCTCGGGGGTCTGCGGAACAGAGGGTGTTTCAAAACAGCTCCATTGCCTTCCCCCTGCAATGAGTCCCTGCTTCCTATTTCCCCAGGAGGACAACTGGGAAGTGACACTTCTCTGAAGGTGCTGCCAGTTCTGACATGTCTGACTGGCTGATCTGGTTGGCTTTTCAGGAAAGGCCCTTCCAGTAATGCTGGAAAAGAGCCCCTTAACTCTCCTTGGTCTGGATCACGAATTTTAACATGGGCAGGACCATTTGGACCTAATTCTCTAACTCTGAGAGATGAAGTCTGGGGATGGCTTCATAAAACTAAGCAAAAATAAGTTAATGTCAAAATATGACACAACTCAAGGCAGTAGATTGTCACTCTCTAGTCACTTTTTTGATGGGCAGACTGGTACCTACCATTTGGGTGCACCTATAAAAGGAAGGTATTTGGCCACTTATTTGTGAGCACTACCCTGAAGGCATCGAACAGGGAGCAGGTCTTTCACAGCTGATGTTTTGTTTTCTCTCTGTGTAAGTGGCAGCCAGCATTAAAATGTTCAAACATTTGCTGCTGCAAGAATGAATGCAGAATGTCATGTGTCCCGATAGCCATTTTGCTTTCCTTGTGGTGCTTGGGCTGGGAAAGCATCCAAAACCGGGTTTGTCTTGCAAGAAATGATTTCAACATCAGTCCCCTGGCAATTGTATTTTAAAACTAACACAGCCTAATAAACTTTCACTCATGAAACCATCAAAGTTGTGTTTACTAGCAGAACACTCGGGTCAATAAAAATACTCCACACACTAGGATTTGGGCTTTTATTATTTTGCATTTATTGAGAAACAAATTGCAGAATAAAGTGGGGCCACGAATAAAATACTCCTATACATTCAGAATATAATACAAAATGTAATTAGGCAGTGCATTGTTAAAAGTCAGGACCAAAATCTAACAATATGGTGTCAGCAGTTGTAAACTTGTAACTGTATAATACATAATTGTCAACTGTTGAGAAAAGATCTCATTTTGATAACACATATTGAGATTGGAAGCTTGTTTGTTAATGAGGGGTCTGAAAAATACTTATGACTCCAGGATGCTTGACAGCTCTAACTGCAACATTGTGCTGCACAGTCAAAGAACAGTGAGTTAGAAGGAATACAAACAAAAAAATAAGACCTTTTTAGGAGCAAAGAAACAGGCATGTTTATATTTAAGGAATGTATTAAAGTCACAGCTATCCTGCTCTGATATTAGAATCAATCAATAGATTGACTTGTGGTTAATTTCTATTAATTTCTATTTTATATGCACAGTTTGGCTTTAAAACTGGGGTTTTTTTTCCAGAGCTGTTCATAATCTCAGCTTCATCTCTATGCAGAGGGCTGAGGAGAGGGGTGCTCTGCTCCCCTGGTTGTGGACCAGAGCCAGAGCACCCACCTTTGCTGGATCTCAGCACAACCCAGCCACGAGTTGTTTTCTCTCTGGGTTATTCCTCTCCTTGTGCAAAACAAGAGGCTGGGATTTCTGCCACCAGGTTTCCTTCAGGACTGTCCCCTCCTCTTTATGGCATCACCCACGAGTGGACCTGGGACCTGCTGGCTGCTGGACAGGGCTGCAGCCCCCAGCATCTCTTTGTGCTGGCTTTCCCAGCTCTGTGTGCCTGCTGAAGTTGTGCATAAAGCCAATATTCAGCTCAAAAGAGCAAAGCCATATAGGTTGCACTAGCAGGTTGCTGCACACCTTTTATTTCTGATCTGTGCTGCTTTTATTTTCTTGGTGAGAGATTAAGAAGGTATTGTTAAGGTTGTTCTGGATGCCACAAAAACTCCAGGTAGCATTTTGCAGTGAATTTCAAAATTTTTGAGTAGCGTTGTGCTGGTAAACTCAGATTTGAACTCCCATGGCATATATTCTGTTCCCTCATTATCCCGAGTGCTCAGGAAGCTCCGCACAACCCGTAGCAACTTGTTTTCTCAGAGGGAGTGATTACATGTGGTAGAGTGGGTTTCTTTTGTGTGTGTGTGCGTGTGTGGCAGTCATATAAAAGCCAGACCCTGTTATTTTTTAGAGTATTTGTAGCAGCTGCAAAGGAAATGTCTGTGTTGCTCTGTGTTTTAGAAATGAGGAGGGGAGTCTTGATGCCTCTGGAGGCTCTGCTGGCAGGGCTGATGTCTTCAGGCAGCACCTGAAGCCTGACTGAGCTTGCTGCTGTCCGAGGAAGGACGCAGGTGGAAAGCTTTCCTCCCATTCACTCTGTCCCCCCAAACCCAGAAGGAGCAGTGACCAGTTTGGACTTTAGGAAGATAAAAGAAAATGCCTGGGTTTGCGTTGCTGCATTCTTCCTGCTGCTGACAAAGACTGCTTTTAGTGCTGGTGTCACAACAGCCCGCCGCAGTGGCACTGGAAATGTGTTTCCAGGTCACCCTCAGAGATGTGGCTCTGAGCAAGAGGCAGAGGGGGCTGAGCTTTGTGCTGACTGCAAACAGGCTGAAACTCCTCTGGTGCCTCCAAGGATCACAGTGGCTCTCTGTGCCCCACACCAAAATCTGGGGACCTCACCAACACAACAGAGGGTCTGGGCTCTTACCCTCCTTTCTGCTTCCTCACGGAGTCCCCTGCCCACTTCATTAGCAGACTTGGCATGGAACCTTTTGGAAGGAGGGCTTGCACACTTTACACTGTTTAAACCCCCAGTTCTATTGCTTCCAACATCAAGCACTTTTTCCTTACTCTTGCTGGAGCAAACCTTGCTACAGGAGTGAGCTGCATACAGTATCCTGTCTGCTTTGCTTCCTTTTCCTCAGTGCATGATGTATTTATCCACCAAATGTCCATTTTCTTCAATTTTCTCTTTGTTCTCTTTTAAAACACCCTTTAACCATTGGCAAGTTGAAGCAATTGCCATAGAAATACTATGTACCAAAGTCTGCTCAGGCTCAGTGCTTCTTCATTGTTACGGTGCAGCAAATTCCCAAATCCTGTTGGCTGCCAGCACCCTGAAAGAAGGAACCTCTGCTCTAAGGAGGCTGAAGGGGCCAGTCCCGTTAGCTGGGGTTTGGCACTGCACAGCCAGCTGCACTGCAATGCCATTAAGAGAGGGGTTTGGGAGCATCTTCTAAATTGGGGGGCCAGAGTGGGGAGCAGAACCCCCAAGGAGCAGCTGCCTGGACGCTGCCTTCCTTCCCCTCCCTTTTGTCTTGGAGCCGTAGCCCCGCTCCGCTGCATCCGCGGGGACACCGGGGGCTTAATGGGGACTTGTCAGGAATAATTGTGCTTCCACCTTTTTGTGCTGTCAGAGGGGAAGATGTTAAACTCTCTGTGAAAGCTGGATGAGAACAGGGATGGACAGTGGTCTTCGGACCATTACAACCTACTTCGTCTAATTTTTAAAATTTATATACTTTGTAATGCATTATTAATTTTCTTGTGAGTGATATGACTTTCAAGGCTATCAAGGGACTAATCTATTTTTTACATGGAGTAGAGAAGGATTCTAGGTTTGTACAAATAAAATACTCCCTGGAAGCAATACAAGTGAAATGATATCTGCAAACATCATGGCTTTACCTCTCTTCTGAGCAAACATCAGCTCTCTATAGAAAGTTAACACTTTAATTAGACAGAATTTCAAATGATTGTGCACGTCTGCTATTAAGTTAAAGCGTTTGTATCCTTTTTCATAAAAATTTCTTTCTTTGTACAGGACTGAGCTAGGAAGCCTGGGAAGGTTTATCCAAATCCTTAGTTTAAAGATATTTGGGAAACACACATGATTAAACAATCACTGGTATTACCTGAAATCCAAAAATTGGGTTGCTATGGGCATAGTATATTTGCTTAATTCTAGATGATTGTTCCTTGCCTGCAAGGAAAATTATGTGTGGTTGTAGAGATTTAAATATGCTTTTTTCAGCAGAACTCCAGGTATAATGGTTTCACAGGTCTAAGTGTGGAGATAATTTTGGTTTTTGGATGTTAAACAGTAGTGAATATGTGCACACTGATTTAATATAAAGTCTGGTGGAAATAAATAAAATCCAGCAAATGTTTATTTGGGAGTTGGGTTGGACCTCCAGAATAATTTTAACAGAAAGTTTAATATACCAAGTTTGGGGTTTTTTTCATATTTGAAAAAATAGCATGAGTTCACTAGAATAGTCCTACTGAAGAGTCGAGTACAGATGAGGAATAAGGTGTGATTAAAACATGCCATTGCAAGAACAGTGAATAATTTTTAATGATTCACATTTCATGGACACTCAGTTCACAATGTATCCACTTTTTCTTTTTTTTGGATGCTGTTAGCTACAAAGCTTCATACCAGTCTGTCTTCATACCAGCTTTGGAGGGAAAATAATGTCCATTTTTTCATCTCTGCTATTTCCTCCTCTGCACTCTTTGAAATTCCTGTCCCTGATACCAACCACAGGTTCCTCTGTGCAGAAATGTAAAAGCCTGGCAGGCACGAGGTGTGATCTCTGATCCACCACGTGTACCTGGGGCACTGAGATGGCACTGAGTGTCAAATTAAGTCTCATTTGGATAAAGAAACCTGGGCTGGCTGCAGAGTTTGGACCTTTCAGTACCGACCCCACGAGGTGGCTGTGCTGGCTGTGAGCAGTCAGCTCAGCTGCGTGTGCTCTGCTTTTGCAAAGGGTAGAGCAAAGTTTCCCCCCAGCCTCCAGGACCTGGCGCTGTCTGAGCTCTCGTTTGTGTTGGAGTAGGTAGAAATCATCCATCTTCTTGCAGGTCTGTGAATGTCAGAGATAACACACCTGGGAAAGGCAGGGCAGTTATGGTCCTTAGGGCTTTCGTCTGCGAGTCTGAACTGCAGTTGGTGCACTGAGCATAGGTGTGTGCAGGGACAAACCAAAGTGGCTCTTCAGTCCAGCTATAAATCTGATCTGCTGATGTGCTCCTCTTCAGGGCTGCCTCTGTGGAGCAGGTCTGCTGCCCACCTCACCCACCCAGATGAGAGATGAGAGATGAGAGGAACAGGAATTGTCATGAAGCTCTTTTCAATGCTATTTTTTGGTGCTGGGACTTTTAACCATTCTGTTTGTGGAGCTTTATTACCCAATGTTTTGGTGGTTTAATACCCAATATTTTCACATCCATGGCAGCTAAACTCAGCATGCTCTAACCCTGAGGTTATGTTTGGCAGTGCCAGAGGGAGGCTGCTCTTCCACACTGCCATGTTCCAGTGTGGTTGCACAAGGCCCTTTCATGCTTTGCAATCTTAGCTGAGGTCTTCATTGCTTGAAGTGGCTTGCCAAGCACTCCCCTGGCACAATATAATCCAGCACAGCTCATAACAGAGATCCACCTGGAGAGCAGGGGAGTGAGATCCCTGAGTGATACCACCCAAAAGAACGCTTTTATCCTCTAGAGATGGTGTGTGATAATGGCCAGCCTCAGAAATGGATTCTTGGAGACATTTAATGAGCACAGCAACCTTGAGCAGTCCTACACAAAAAATGCTCCCTCGGCATCATGGAACACAAAGGTAGTTCCAAACCAGCACTGGTTCCAGGGACAAGCAGTGGCAAGAGCTGCTCAAGCCTCAAGCTCATATGTGTAATGGGCACTTCTCACTCCTTGATTCTCCTTCGGGGCCATGTGGGGGCCTTTGACCTCCTTTTCAGGTTTTGGGGTGCATTTTGCCCGGTGCAGGGCACACATGTTGCTCCAAAGCTTACCAAGTTCAGAAAGTTTTGTGTTCTGTCCTGATGAAACCTTCTGTCAGTGCTAGAGGGGACCCCTTGGGTCTGTGTGCAGTATGGTTCTAATATTGTACAGAGTTGGGATGGACAAGCAGGACCATGCAAAAACTCTAATTCTGCAATGGTTCAGGGGAGAAAGATACCTGCCTGTCGAAGCCTGAGAAAATCTAGTTATGAAAGACAAAAAAAAATCCTCAAAGGCTCGTTAATTAGTACCACACTGTGAACGAGTTACCCAAAATCTGCTTGGAGCGGTCACGCACCCCAAGAGCTCAAGAGTTTTGCACCCAGAGCCGACACTGAGTTTCTCCGTGGCCCCGGGCAAGTCACTTAACTCCCCGTTGTTCATTGAACTGCAGAGGGGAGATAACAATCCCTGCCTACCACGAGGTAGGTTGTGGCAGGATAAATTAGCTGTTGGCTTTTAAAGCACTTTAAAGATGTACTGCAAAGCATTAAGAGCACTTGTTTTTATGAAGACAGTAATGGTTAAATGATAATTCTGTGCTCTCGCTGAATTTGTTAGTTTTAAAGTGTGAGTGTTATGCTTCTACAATATGCTATTAATCCAAACAAATTACTAAGCCTTTGTGCGGTATGTGAGGAAGCCCATGAATTTACCTTTCCGTAGTTGTAAATGCAGTGGAAAGGATTTGAACTTCCCTTCTCACCTCAAAGCCTCTGGCAAACTGGTCACTGACATAATAAATATACAGCATTTAATAGTGCTTCACTTTTCCTCTTTAAACCATTAGTTGTTTCCTGCTTGACTAAGAAGAACTTCAAATTCAATTCATTAACATTTCTTTAAATAGCCCTCTTAACAATGCCGGCTTGGTTTCCTCGTTATGTTCTGTCACTAATAGCGGTTTTTACTTCTAACCTGTTATTAATTAGAAATAAAGACTGGATCTCTTCATTTCTGAATTAGTTTTAGTGCCTCTTTTCTCAGAGGCCGAAGAGGGTCTTTTTTCTTTTTTTTTTTTTTTTTGAAAGCCTGGCGTGTCGCGTTATATAATTGTTCCCGGGCTAAATAATTCAGCTGGTCAGAGCAAGTGCACTCCTGGCCGCCGTGAGTGGTCAGCGCGGCGGTGGCGGGCAGCGAGGCATGGCAAATCCGAGCCAAAGAGGAGCACAGCTGCATGAAAGTTTCATTAGGGCGGCCGCGGGAAGGGGCCGCGCTCGGCGGCGCTCTCGGCGTGACCCGCGGCGCTGCCCGAACCGCCGGGGCTGGGGGGCACCGCTCCGCCGCGCCTTAAGCGTCTTTGCCGGGAAGGACAAATGAACAGGCGCACACCGTCTCAGCCACCCTAATCTTTTCTTTCCCCACTTCAAAGCCTTCTGCGTTGCATCTCGGGCTGTAATTACCCTTGAGGTATTTCAGACTCGAAGCGACACCGGGAAAATTGCACTTCCTGATAATGGTAGTCCACAGTTGTGTTTAATCAATTATGTAGTTGGTCATGAGACTGGCTTTTTTAGTTACAAGGATTTTAAGGCCAACCCCTTATGCCCTGGCTGAGGAGAGCAACAATACCGAATTAAAGAAACACTCTCCATTTGATGCAGCTTAATCTGGGCTTTACCTGCTTAATTAAAAACACGCTGCCAATACCCACTTACTCCTCCATGCTCTAAACAGCCGGTCAATGCCACGCTGTAATTTCCTAAGCAAAACTGTTTAAGTTAGGTGGAGCTGCAACACTAATTTTTACGGATATAAACAGATCCGCTGAGCAGCATCTCCGGATTCCTTGGAGCTGGTGGCAGTGCCGTAGTGCCGGGCTCAGAGGTGCGCGGATGCTGGAGAGGAAACGTGAGCCGAGTTGGGAATTGAACGCGCAGCCTCGCTAACTCGCTTTGAAAGATACACGACAGCCAAAAGCTTCTCTCCCCAGCAGTAATGGAGTCGGCTGGGGTGCAGGGGGTGCTTCCAGTGGAATGAATCCATGTGGTGCTAGCTCATCAGATACTTTGAGGTGTGTGCTAGCTGGCTGTGGGTAGGTCTTGCTTTGGGAAGCTGGTGATGGTGTATCCCGGTGCTTACAAATTAGTGTGGGGTGTTGTGATGGTAAACTGGCAGTGGGGCTATGCTGGAATGGTGAGAAATATTCAGGGAGAGGGAGTCTGCCCAGAGGGCTGATGCCACCCGTCCTGTTTCGTGCACAGAACCCACAGAAGCTGTGTGACCTCTGTGGATGTTGCCAGGTGTTTGCCTTTGGTCCATCTTGGCTGGATAACCACTGCATTACTCAAACTACAGCTGTTAGAAAATCCAGGCATTGTCCTGCTTCCTCCACCTTCTGCCCTGCTTTCCAATGCGCCGTATCCTTGTCTGTCCAATTTCTTCTCCCTACCCCAAAGCTCCACCTGCTTTTCAGCCATGCTTAGCAAGCCACTTACAGCAACTCTCTTGCCTGCTCCCCCTCTTTGGAAAGTCTCATGAAACCTCAGTCACTGATGTTTTGATCAAGCATGAGGTACAAGATACTATTTTGAATCTCTTTCACTCAGGGAAGAGGGAAACTTTCAAAATCCAAAACATCTTACAAATTCCTACATTACTTTGGTTACTTCTGTGCTTGCCAGCACTTTGCCTGTGATGCAAGCTAGGCTCAGGTATATTGTCTCTGAATTTAAGATATCCAGGAGAGTTGATGATATGTGAGGAGGTATGGATTGATGCATACATTTATACCTCTTCTACAAATTCTCCTTTCTTAGACAGCATTACAGATAATGTCCCAGAAGAAGGCGGCTTTGAATGTCTGATGCCCTTACGTGGTTCCAAGCAGGATATCTGTCTATAGTGTGGAAGGCAGGTTATTCCTTAGGCTTTCTCCCTCTCCTCTAATTTTAGACTTGTAGCATTGTGAAGGAGTTGTTGTTGCCAGTCGTACAAAGCCGGTGGGCTGCCTTGTTGGGAATCACTCGTTGCCCTAACCCAGTTTCAGTTATTCTATTAATACACCACTGGAGTCTGGCTGGAGCACAAAGTCCTCTGTGGACAGGCCAGTAGCAATGTCTCTTTCCTGGAGCAATTATAGGAGAAGTTTTATAAGGATGATAATTTGGATAAAAGTGATCAGAGGGGCACAGTAGAGAGAAAAAGAAACATTGGGGGAAAGTCAGGTTGGAGCTCAACGCTGAGCTAATGGGGGCTCAGTGGATGATGTGATTAAGTCATAAAAAAATGTACCTTGCAGCACAGCTCCAGACTGTTCATGGAAAGGAAACATCTCTTATGGCAGCAAGACTGAACTCCTGAATCTCCTCTTCTCACAGCATTCATAGGTGAGCAGTGGACTCCTCTCCTGAGCAAGGCTTTGGTGTTAGCACTGATGCAGGTGACTATTTCTGCACCGCTCTCCCTGCTCTGGGTGTGGGGTTAGCCAGCAGCAGCAGGCTGGGCTTAGCCTGGATCCATGTCCTGATCATGTTCCCCACATCATCCCACACGTGCTGTGCTGTCTTAATGTGCTGGTGGAGCTGCAGTGCTTCACTGCTGATTAGGCAGATGGGCTGATACGAGGGCAGTCCCTGGAGTGCTGCTTCCATACCAGCGATTTAGTTTTGTAGCTCTCTGCAACGAAACTTATTGAGGATGGCAGCCTGGGCAGTCCCGTGGAATCCAAGACATGTTATTTTTGTTCTGAGGACGTTTTTAAAGGCTTTTAATTATGTGCATGGTTAATAAATGTCATGCTACCCGTCTTCAGTCGTGCATACACATGTGGTGTGCTGCTCAGGTACCCGCTGGCCCGCCGTGAGGGTGACGTGCAGCCATATTTGTGACAAATCATTGCTTGGATTGCTTTTGGGGTAAGCACAGGAAGGGATCATTCCCACTACCCCTAACAGTTCCTGTGTGACAGACACAGAGTGTGTAAATCTTTAATGTGTCTGCAGCTGGGAAGGCAAGCGGCTCCTGCCCTCTCCGCAGTCAATTACACCGTCTTAATTTGCTCTGACATAAAATTAGTTTCCCCCTCCTCATCTTATTTCCTCACACAAAGCAGGAACAGAGATTGTTACTGTAGAAAATTATGGTAGGTTTGGGACCTGAAAGGTGACGCAACAGGGAACATTTGGCTTTCTTAGGCTTTGAAATGCTGGTTGTTTAACAAGCCATTTCCTACTCATCCCAAGTCTTGCCCAGATTTGGTGGTGGTGGCATCAGAGGAAGGTTGAGTATGTTGAGATGGAAGTGTACCTTCCTAGTGGTCCAGACTGCCATGGAAAATGCCGGCTCCAGCAGCACAGTTGAATCAGGGAGTCACAGAACTGTTATAGTTTACTTTTAGGATTCCTATTCCTCTGCTTAGGAAAAGAAAAAAACCTTTCCATTGCACCCTGCCTAAGGAATACACCTCGGAGAGTTCTTACATTTGGCTTCAGGTGGAAGTTCTGCACACGGTGGGGCATCAGCCCAGAATTCACTGCACAAGTGCACAAGAGAGGTATGATGATAAACTTTTCTCCCCCAGACTTTGTGTTTCTCTTTCTGTACTTTCTCATTTGGGTTTGTTTTTTTCCATTGACCACCGGCTACGACCATATGGCTTCTCTTCTGTTTTCCTCTGTGTCTTCTACCCCCCTGCTCTGAACATGTTATAATGTTCACAAGACATTTGAATATCAGTTCTGGTCTTGCCTAGCAGCACAAAACATCTTGTGTATTTGCATTTTTTAGTTTAATCATTATCTTAATAATTTTTGGGCAGTAGCCACAGAATCTTTTTCTCTCTGTCTCATCTCATCTTTAAAGCAGCAGTTCATGCATCTCCCTACCATGCCCCATTACATTTGTTTTAAACCCACAGCTGAGGTGTGGCTTGGGAAGAGGAGATGACAACCTGCCTGTAAGGAGCACGTTTCAGGAGCCCTGGTCAGTCCAGCCCTCCCTGGAGCAGGCCTTCAGCACTGCCAGTGTTTAGTCACAGAGAGCTCTCGGGCTCCAGCTCAGGACACCTGGAAATGGAACTCCTACAGAGGGATGAGCTGGCATTAAACAAATTCTGGAGATTAAAATAATCCCAGGAAGCATTGGGTTAGCAGGAAACCCCTCCATCTTCTGCACCCTGACTACAGCAGACTCATTACTCTTCTTTCCATGTTAGTTGTATTTTAGGTGATATAGCCTAGGGAGGTAGTGTTCCCATTACCATAAATCCTTCCTTTTTTTCAAATCCAGCTTGATTTTTCTAACCTTGGGGTTAAATTCTCTCCTTTTGATTTGGGTGTAGTTACACCAATTGTGCCTGGGCTAGGTTTGGTCCTGAATGTCAAACTCACTGTTAGCATCTTGGGATTACCTCATGATCTCCATTGTAATCCTTTTACAAACATATTTTCTTTTCAGCTCACAACAAACCTAATTAGTGGTGTTTTCAGTAAATAGGAATACCTGTAGCAAAAGTCCTTTTTCAAATACAGATTTGCCACAACCTGACATTAGTTTGACCTTGCACGGCATCTCTCAAGAAAGTATTTTGCTCATGTTGATTAATCAAACTTCATGAAATTTACTAGATAAGTGAAAATTTGATATTCCTAGGTTAGAAACAAAAAGGCTGTGAGTCAGAAAACCTTCTTAAAATCACAGGAAGATTGAAAATCGTAGATAAACTGTCCTAGCTTTTAGACCTCTGCCATATTTCCAAGATGCTTTCCTTACTGACACTCCTGTTCTCGACTAGCACATCCTCATTGCCTTTGCCTCGTTTGCCTTCCCTTAATCGTCAGCCTTTTAAATATTCCAAAGCATTTTCCTTTACTGTCCTGATGAAGGTCGGGAGAATCTCAGCCCCTGCCCCAGGTGTCTCCTGAGCTGTCAGGAAAGTGTGAGCTCTGTGGGCAGGAGGAAACACCTCGTGGTGCATTGTGCTGAGGTTCTCAACACCAATTCCAAACTGCTGCATCTTATCCCCTAATATCACCCCACACCACAATCTGTCACAGCAGCCACCAAAAGCAATGAAACCCTCTTTTTCTTTTTGGATGCTACTCACTGTTCTTATTTAGAGAGAGATCTGTCTTCAATTATTTACAGAAGAGATGCTGGGTATAGTTACATACCAGACAAGCTAGGCTGACTTGTCACAATCTTTTAGGACTGCTTTTTTTAATTTTTTTTTTTCAAAATTTTAATCTTTTTCCCCTTAGAGAAAATGATTCATAATCATAAATGAGTATTTGGGAAATGTCACCTCCAGGTACTACAGATGAGGCCTTCCAAGCTTATGAAGCTACAGAGGGGTTAGCTAATGTGACATTTTTTAATGTGCTCATTTGTTTTCTCATCATGGAACAAGGGCTTCTGCTTCATTCAAAATGAGAGAAGAGCATCCTAACCAGTTATGTGGAGAAAGTTCAGTTTTTCTCAGATGATCTGCTTCTGAGTTTTGTACATTCCATGATAATCTAAAAATGAAAGCAAGATTGCCCTCTTTTTCTTTTATGTATTTGAGAGGGGTTTTGCCCTTTTTTTTAAAGCTAAATAAGGATCCTGTTCAGATCAACAACTATTCAGGCACAGTGGCATCTATCATCATAGATTATGAACTTGCTTTACACTTCTCCCTTTTCTGTAACACAATTCCAACTCCTTGGCTTGCTCTCCTTCACTGAAAACTCTTTATTTTGTATCTTCAGTGAGATATATTGAATTAAGAATAGGGGTTGTCTCCTCTTTTGTAAATATGTACGTGTTGACAGTAATTGTTTCCTAAGGGTTTAATTCAAAGGCTATATAAATCAATTGGATTTGGACTGCAAATCCTAGAAAAGAGAACAGGAAGGAATATCAGGAGATCAACTGATCCAAACAGGACCTATTATATCTATTCCATTTCTAACAGATGGTTCTCTGATCAACTCTTAAAAATCTCCAGTCACTATCTTTAATCTTCAAATAACGTCCTAGCACCCAGCGGATTTTCCCTTTCTGTCCAGGATTTCTTGTCCTGCCAGCTCTGAATGGAAACAAAGCAGTTCCCTTCCTGGATGGAGTCCAGGATGGAGTCTTCTCTAAACCTGGATATTCTTTTCCTGCCTCTCTCAGTTTCTCCTTTTGAGGATCAACACCCCTGTTTGTTCAGGAGGCCCACATGGGGACTCCCGAGCATGTTTTCCCCAGGTGAGTTTTGGCTGTGGGATGTCCTCTCTGACTTTTGGCACTCAGAAGTGGATGCTGAAGTCCAGCATCCATCAGCCTCCTACGCTGCTGATGGCAGACAAAGGGAGAAGCCAAAGGTCTGGAAGTCTTGGGTGCGACCTGCCCAACCTGTGTGCAGCAGACATGGGTGGCTTGGGGCTTTTCTCCTCAGTCTGCTCATAGCTGCTGCTTCAGATTAGGGCTCCTCTGAGTTCTGCCAGGAGCAATCAGTCACGTTAACATGTTCCAGAAGCCAGATCTGCCTGTGTGTGGGAAACTGAACCACGTGCTTTCTGATGCTGGCCCAGGGAGATGGTGTAGGGCTTCTGACACCTGGGAATTAGTCTGCTGATTAGATCTTTCACTGGTGGAGCATAAAATACTCCCCCCCATGTATTTTCTGTAACTTAGTTGTTGATAGCTTACAAATATCTCAGTGCTATCCCTTAAGCACTTCTGAGGGAATGTTCATCACCTGTTTTTCTTCAAATTACTTCAGAAAGACCAAAGGGGAGCTGACATGACAAATCATAGGGTAAAACAGATTATTAGAAGCAAGAAGGCATCCTTCAAAATGTTGAAGTTCTGTGTTCAAGAATGAAAAGGGAGGACAAGGCTCACAAATCTTCAGGAACCCTTTGAAGGAGTCCCCAGGCAAATGAACAAAGAGATCTGGGTGATATGGTCCTCAGGGAATTCACAAAGGCATTTGAAAAAGTGCTTCACCCAAGGGTCTTACAGGAAATAACCTCCATAAGTTTCTTGCACGGATAAATAATTGTTGAAAAGATGGGGAAAACCAGAGAGGAATAGAGAGGTCATTTCCACAGCCAAGTCTTGCAGAGGTCTGTGCCACAGCCCATATTTTTATAAATGTGCTAAAAAAACCAGGCTGAGCAACAAGATGGCAAGTTTGGAGGTGAATGCCAACTTATTCAAGGTAATAAAGGCAAGGGCTGACTGGAAAGAGCCGAGGAAGTGCCTTTTCATACAGTGTCCCTGAGCGATAGAGTGGGAGATGGAATTCAGCGTGGATGTGAGAGAGGTGGGGTGAAAGTCGCAGCATTGCATTGATGGTGATGAGCGTGGAATTGAATGCTACCACTTGGGAAAAGAAAGATGTGGTTATAACACTGGGCTTTGAAAGCATCACCTCAGTGCTTAGTATTTATTTTAAAAAAGGCTGACTTACTGTTAGGAGCTATTAGTAAAGTAATACAAAACAAAAGAGGAGACACAAAAGAGGAGACACTCTTCAGCACTTTAGACATCCACGCTTTGCCCACATCTTGAATACTTGGTTCAGTTCCAACACTTCAGACACAGCAGGAGTGGAAAAGGCATGGAAAATGAGTGATTAGAGTCAGAGAATGGCTTTGTATGAAGAATTGTAAAATAGTCTAGGATTCTTTAGCTGGGAAAAGAGATGAGGGGATATGACAGGGGGCTGTAAAATGGTAACTACGAGCATCGAGATGAAGAGCAGGGAAAGATGGTTCGTTGTTTCTTCTCACACTAAGTAAAAGAACATCAACTAAAGCTACTGAGTAAGGCTTTGGGGCAAACTGTTGCTGCTTCATGGCACAGGTAGTGTACATGAGGAACTTCCTTCTGCAGGAGGTCGTGGATGTCGCAAATTTTCGGGTGTTTAAAGGGTGGCTGCTCAGATTTACGTGACAAAAAATTTACCAAGGGCTGCTTTATGCAAAACCACTCTGGTTCAGAAAAATCTATGCACTCCAAATTGTTAGAGGCTGGGAGGGGGTTCAGGGGTGTCAGATTTTGTGGGATGGTTGTGTTCTCCTCTTCCCTGGGTATCTGCTGTTTGTGACTGTTGGAGACAAGTCGCTGGGTTTGCCTTGGTCTGACACGGTGCTGCTGCTCTTGTGTTCCCTCTGTCATTCTTAGGGATGGCTCAGCCATTGCTAGTTTGAATGAATTGTTTTCAGTGGTCAAAGCAAATTGCCCAGCTACTCATAAAGAAATTCAGCCAGGATAATGAGATCTGGCAATTTCAGGAGTGCGGCAATATAACCTAGAAGTCAAAGAATTAAATAATTCTTAAAAAAAAATACTCATTCCCCTTTAAAGGAGTATTAAGAAGGGGGAAAAAAATATGCACCTAAACAGTCATATATCAGAGAGGCACGTAAAATGTCCAGCTGAGGAGTGTTATTAATGAAGTGGTGAACTTTAAGTCCATGCATAACATGCCTCCAGTAGGAAGGCTCTTATTTCCAATGCCTGGGGTAATCTAGCAAAATCCAAGCCATATCTTTAATGAACAAGGTGGGCTATCAATCAACACGGAGATGACACAAGCATTTCATACAAACCCAAAGCCTGACCCCCCCCACCCCTAAAATCAAGGCCACTGAGACGCCTCCCAAGGCTGCTCCTCCTCACCAGGCAGGCAAAGAGTCATGAAATCTGCATGTGACTGTTAAAGGCAGAGCTGCTCCTAAGTAGGTGGTAGTTATTTTTAGCAACTAGTTTAAATTGTTCTGATATTGAATCTGCACCGTGCAGGGGTAACATCTTTAAAATGCAATTCTATGGTAGGTGGCAACAATCAAGCTGAATTACTGACATTGTAAGGAAATGAAAAGTCAAACTGCTGACCATGTGTATTTTATGGTATTTAATTAAAAGTAGATAACATAGTGTGAATGAACCACAAATCAGATAAAAATGGCAGTATATTCTCATATTTAACACATATTTGACTTGTGGTTGCTTGACAATTTACCAGAACAGGTCTATGATGGTCTCCAAATATAAAATCAGGAGTGTAATTAAAAATACTGCAGGGAAGAAGCAATATTCAGTTCAACCCTGAACTACGTTAATCACAGCCACAGCTGTATCACTTCCATTCCTTTTAACAAGAACCTCATTTCTTCTTCTTCTTTTTTTTTTTTTTTAATAAAAGAGGGGAAAGACATGTCCAGGCTTTTGCTAAACCAGAGTATTGGGTTAAAAAAGTTAAAAATGTGGGGCTGGGAGGAAGAAGAGGGTAGCAGAGGCAGAGCATGGTTTATGAGGAGCTGTGGTGCAGCTGCCTCAGCCTGTGGCTCTCCTGTGGCTGTGCACCAGGACTGTGGCTTCTCTTCTGCTTTTGGCACAGGATTGTGCCGTGACCTTGAGGGGTTCTTTTACTGCAGCCTGTGCCACAGCTCCTTCTCCCACAAAGCTGAGCTCTCCTCGCTTTCTCTCCTTGTTCTCTGTTTGGCTGATAACCAGGAGAGTGAACCTTGATCTCCCTTGTGCAGCAGCCCCTGTTTCAGGGGCTTTTGCTCAGCTCCCAGATCACCCCACACAATTCTGCTGGCTGCTGCACGTCTGCCACAAGTGAGGAAACACAAGCTGGGCCTGGGCTCCCACTGGCTTTTCTTTGGTTAATTCTGCCACTGAATTTATCCAGCCTTAATCTGTGAGGTTTTGCCAGGCACACAGGGGGTGTTCCTGGTGTTCCTGGTGTTCCTGGTGTTCCCCTGTCCCATGGGAAGGGAGCTCTCACAGCCTGACAAAGAAGAGTTGGTACCACACGTCTTTCCACTGGGATTCAGATGAGAAGTCCCAATTTCTTCTTGTAACTCCAGCTGAAGAGGCTGCTCTTAGAGAATGAGTGTTTAGTCTTCACGTGTTTGATGTCTGTCAGCACAGCTTTCAGCCAAAATAAATAAAGGTAGGCTCTCCATTCAAAGGGAGGGCAGGGAAAATGGGAGTTCAGGCTTCCCTTACTCACCTTTAGGATCCTCACAGGTAGTGCCTGCCAACTTCTCAGCTCCAGTCTCTGTTCCCCCCACCCACTGCCAAATGCTGTTTGCTGCCCTGAGAAGCCTCAGTTGATTCCCCCCCATCTCTATTGCCTTCTTACTTTCACCAGCATGTGCAAATGAGTGGCAGAGTCACCAACTGTGGAGGAAGGAAAAAAACCCCTTTGTGTGTTAGTGTGGGGAGTTTTTCCAGGTGACTCCATCTCCTGGAAAGTCTTTGGAACCAGAGAGTGAAAAACAAACAGAATTAATTCAAGCACACTCAATTTGAAAACCAATTTTTCTTTTACTTTTTTGCCACTGGACAGCTGAGTTTTGCATTTTTTTTTCCCCACTGTACCACTGGAGCTTCCAGTGGCATCCAGGGATTTGTGCACAAAGACGGTGTGTTTGGGACAAGGATTAAATCACCTCCTCTCTTTGGCAAAAGAATTCAGGAAAGGATTCCCATTTTGTAATTCCAATTTCTTCTTCAGTGTGTTACAGCTCATTAGGGAGAAGGTGGGATTTAGGCTCTGGTAGCAGAATCTTAGTGTCTAAACCTCCTTGCTATTATTTTTTATTTTGGGAAACATTAGTTGACACGCAATTGCAGTAATACCCACTGGTGTCCACAGATATGGTTTATTCCTTTGGGAAGGGCTGGTGTCTCCCTCAGTTTTGTGTGGAGTTTCAGAGTTTCAGAGATTCTTCTGGTGAAATTTTCTTGCACCTTGTAGTTCAGTGTTTCTTGTCCCTCTATTGCAAAGCTGATTGTAACACCATTTGTTAACATGAGAATGAGACTATTTCTTATCTATTTTTAAAATCGGACTTTTTAGCTTATTCTTGACTTCGCTGCCCTGTAGCCTGAGTGAGCGTAATGCAACACAATGGACTTGCAGGTAATCAATAAAAGCTTGGAGGTCACAGATGGCATTTGACAAACTTACACTCGTGATTAAATATTCTGCTGAAGGAAATACTGAGAGGGTTTCTTTTTAAAAGGTAAACTCGGGGTTGCCCTGATGACCCTGAGGTTTGAATTCTGTGCTGCTGCCATGTAGAGGAGCCAGCTCTGGAGTTCCTTTTTGGGACAACAGAGTCGTTGGTTGCTGCACGGGAGGGGTGCTCCTACTGTGGTCTGTGAGGCTTCTTTTTGCTTCAGTGGTGCCAAGATCTCAGTGGATTTGGGAGATGTAACCAAGCCACCTGGGTTAGGTCCCTGGTCTCCCTTGTCTACTCAGTGGAGAGAAATTATTACAGAAAATCTGTAGGGATGATGCCTTTTTAAGAAATACCAGGTGAAAGTTGTATTGCAACAGGTGGCTCTGCTGCAGCTCTATGTGTGTGATGCTCAGGATTGACTTCGGACTGAAGTTATCAAAATGTTCTCACTAAGCCCTAGCAGTGAGGACAATTTGGTGTGCACCTGAGGCAGAACATCTAGTTCTGTTGTTCTGTGAGGGAACTGGTTAAGGTGATGCACCCCTAAACCACCTTGTGCCGCTGAGGAAAATCGGGAGATTTGCTTTCAAGTTTCGTGACTGCTCTGAAACAAGACACTGAGTGCCAGTGTCCTTGGTGCTGGCACTGCTACTGGTCACACGCTGCCATTGGGGGGAAGGTGGGAGTGCTTTTGCATGTTGGTGGCTGAACTGACAAACTGTGAATTCCCTGTGTCTGAGATTTAATTCTGTGAATGAGTAGTGCAACCACGAGGTGCTGCTGCAAGGACAACAGGGAACTCATTCAGGAGGTGCTAAAGCAGCATCCAAGTATTTGACAAAGGTATCAGGCACCTCCAGGAGTAATCATCATCCCACTGTCACTGTTGTCTGGCTGTGGACATGATGGCAGGGAATGATGATGGTCTGTCCACAGGAATTTATCTTTACACCACCCAGACTCCCAAGGCGAAAAATCCTTGCAAGTTGGAGCTCTGTGAAATCCTTCTCCCCACAAGGCTTTGAAGATATGGTGAGGAGAGCTAGAAATATGACAGTTGTCTCCAGACTTCGTGGCAGTGAATGATTTGGGCAGAATGAAGTTGCTGGAGTGGGAGGCTAATCAGGACAAGGAAGCATTAATAGTAATGGGGAAGCATGGTGTGGTAGCAACAGAAAAATGCAGCAGCAGGAGACGATGTTGGCAAAACTTTCCCACTCTAGAAGTTAAGTCTATGAATTTTCTGAAGTCAGTTGTAGGCACTTTTGGGAAGTGATATTTGGGTGACAGCAGAACGAGTATATTTGTGGCATGGCATCCCAGTATGCCACCGAGCAGCTTGTCTTAGTGGAAGTAAAATGTGAGAGAAGTACATCATTTAGCACTGAAAACATTTCAAAAGGACACGAGCCAACAGACTCATAAAACTTGTCTCTCCAGATGTTCTCCCCAGAGCCATTAAAATAGGTGGTCTTAATATTTGCTTTTTGATCTTCAACATGTTACCTTCCCAAAAGCAAGCAACAAAGGCCGTGGTGAGATGTGTGCACAGATGAGTGTCCGTGCTGGGGCAGCAGGAGTGGGGGGCACACCAACACCTCGTTTAGTTTGCCTCTCCATTTCCCTCTGACTGAACTACCTGCAGCACCTCGCTTGCAATCTGCATGCAGAGTAGGAGGCTGCAAAGCTCTTAAGGAAATGCATTTCAAATGTTCTTCCCGTTATAAAGCACGCAGCCAGAGCGGTCACCCAACCACGGCAGAGGGATCCGTAAAAACGAAGATAGGCTGGTGTAAATCAAAAAGTGAGGCTTGAATCCTGAGAGTTCTGCAACTGCAAGAAGTGTCACATCCAAGAGGGTGCAATATATAATGGGTATATCCCACACCAGTTAGAGGAGCATGACAAATGGCCTCGCAGGCACCACACTGGCTCCATTTATACTGTTTCCTTTCTGAGGCAGGATGGTAGCTCCGTAATGTCTCCAGTATTTTGTTGCTCTATTGAACCTCCTCTGCTGAGAGGAGAGACAGTCGAGTGTGTTCCACTCACATTCTCTCAGGTATAATGTACAAGATCCATAATAATTCAATAATGTGAGAGCTCAGCTCTTGTGTTTGTTGGAAAGGATTTACTTTGCTTTCTTTGGGATAATTATGACTGATTGTAATGAGTACAGATATAAACTCTTGATCTTTGCCTTCAGAACCACACACTAGAAGTTACAAGAAGTTGAGGACAATTACAACTTAGTTCAAAGGCTGGAGACTTAAAAAGTGGTGATTGCATTTAGTAGATTATAATTCCACGCTTTTTATTCTCCACTGTTTGCAATTGTTCTGAACGTTTTACTTGCACAGATGGTTTCTGGATTCCAGGGCAGGACAGGTGCATTTTGCAGCATTCCTTGTACTCCCATCTCAAACTACAATGACAAGGGTCCTGACAGGAGCTCACAGCCCTTTCCTTCTCCCCTGCTCTTCAGGTAAATAGCCAACACATGTTCACAAGGTGAACATATGCCAAATTCCTGTGTGGGAATTAGTTGGGCTTCAAGCACCTTGATTGTTTCATGGATGGAGCCTGGGATAACTTCTGAACAGCACAATGGCAGCTGAGCTCCAGCTTCAGAGGACATTGGGCTTTTCCCTGGCAGCGCCGCCTCAGCTCCTGAAATGCTGTGGAAGCTGTTGTTTTTTGTTCAGAAAGCCAGGTTTCTATGACTTCTAGTAGCCCTTTGCTTCCCTGAATCCGCTGGGATGTGGTATCCTCAGTTTTCCCTGACACTGCAAACAGGTTGAAATGATAGATGAAAGGGGAGCGGGACGGAGCTGTGAGTGAGTGCATTAGCCTTTCACTGCTGGAGTCCAGGGTTCAGAGTCTTCCTTTGAGCAAATGTAAAAATGGCTTTAATAATTTCTTTCTAACATCCTTAGTGGACATTTGGCAATATCATGAAAACTGTGCACAGCATGGAAAAGAAAAGCACAAACTTCTGGAACAGGAAATGTGTTGTGGAATGGAAGCAAGGCAGAAGGCAGAGAGGCGTGGAGAAACATGCACAGCACCTTCATCCAGGTGTTTCTAAAAAGCCCACACTTGTTATATACCAAGTGCACCCACTAATTAAGGAATAATAAGAAAAAAAAAGGTAGTTGAAAAGCCTGACTGTTTTTTCTTTGGGAAATGCATTAGACAACTGGAAAGTGCACATAGTCCTATTACTAAAGCTAATTTACACTCACTCTGCTCGTTCCACCACAAGAATTTATGAACCTGGAAGAGCTATAAGTCCCTTAACCAAGTAAACAAACTGTAACTCAGGCTTGTGTTCTTCCAGAGACCCACCACCTAAGGGTTTGGGTGGTTGTTTTGGTTCTGAGGTTTGGCTTTTTTAACTCAGGGTGAAGAGATGATTCAGTACAAGGTGCTGTGTCGCTTTTCTCAGGGGCAGCCAATCCAAATTACCAGAATTAGACCATTAGAATAGACTTCAAATGCACAGTGAACCTCAGCAAATAAAATCTACCAGCCTTCAGCTATGACTTGTCTTTTGCACATCGGAGGAGTCTGAATAGAGAAGGAAGCCTTGACCTGCTGGGCTCCTTGCGACTGGCTCAGCCTCCCCTGGGCCCTACAAATTCAGAGCAACAACAGCCAGAAGATTAGGCAAGTGTAACTAGAACTATTCTGATGTCAGGCCACTATTTTAATCTCCTCCAAATGATCCAGAGCATACTCCTTAGTCCGTACAACACATCTTCTCCTCCTGAGTGTGCGAGGCACTTAAAAAAGGAAAGTTTTTCACACTGTATACCAGACGACCTTGATGTGATAGACTGCAGGGTTTTGTGACACTGCACACTCAGTGCTATTCAACACTTTGCCTGAAAGGGAGGAAGGAATGGATTTATTGACTTGTGACTTTGACTCAGGCCTGTGTATCAGGACTGTTATTATGTGGAATGATTAGGCTGCAGTGTCAGGGACAAGTTAAACTAGAACAACAAAGGACCTCCTTAACCTTTACCTGGACACAAGGCCATTCATAATGACTTGCATGGTTTGGAAAACTAAGTATATCTTGCAGCACTCAATACTTCTGCAGCTACAGCAAATGAAAAGAAATGGAAAAGATGGATTGCTGAAGGAGATGAAATGTAATTCAATTCTGCATAGTCCTGTTCAGAATACAAAGTTCAGGTCCGTGTCAAAAAGTGGCAGAGGCATCATCTTTCTGTTCAGAGTGAATTTTCGAACTGGATACAATACACATCTACCCAGGATTCTTCCATTTTTTTGGGGGGAGGAGGTGTAGGAAATAATGCTTTCCATGAAGGAGATTTCCTCATATGGAGTGTACATGAAACCATAATCAATGTTAATAACAGCTGGTGCCAAATGTAAAGAGAAGACCCTCAAATGGCAGAGGGAGTCACTCCCACAAAGCCAGTGTGACAATGTTCACAGATCCTGTCTCTGTGTGTGAGGAACTGAGTATCTCTCTGTAGCTAGTGGTGCATGAGAGTCCTCATGTAACAGGCCATTTGTGGTTTTATTTTAGATTCAAAATATTGCTCCTCTCCATGGTCTTTATCAGAGCACATTATGAATGAGTCAGTGCATTTTGGATGGCTGAGCCCGGCCCAAGGAGATGACAAATTTGCCCGTGTTTTCAGGAGGTGCTGAATTGAGGCTCAGCACTTTGCAGGGCTGAGTGCTTGGCTGTGGGCATTGCCTGGACTCTGCTACTGGCTTGAGAGTGCCTTGCAGGCTTCTCTTCTTCCTACCCATGTTTATTTGTGCTATCCCATTGTGGAATCCCATGCAATTTCCCTTCTATGAAGAAAAGCAAAGGCCCTTCTTGCAGGAAGTGGTTGCAAGAGGCGCTGTAAAAATGTCTGCAGAAAGAAATTAAAACAAGCAGGATATGATATGGGAGTTGAAGAAATAATGAAAAATAAGTGCCTTAATGGGAATATGACCAAGCTGCCTGGGGAAAGAGAGCAAAGTTTCTGATGAGATGCATTTGATCTCTCCAGCACTGCACAAACATCTGAACTGGCAGTCCCAAGTGTCCCTCAGCTGCAGAGCTTGGAGAAACCACAACTGGCCTCTTGTCTTTGATCCTGTCTGGCACAGGCCATCACAAGCTATAGGATAAAGAGAATTCTTCTCCTCTGCCTTGATGTGCATGATGAGTGGGAATTTGTGTTTCAAGCTAAACATACCTGCTAGGTTTGAAAACAGCTGCAATATTGCATCCCACTTTTTTTTTTAAATGTTCAGTAAAGCACATACTTTTCATGGATGCAGAATGTTCTGCTGGTTTATGTTTGTAAAGAGGTTTGCATCTGGCTCGGAGACCCAGAAAGCTCTATCACATCTATCTGCCCCTTTTCCTTTACTGTCTCCTTTCTCTATGAGCAGAAAAAAGCCAAATGTGGCCCAAAATCTTTGGTCATCTCAAGGCAGGTGAAGTCACTCCTCCCAGGGGCAAGGTCAGGTCAGCAGAAGATTTCAGCTGCTTCCTCCAGTGTCCTGGTTAGACCATTGCCTGTGATCATAAATACTGGATCTGTTTTAGCTCATGTCAGCCAAGAAACAAATCCTATGGAGAAGCTGTTTCCATGCCCTGTCACAGAAATGAGGTGGGGCAAAACTGTGGCAACCCTTTATTTCACTTCAGAGTTTGCTGGAGTTTTTTCCCCCTAATGAATTCAGTCAGAATTACAGCATTTCTTCTGTTGAAAGGTGTTTGTCACATTTCATGGGTGTGAGTTAATTTAGCAATAACTGTGTTTCCCAGGTGCTATTATGAAATAATTCTAGGTTTTTTTTGTGATGGCTGTGTCAAGATCCAGTCACGGGATGGGAACACTGCACATGCAAGAAATAAAATTAATATGAAGTGAAGGAATCTCTGGGTCGACCAGATTAATATTAGATAGAGACAAAGCAGAGAAGCAGAGTAACTGAGGTTTGATTTGAGTTTTTTGCTGCTTACCTGAACTCAGGTCTTTTGAACTAAAGGCTTCAAAGAAATGGTCTTTACCTGCAGGCAGTGGCAAATTGTGTGTGTACCTGGTATCTATCTGTAGTTACTCTCAGAGGTTTGTGGGGTTTTTTTAACTCTTGCATTCAATTTTTCTACATAGGAGTTTTGCTGCTCTTTTTTATCACCCCTAAACTGGTTTGTTGGAAATATCACCATGGAATGCTGTCTTTGTCTTTTATGCAGGTTGTCTAACATCAGAGAAATACAAGGGTTTACTGTATAAGCCTTTATTAACTACTCAGTCCCTTGTTTAGCTGGTGAATGACAGTGAGTTTCCCTTTGTCGTTCACATGCTGCTTTCATTTTGTCATATCAATATTGCAGCAAATTAATTAACTCCTGTTCATTTTTTTGTTCATTTAAATCAGAGGGCAGGCTGTTTCTGCAGGAGACAGGAGGGAAGGGCACCCTTGTACTACTCCCAGATCCTGGACTATGCCAGCATGCCTATGGGTAAAATCACCTGGAGAAATCTTGCCTCCCATCTCCCAAGATGTGGGCTCCACACAGCAGGATTTGAAGGTGCTGTGTTGGATATTGTGAGACAGGTTTTCAGGAGCAGGACCCCTGTTCTTGTTGGAAGGCTCCAACAAATGGCCTTTTTTCCAAACCAGAGTGAAGGACATCTTACCTTGGACAATTATAATCTCCTAAAATTACAGGCATTTGAAAAGAAGGGAGAACCTTATGTCACACGCAGGAGCCAACAAGATGAGAGGTGCAACGTGTCCGAAACAACGCTGTAAAAGGAAGAACTTCAGGAGAAGCTGCCAAATGTTTCTTTCAGGTAGTGCATGGAATGGGCTGTTTTACTCAGAACCATAAAACATTTATGAAGAAAGAGAGCTTAGTGTTCGCATTGCTTATTTTTTTTTTTTCACTGTAAGCAGTGAAAACTGTAGAAGAAACCTGCCTTCCTATTTTTAATTGAATCCTGGTTTTAATGATAGCTCTTCAACTGGGATGATCTGGGAAGTTTTCCAGTGATGTGGTTGCCCTGCAAGAGTTCGTAGCCAGCAGAGAGGGGAGTTCCTTTACATTTTTGGTTCTCTTAGGATCAGATCAGGCTTCTACTTCCAAAAGCCAGCAGTCTCTGCAGGTCAGCAACCTCCAAATTATTTCAGACAAATCACCTTCTTGTGTCAGAGGGGATGTTCAGAGCAGCATATTAAATATAAGGCAGATAAAGGATCCCACACAGTCCAGGGCTGGCAGATTCCTTTCTCCTGTTTTGTTAAAGATTCTATGCTTGCAACTATGAGTCCAAGTGCACTGGACATAGTTTTTGTTCAAAAGGGGTTGTGAAAAGAAGCCAACAGGGGGAAGAAAAGATGTAACCAAAAGAACTACTGAGGGAAGCTGAGGGAGGTATTGAAAAGAGCAGATATTTTTGTACATTTTTACCCATGAGATATGCACTACTGACTAGTTTCAGGTTTCTGGAGCTGCTTGGGTGGGAAAGGCCATCTCTAACCTCACTCACCATCCTTCAGGGCCCCCTGACAGCCACACTACTGGCTGCAATTTGAACCTGCCTGAGGCCCTGCTGGCTACTAAAATCCCCTGACTCTGACAGCGAGTGATCATGGGAGTACAAGGTAAGGAGGAAGGTCATAGGGTTGGTTACAGGAGTGTCACACCACCAATGACATTATCTAACTGAAACATCAGCACAGCTCCTCCCAGACTGCTCCAATAATAACTAAAATGGTCATGGCCTGGCTGAACAGAGTCTGGCAGAGCCAAGGGCTGCCCAGGCTCACTGGTCACCATGGCAGCAGAAGCTGCTTTCTTTGAGCATCTCTTCTTTCTGACACCTAACACAGGACACTGAGTGGAAAGGGACCTTGAGGAAGGTCATTGTGCATATCTCTCCATGCTAAGGCAACACCTCCTGCGTCTCAACCAAGAAAATTCCATATGGTTCTTGCCAGTCTCATCTAGAGCTTCATTGTTCTTGCTGTTGGAAAGACTTTTCCTAATATTTGACTCAAATCTTCTTACCTGCCAGCTTTTTCTTGTCCTTTTGGTCATGGAAAACAGATTGTTCCCTTCCTCTTTGCTGCAGCCTTTTATACACTGGAAGGCTGTTATCATGTCTCCCCTCGGTCTCCTCTTTAGAGCAAACAACCCCACTGTGTTCAATCTTTCCTCACAAGTCATGGTTTTTAGACCTCTGATTGTTCTCCCCCCGCTCCTCTGAACTCTCTCCAATTGGGCCATGCCTTTGGAGAAGCGCGGTGCCTGCAGGAGAACACAATGCCCCGGGTGAGGCCTCCCTGGCACTCAGCAAAGTGCAAGCTTTGCTTTCTGAGCCCTGCAGACTCTACTTCTGTTCAAACGTCGCAGTGTGGCATTTGCCTTTTTCTCAGCTGCACACCATTGTCGCTGAACATTCAGCTTGTGATCCACGGCCCCCGATCCTCTGGTTTCTTTTCTGCGCAGCTGCCATCCTGGCAGTTGTTCCCTCTTTGCTGCTCGTGCAGGTTAATGCACAGGGTAGATGGAACAAACACCTACTCCATCTCCCCCTGCCCCCAAATCCACTTAACGTCAATTTTACGCTTTTCCTACTTCACACAGAGTCCGCGCGTGGAGGGAGCGTTGGATATCAAATGGATAGGGAGAGGTCTTTGTTAAAATTACAAGCATGGGATGACAGGGCAGGTACACAGCGGCAGGCAGGAGTAGGTAGGTTTGGATTTGGGTAGTAAAATGTTGGACTTGGCTGTCATTGATGGTTCTTCCTTCGAATACTGAAAGTGCGTAAGCTACAGGAAAACAAATGTAAATTCCCAGTTATTTCTTTAACCATTCGGGGTGATTCCCTTGAGCTGATGTGTGTCTCGCACTTGGTATTTTTTTCTTTTCAGAGGCAAAGCATATTCACTGGGGTTATTTGGGTTGGAGACAACTTTCTGTGTTATATGAAGAGGTTTACTCCTCCCTGGTGCTGGTTTGGGGCCGGACAATAAGGATGATGTGGGAAAAGGACAATTAGCTGGAGATGATTATTGTTATTACTTGGCCTTCAAGCTGGTCATTCCTTAGCTCCTTCTTTGTAGTTTTAGCAAAATAAGTTCATTCTCTCAAAATCTTCTCTGAAACATTTGGATGATGCTTGGAAGCAGGAGATAAATGTACCTCCTGTTTTTACTGTAAGAGAGGGGTAAATTTCAGGTGATTTCTTTGTACGTGTGCTCCACAACCAGAAAACGTGAAGGTTCAGCTTCAAGATGCTTGACAGAGGTGATGGCTCCTACCAGGGGAGTCAGCACATCAAAATGTTGCTTTCTCTGGCAGAATAATGGAGATCTGGTACAGCACCTTCTAATTTTTCAAACAGCACAAAGTGCAATTCCAAATTAACCAGCACACCTCCACCTTAATTTTTCATTTTACTTAACCTCTCTGTGTCTGTTTCGCCATCTGTAAAAGTGAGATAATACTTACCTACCTCACAGGGATGTTATGAGGATTAATTAATTGATGTTTGTACAGCGCTTTGAATATGCAAAGCACTATATGTGCTAAGTATTATTATTTAGCTTAAATGCGGCTGAGCAGGTTTAGAATGCTGGGAGAGAGCTCTGTCACTGACACCAATCTATCACAATGTGGCCAATGACACAGCCTTGGGAACCAGGCAGCCAGTTTTCTTATTCTGTGCCATAATTAGCCAATATCAGTAACAACAACAAAAAAACCCCCCCAGCATCCCACCTTTGCAGGAATTGCAGGGATTGACCACTATGGGACCACTGCCAAAATCCCAAACTAAATACCTCACAGTGGGATCAGCCAGTGGCAAATTGAATTACATTAAAAATCACCCAGCCCATGTGGGAATGAGGAGTATCTGTAGGGCTGGAAGAAGGCTGTAGTGCCCCATGGAAAAAGAAGAGCATTTTCTGACTCGAGAACAGGAATAAAAATGAACACAATATTTGTGGGGGGAGGTGGTGGGAGGTGGTGTCCAGCCCAGCTTTTGCAGGCATGGCTGAGAGAAGCAGCTGCCCCCCCGCACTTGAGCAGAGGGTCCCAAGCCAGTATTTGTTCTGGTGTGTTAATGAGCAGTGGCAGCCCCAGCAGCCAAGGGGATGGTCTAGCTGGAGATACAAAGGGCTGGTTAAAAACTGGTAGCATGGGGTCTGTGTATGCACTGGGGGAGAGCAACTTCTTCCAAGAAATACAAGGAGAAACTCTATAATTTTTCTCTTGGCTGCAGATTTATTTCAGTTTTAGTGGTTCTTATTCAAATTCATCAGGGGTAATTAATGAAATATATAGGAAGGCCAGCACACACCTAGGATGCTCTGTTTGTGGCTTGAATTATGTTGAGCTGTTTGGTCTATTGGTTCACTACCTCAAGCCTAGTGCAGTATTGTCATCCTTTGCTTTACAACACAGTCATTATATCCCTAAACCACATTGTGATACACTGTGGCTTCTGTTTACGACTCCCGAAACTCCCACTCCATATATCACCTGCCATAAAACCCATCAAACTGCTGCTAGTAAAATGGTGCACAGTGGTCTAAGTAGGAGCCAGGCAAATTGTGTGATACCCTACTGTGGTTAATGAGAGTGAAAATGTGGTTAGGATTTTATTCAGGCGATGTTCATTTGCAGGGCCATTGTAGTGAGGTGGCAAAGAAAAGAGTCTTTTGTTAACCTGAATGACAATATATTTTCTATTGTACGAAGTAGCTGAATGCAGAGTTTGCCAAGTTATACATCAATTGTAAGTAAGTCAAACTGTGACCTTGAATGGCTACATTTTTATTGCTTGGGGGTCTTGAAAACTAATTAATATACTGAGATGTTATAGCGACCATATGAAACCTGTTACTGGAATTTAAACCATTGTGGAGCAGTTCAGACCAGTCACTGACAACTTACAAAAATATAAAAAGTAATCTAGCCCTGTGTATCAGGAAGGATTTTTTAATTTCTTGTTTGATTGCTGTTGGGGTGGATGTGCCATTCAATTGCTTAGAGACGTAGGGGAAATAAAAATCCTGGTGGAGGTGTGGTCCATGCTGCAGATTCTGAAAGCTCCTGATTTAACCCACACTTTTAGCCCCTGAGACCAAGGACACCCTCAGCTGCATTGCTGTTTTGGGCTGCACCCAGGGTATAAACCTTTCCCTCTCCTCCTTGCCCTCCCCACTGTGCTTTATGAAGGAACTAGATCCAGACATGTGGGACCAGAATCTGGCCTAAAATCATGACAAACCCCTCCTTGTTAAATCCTGAGTGATGTAAAAATTGTCAAAGTGCTTGTCGGTTGATTACTTTGCACAGTGCTCATCATGTGTCTGCCTCTAGTTGTCTCATTAATTAAAATGCATTGTAGTTTTTCTGTTTGTAGCTGTTTCTGCCTCCCACCCCCCCTCCCATTCTTAATTACAAGACCACATCTTCAGAACTATATAACTGGAATACAGTAGAGCTGAGCTTTACTTCAGACTGAAATTTTACATAGATTTTGCCTCGGCTAAAAAGCTGATTTCCCCTCCCCAGCCAACGGAGAGTAAATTAAGGAAGGCGTGTATAACAAAACCAAAATTTTGTAGCTGCATTGTGTGTTTTTTGACTGTTTCTGCTGTTGTACAAAAAAAAAAAATTACATTAAATTAAAAAGGCCTATTTATAAAACAAACATTTTGTAGGCAAAAAGGAAATGCAACCATAATAAAATTGTCAGTCTCAGCGGAATGACTGTATTGTACTGGGCTTTCGAAGAAAATCAGGCTGGCTCCTTCAGAGGAAATCTGATTTCAATTTAAGAGTCTTATTGAGGAAAACAGCACCACAAAAGGGGAAATTAAACCATAAAGAGTGCATTAAGATAATGTTAAGGATCTAACTTACCACCACAAAAAAAAAACCCAAAGCAATCTGAAGTGGAGCTACAGAAACTTTCTCTGTGGTGCATCCTCCTGGGTGGAATTATGGCAGCTACCCCTGGAAAGGAGGGAGGGATGGGAGGTGTTTGAGCTGAGCCCTGGGGTGGTTAAGGTTAAGAAAGAGACGATGTAAAAATGGAACCCTCTCACTTCACATATCATCTCCAATGTGAATTCCGAGTCATAGCTGCTTAATCCACTGACTGAAAGAAGTTTTTAGTGCTTTTTTTCCCCCTGGCTAGCTTAGTGGATCCCGTAGAGCCATGGAGAGGGAGCTGGATTATTTTGTGGCTCATGCACCACCAGGAGATTAGCTGATGAAAGCTCTGGTCTAGCAGTCACTTCCCAGGGTGTGGAGACTCACTCCTTTCAAGGAGAAGCAGTTCAGCTCAGCAGTGGGACTTCCTTTCCGTAGGCTGAGAGCTCTTTCCAAAAGGATTTTTTGTTTTAGAGATGAAGAGTGTGAAAATCTGAAAGAAACCAGAAGAATGTTAATTTGTTAGTTTTATGGCATGTGAGTGCCTTCAGGATCAGGATGGCTAATTTTATGCATTTGTGGCTGTAGGGGAGCGCTGAGTGGCTTCAGGGTTGTTCTGGTATATGGAAAATAATTTAGCCCCACTTTCCCTTCCTCAGTGAAATGAGTCCGACTGCCACGGTGGGCAGTTGGTCTGTAAGAGGTTCATGTCCTCACCAGGCAGACACAGGCTCCTCCTCAGTGCACCTGCTGGAGAGGGAGCGAGTGCTCCACGACGTGTGAAAATCCCAAATACCTGGTGGTACCTTGAGGATGCATTTCTCTGCTCCCCTGTCAGAGCCCGGAGGGTGCAGGGTCACGCTCCGAGCACAGAGGGGATGAAGGTGCCCCATCCCTGGCTCCAGCAGAGCACTGCACTGTGTGCTGTGCAGGGGAGCAGCAGCAGCCAGCCCTAAGGCTGGGTCAGCTCTGCTCCTGCTGCCATCCCCGTGGTCCTGTCGGTTCCTTGTCCTTCCCTGAGCATTTTTCGTTCCAGAGCAGCACTGCCTATCACAGTTATGTATGTTTGCTCCTTGAGCTTCCCAGCTGGCTTGCAGAACAGGGAAGTATTTCTGCTTCATTGTGAGGAAACCAAGGCATAGAGGGATCAGGTGGGATGAGACTGTGGGTATCCCTCAGCTGCATGGGCCACCTTATCCAGCTGGCTCAAAGTGGGAAATACAAAGGTGCCTCCATGGAAAGCTGCTGGGAAGGGTTTGTGTGTCATGGTTTCTGCCATGAAGCAGAGAAGCAGCCCAGGACTTCATAAAGTCTCATCCTATTTTTTAAATGCTTTCAGTAGTATTAATTTTATCCAGGTTTGACCTAGCTGGGTCTGTCACACATATTTTGTGAGGAAAAGAAAACAGGTATTTTTAGTAATGGGTAAAAAAGGTGAACTCAAATAAAGGCACCGTTGCCTTGGAGTGCAAGATGATGGGATGGATTTGCACACAAGAGACCCCAGCCCTTGCATGATTTGGGAATTCTGATCCTGTGTCTGCACCAGCACCAGTGCAGCTTGTCTGTCAGCAGTCTCTCTTCCATGTGCTGGCTGCAGTGAGGAAGCTGGTGTCCCATTCTGTCCTGTCCCAGTTCTTTGATTCATAAAAATAGGGGCCTGCAGTCGCTGCGGGAGTCAGACTCCTTCAGTGTCAAGGGGACTTCTGGCAGAGGGAAAACTGGAGAGCTGGGAAGAACCTTTGTGCAACCAGAAATTGGAGGAAGTTTTGAAGAGAGCAGAAACATAAACAAAAATAAATAAAACATAAACATAACCCCCTAAACTGAAACATACTCATGCATTTACAATCATCAAAATCCCAGGTTAGGCAGATGAAAGAGATTTCAGCGTGTTACAAGTCATAGCAATAATAGCCCTGGGACATTGGCTGGTCTGTTCTATTATGTAAAAGTCTCACAGCCTTGTAATGGTTCCACAGATTAAGAAGTGCTATGCACCAGCTCTAAATATTTCTTCAAATTAAGACTTTCTGCTTCTAACTGAAATCTCTGCTGAATACAGTGGTATAATAGGGTGCCCTGTTCCATCTGTGTAAATAACACAGAGAGATTTTCTCTTGTTGAAATACCTGCGTTAAGAAAAAAAAAAAAAAAAAAAAAAAAAGGCAGCAATAACTTGAGACTTCAAAGGTCTAACTTCAAAAGATTTCTTGCATTCTGCTTGACGGGACAGCATCTTATGCACACATGCTTTTTCACTGCTAAATGCCTTAATAATGAGCTTGGGTTCAGGTTTTGTGAATCAGAGCCAAGTAACTCTGTTTTATTATATTTGCTGGGAAATGAACGAGCTCTGGGTAATTAGGAAAGCAATTTTATTAGCATCTATTTCATAAAGATTGTTTTTTAATCAGAGTCAGAACTTACTAGAAATGATTCTTTTGTTTTTATTGCGCCAGTCTCCTGAGCGGTGCGGGCTGCCGTGGGTCTGAACCCATAGCAAAGTCTGTCCACTGAAGGCAGCAGTATCCCCATCCATCTGGAACGATGTTATAAAGTAACCCTGGGATGGTAATCCCCTAAATAACCCTGCAGAAGCTAATAATTACTGTAGTGTGCTTTGCTGCACGATGCCACCCTGGGGCTAAATTATAACTGTCCATCCATTCCTGCACCATGAAGACAGGGCACAAGGAGCCTGCTTCCCTGCACAAGCCATGCAGGAGCAACAGGAGCCAACTCAGAGCCACGGGGAGAGCTGCTGAACCACTCAGGGTCGGGGTGTAGGGGTACAGAGGCAGCACAGGGATCAGGAAAGAAGATTTTAGTCGGATTCTGTACTTGCCTTTAATTTTCTATAGGGACTTGACACTAAATTAGTGATGGTGCTGGGAGCAGGAGGAGAGACCGGTAGGAGACCTCTGGTCTCTCTGGAGGTATTTGCATACAAAAAGGAAAATGCCACTGTGCCCAGCAAAGGGCAAAGAGCACGAGGGTTTGTTCACCGGCCAAACTGGGGGGAAAAAGATCCGGCTGAGAATAACCATTGTGGCAAAACCCACCCAAACCTCTGTTTTCTCAGTGAAACAGGAGGAAAGATTTGTATTCACCTGAATGAAAGGCTTTGGTTTCATTTGTAAATCTCTTATTATTTAATGCAGTCAAATTTCTAAACAAAAAGGATTATTTCAAAACACAAAGTTAAACCGCTGCTTCTCGAAAGTGTTTTCAAGAAACACTTTGAATTTTCTGAATGTTTCAGAGTTCTTTTCTAAGCTGCTTAATGAACTTTACCTGAAATTGCAAATATTCTGGGTTCCTTGAATTTTTTTTTTTGAAATGAAAGAGCAATGACTTGAACAATCACATCACAGGGAGTCCCTGGACCTTGGAGCTCTGTGGTCACTGCGGAGCAGAGTGACCATGACTGATCCTGGGGCTGGGATCCATTCCAATCCAGAGCAGCAATAAAGACAAGTGTCTTCTGCAAAATTTACACCTACATTTGTGTTCTTATTGCAGACAAACTCTGGGTTAGAGGCAGTTGCAGCTGGATTTGTATTCATTCTTTTTCTTGCAAGAATAAGTTCATACTGTATTAGTGGTAATAAAGGAATGGGTGAGGATGTAAATGGAAAGAGTGGGAGGATCTTTTATGCAAAAGAAAGAGTGGGCTGAACTTCCAGAGGTGCTTGGCAGGGCTACCCACGTACCTGCAGAGCACAGCCTGCCTCTTCAAAACAGGAGGCATCTGGAAAAGGGCGATTACCCACTTGGCTCCCTCCTCACCAGGGTTTGGAGAGTGCAGTTATGAAGTTTCTAAATTTGGTCCTGCATAGCAGCTCTCTGGAAGGGACACAAGAGCTGGGTGAAGAGATGTCCCTCTTGCTTTGGGAGTCTGGGCAGAGAAGGGAGAAACCGATGGAATGTGCTCAGCCAATTCCAGGGAAAAGCACCTGGCACCAAATCTGGAGCTTGACCTGAACCTGTTCACGTTTTGGAGGCCTTTGGGGGGTTTGTTTCAGGCCAAATCACTATGAGATCAAGGAGAAAGTTTTTATCAATTTCGAATTGCCTGAACAAAGCAAAAACTTTTTAGGACTAAAAAGGGAGAAACATATGTTACACATGAGAAAAACATCTTATCAGGAAGAATATGGAGAGAGTGAAATGACTAACGATGAGGTTTCTGAGACTTTGCCACAAAAATTTTATAAAAGGAGGCTCCTGAAAATCCTTCAGATGGCTGTGGAGTGATCTCATTCGCCAAGCAGAGAAAAATTATAAACGAGTGTGTATTTTCCAACCTTTTGTTTTTCCATTTATACTTTACAAAGCATATTTCATTTGGACAAAAGAATTTAACCCCCTTCAATTATCTAGACATCAAAACCCACAGCACGGGACAGGGATTCAAGCCAGAGGCCTTAGGCAGGGATACTTTCTGTCATCCTCATGGTCCCTGGCCTCATCTGGTGCTACTTGTGGTCCTCCACAGCTATTGGCCTCACCTACTGGGTGAAGGTGAAGGATAAATTCTTGTAAGAGAGAGGAAAAAAAGCAGGTCCCTCTTCCCTCTGTAGCAGGGACAGCTACTGGTGCCTGCTTCTTCCAAAGTTTGAGTGCTTAACTCGGTATCCCAAGTACAAAAGTATTTTGGTTCACATATACATGCATACATGCATATATATAAAAATATCTATATACACACCCACACGTGAAGGACAGCAATCAGTTTTATTCCTTTGCTTTGCAGTCGTCAGTAAATTTAGTATATTCATGTGAATAGTTTAAAGAACATGTCCTGTGATCTAAGTGAAAGGGAAAATATATCCACAAGATGATCAAGTGTGTGTAAAAATAAACAGCTTGATTGCTCTTACATGCTCTTCTTTTGTGCAAGCAAAGAGAAATGCAGAAAAATTGCCACATTTCATCATGTAGGACAAGGGGGCCCAGGTGACACCCTGATCAGGTGTGCATGCATAATCATTCCCAAAATAATCACCCTTTTGAATAATTTCACTCCAAATATTGCAGCTTCAACTTATTCTCTGCAAGTGACTCATAAATCTTTACCGTGAATGTGAATCAAGTTTCAGAGCCGCAGGCTCAGGAGCTTGTTGGATTTATTCAACTTTAGTCTTTATTTATAGACATAAAAGTGTATTATTGGTTGTAACATCCAAACAAAGGAAAACAGATTGTAAGCATCCATTAACATTTTCCCAAAAGGGAAATCTGGAGTTTCTCCTGGGTCTTTCAGTCTCTCCCTTGTAATATTAAGATGATGTCATAAACTCATAATTACTTTGTGATGCTCTTATGTACTCCGTAGTTGCTTGTACAGAGATGGTTATTTATTTTCTGAGCAGAAAAACTGAACAATACAAACAGGTGGGAGGAAGGAGATCGCTCTTTGGTGGTTTAAGGTTTGAAGGACCCTGATATTTTATTTCATCCTAATGCAATAATTTTCTCTGGTGTACACAAGGACACAGGTGTTTTATGTAGTATTATTAAAAAAAAATGTTTAATTAATATTCAAGTGTAGGATGCAAACACTTTATATCCACTTTGTAATGACTGGAGCAAAGAGCAATTTGGGGAGCAGTAATCTGCAGAAAGTGAAGTCTTTACTGCTGAATTGCTCCAGGTTCCTTCCAAAAATCCCTCTCTGATTAAGTGGTGGACTTAATGCTCTAATGAGGATCCCAGATTGCAAAAAAATGTATGAGTACATGGAGGGGAGGGAGGGAGCAGCCGACCCAAGAGTCTGGGGAAGTGCAAACCTTGGCAGATACCAGGGGCAGGACTGAGCAGTGCAAGGGGGTGGGTGTGCTCTGTGGAGACTTCCAGGGTGAGGGGTTTCCCAGGTACATCCATGATTGCTCCTTGTTTGAGGGCAGAGCAGGAATTTGTTTCCGAGCCATGTTTACCCGGGAACATTTCTGACCTATAAAAGAGCCTGATGGAGTGCTGCCTGAGTGACTTGAAATTAATAATTGATCTGGCTTGCTTTCTCCTCCTCATGGAATAATGGTGAGCAGGTTGTGATTTCCTCAGCTCCTTGTTATTCAGAAATATCTAACACATTTTTACTTTTTATTTTTTCCTCATTTCATTGCTTAGGTTTTGCAGGCATTTGGGTTTGGCTCAGTTTGGGCAGCACATTGGGGAATGAGCACAAGTCAAGTGTTAGAGATTGGGGTTATTGCACTGCTTGGCAATGTGCAAGATGTTCCCCTCCTCCCTGGGACACCAGCAGGGCTGCTGGGGGTGGGACAGGACCCTCTGCACACGTGTCAGGTAGATCGGGTTAATCTGTCAGGGGTCAGCCATGGGGTGTTGCAAACCTTCCCAGGGCTGGGGTTCTGGGAAATCCATTGCTCAGTGGGATAAACCCTTCCTTGCTGTTTTCTGCCCTAGTATGGGAAAAGGCACAAGTGCTTCTCACGCAGAGATGAGCAAATCCCTCTCTCTGGGAGCATACTTGGGGTGTGGGCAAAACTTTTCTGCAGCATGGTTTGCTTGGTGGAGGTGAACAGATAAAAGAAAAACCTCTCAAAAGCTGGTGAGAATATTCAGGAGCGTATTTTGTTCCCAGTACTCAGTCAAAGCTAATTTGATGGAGAAGAGAAAAATCTCTTCCTTCCTGTGCAAGGAGCATAAATATCCATTTCAAACAATTCTTTAAGGACCTAAGGTTTCTTATTACTCATTGCTAACCATTTTAATTTCTGACCTCTTCTGCTTGACTAGCTGCAGACCGTTCCATGACCCTTTAGGATTCCAACGCTGAGATTTATGTCCTAGCCCAAATTTCTGTGAATTACTGTTATACTGAGCCTCTGACAGAATTTGAAGCTGGCCTTTTTGTTTCCCCTCTGCAGCTTTCCATACTTCTCCCTTTCTAGCGCTTCATTTAGGCTCGATGGATATAATTTTAACCATTCTCTCCAACTCCACGCAGACATTCATAATGCAGACGTGAACAGAAAGGGACTCAGCTTGGTTGAGTTCGTTGCATTTCTCTCAAAATTTTCTTTGGACTTGTGGATTGTCCATGCTTTTTATGTTGGATACATAGTTTATTTTATTTATATATTTATTTTTTAAGTGAGCGCCGTTACAGCGTATTTTAAGGTTGTCTTTCCACAGTCATCATGACTTTGTCTACACAGAGGGTTATGCTTTTTTTGCCTTTGTATTCCAATTTGGTACTTAAGGATGACTTTTTTTGCCTTGCCGTGGGTGGTTCAGGGTGTGGGGCAGGTTGGAGAGAGTGGAATCCAACTCGAGCGTGGACTGACTGCTCAATCTTATATCCTAAGGTTAAACTCAGATCCTAAAATGTGAACCTGATGCCGCACAAATGAGAGAGAGGAGATGTGTTAAAGCACCAGGAGTTCACCTGTGCTCACGTGGGCCGGTCAGGAAAGCTTATGTGGAAAGGGATCTCTGGAAAAAAGCCTCTGGTTGATCCAGCCCCTTGCTGAAGGCACTGGGGGCGAAGCAGCCGTGCTCCTGCTCCTGTCTCTCTGGGCTGCTCACAAATCTTGGCTCCAAACCAGGGTTTCCCATTTCCTTTGCCTTTCCCCTCAGCCTCTGATGTTATCAACAGGCTCAGAAAAGTGCCAGAATTCAGGAGGGGAAGGAGTAAGTAAGGTTCCATGCCATCTCTCAGTTCCTCAAGCCCCTTTTGCACCAGATGGGAGGAAGGGACAAGAAATATAACTAATATTGCTGAATCTTAAATAGATTCTTGATCCGGATTCCTTACTGACATTAGACTTATTTAGGATACATCCTAAAGCTAAGATTGATTGCTTTGAGTTACCTCCATGTTAATATGTATCTCTCTTTTTAAAATTACCTCATTTTATTTCTTCTCTAGACCACATTCTTTGAGAGCTACAAACTGCCTGGTGCTACACTGGCCAGCCTGGTAATTAACCTGCCATGCAGTCATCCAGGACTCTCCCTAAACTTGTAGCTGTTTACTTGGGATTTTCTCTGATATTGTTTCTGGGATTTATTCCCTCCTCCTGTCTGCAAGGATGTGGGTTAGTCAGCACTCAGGTGTGGATGTGAGCCCATGTTTATAGTGACTGGTAAAGATGGAAGTGGGCTTGGAATGATCAGCTAGTTGTGATTTTCCTGGAATTTCCTCCCCAGTTCTTTAGCAGACCTTTCTCAAAACCCCGTGTGTCCAGAGCGTGGTGACCTGGGAGCCGAGCACTGAACATTGTTCACATCAGAACAGCAGTGCATGAATGAGGGAATCTTTTTGTCACTATGGTGATGTGCCAACCCCATGGATGCTATTTTATGATTAGAAATTAAAAACTTACTCGCAGATTCCGAGGCGAAATTTTGCTTCTGTGTGTTCATTTAGGATTTAGCCCCAAGTATTAATATAAAATTTAAAATTGTGTCCTTTCCACTGAAATCCAGTGTGGTTACAAGGTTCTAATAAATATTATGTCCTTCCATCATGCAATTAAAATTTTCCACCTCATTTCACAATGCAAAACACTCACATGTTGTCAATCATTTTGAAACATGATTTTTTGACATCATATAATTTCACTTCATTTTTCAGACAGACATCACACCAGGAAATTATATAAGAAAGGATCCTATTATATCTTTATTTTTCCACCAAATTTCACCTTCAAATACAGACATTTGTGTACATTTCAGTAATTCTGACAATAAACTTTCAAGGAGAAACGAATGGCATCTCCAGAGCCGGAGATCAGCATATGGAGTTCCCTGCTCTTCAGAGACTGCGGCTCCGGCGCCGGCACCTGGTTAGGAACCGCTGGTGTAGCCACGGGAAGTTTACAAGTCTTCATGCACGAAGTGAAAAGGTTGCTGCTTGAAACAGATACCACCTGGGAGGCAGGGAGGGAAACATATGCATGTTTTTGAACTTTCCTGTGTTTAACAGTTAGCAGACACTAATGAATTGCCAAACAGCCCTGATTTTAAAGCGCAGTAGTCAGAAGTAAGGGGACTCGCTGCTTGTCAGGTAGGCCACCTGTTCAAGAAACCAAAGCGCCCCTGCCCTGTGCCAGGAGAAAAGCTGCTGCTGTTTCAAACCTCTGCTCTGGGCTGTGTGTGTGTGTGTGTGTCATTGTGCTGCTTCCTATCATGTGAGTCAGAAATGAGATAGAATATCTCAGACTCATTATAGAAGTCTGGTATTCAGCGACAGATTTTGACCAGAGTTGCGTGTAAATCTGGGGGAAACACAGCCTGATTGGAATTTGTAAGTGCTCAGGCATAGGCTGGCAAAGTAAGACAGGAGCAAACCAGGCATGTGAAAAGGCAGAATTAAACTTCTGGTTGTAAGTGGGTTAGGTTTCAGATATCCTCTCCTGGTTTGTGATGTCCTTGGAAATTGGTCCAAAACCCTCTTTCCTGTCTCTCAGGGCTCAGCTGGAAATGGCAGCACGTTGCCAGAAGATGTCTGAATCTCCTCCATCCTTTATTTTAGTGCTGCCATGGGGACTTTGCTTCCAGGCGAGGTGATCCCAATATGTTCTACTTAAAGGTCTGCTGGGTCACACAGTCAAGCAGCCACTATTCTGCTAAGGGAATGTGCAAACAGAGCTGCTGACCTACCAGTAAACCCACTGCAGGTAGATTAAGATGAAGTGCTCAAAGTTCTGCTCGTTGAAGTCAGTGCTAGAGAACCTGTGCTTGGGGAGTGCAGGTAGAGCTGTGCTGTGGAGTGCAGAGGTACTGGGTTTGGTCTCTGGAGCCAGCTAAATTGTGCTATGTGGCCAGGAGCTGCATGTGTTGGGAAGTGCTGCCTCTTAACCTGCTGGGATTGAACTCAGTTTTAGGGTTTACAGTAATAAATGACAATATTGAGCTAAGGGAAGAAATGAGCAGAGTCTGGGCTGCTGCCCCACGCTCTCCTCCCAGCCATGGGGCTGCTGCTTTAAGTGATTGAGACTATTCTCTTTTCTATTCTATTTTAGGTGGTGTGTGTCTGATAATCTTGCTGTGACGGTGGGTTCTGGTCAATAATTCTTGCTGGCAGAATTATTCCCAGGCATCACATGCAGCCACACAGACTCAGGAAACTAAAGGGGCTCAGTTCTTTGTTTTCCACTCCCAAACCAGCTGGTTTTACTTGGTGAAACCAGGGAGAGGTGTGAGCAGTGCTGGAGATCCATCAACCAACAATGCAGTGTGCCAGGAGAAGAGCCAACAGCACCACCAGTGTGGTGCTCCAGAGAAGCTCTGGTTCGTGGTGACACGGCTGGTGGAGAGCCTCACTGAGGCTGTGATGGGGTGTGGAAAACCCCCATGGAAAAACACCCTTGCAAAGCTGGCTGTGATGCCCATCTCTGCAGAGGGTGGCTGCTGTGGTGGAGGTGGGAAAGTGGCTTTTAGGGCAGTTGTGATTAAAAGTGAGGAAAACCCTACAACACAACCCAAGGTGGTAAATTGGTAGTGAGTGATAGCAGAGAGCTGGGGGATAGTGAGCTGGTTCCCTTTATCACTCAAAGTGGCCTGGAGAAAACTGGCAACGATCTGGTGGGAGAAGAGCAGAGAGGGCAAGCAAGCAGAAAATCATGAGAGAAGGTTGTTACCACCACTTCCTTCCTCAAGCTGCAGCCTAGCTTGGGGCTCAGATTCAACAGGAAGTTCCTTCAGCATAACAAGCTCCCACCCATCAGCTGAGCTGCACTCACCACTCGTGTGCACCCTCTCAGCCCACAACAGTTGCAAAGTAGCATCATCTAGCTTTTTTTTTTTTTTAATTAGAGGCCTTAACCAGCTTGTGGAACTTTGGTGTGGGTTCAGTGGGTGTGCACGGTCCCCCGCGGGTATCCCAGTCAGCTGCAGGGCCGTGCCGTGGGTCAGGGAGCTGCGGGTTAGAATGGTGCATTTTCTGCCTTGAAACTAACTGGGTTCTTGTATAACACCAGCCCTCAGTGGTCAGATTGGTTCTACTGCAGAGGCCACAGAGGAGTAAATACTCCAGTGGAAGTGCAGTGCAAGTGATTTCTCCTGGCCTGATCCTGAAACCACTGGGGTGTGCCGCATAAAAACACACGAGAAATCAGTCTGATGATCGACAAGATGGATCTTCCAAGGGGTCCCTCATGAGTTTAACGTGAAATGTGCTTTCCCTGAATTGGGGCAGGGGTGCTGAGCTCCTCTCAGAGCTGTCCCCCCCACCGTGAGCACACTGTCAAGGCATGAGCTGCATCTGGGGAGTTCTGGTTCTCGTGCACGAGCACAGCCCTCTGATTTGCAGGGCGGGGTGTTAATTCAGAGATCTGTCCTTCAAAGCAGGGAAATGATGAGGTAAGAAATCTTTCTGTATTTTTAATATATATATACACACACACATATAAATATAGATGAGATTATTCAAATGCAGCTTGAATATATTTTGCCTAATCCATATAGAGTTTTATCAATATTTCTTTGTTTATTCTCTTTCATGCCAGCTGCTTTCTTTATATATTTCCATTTTGTACATTTTTCAGAGTGATTGGATCATGTTGCACACACTTCTATTGAAATATTAAGTGTTTGCAATCCCCATTCATAGGCACCAGCTCTGTTATTATGATCCATCATTTCAAAATCCACATATTTGAAAAAAGAGAGCTTAGCTAGCCCTTGAGTAGCAGAGAGCATTAGACCCAAGGAATCTCATTCATCTTGTCAATAATCTGTGGATTAACACCACCGAATTGTTTGTTTCATTGGCACGTCCTCACTGTATATTTTTTAAACAAAATGAGCGTGTGGAAGCCCCAGTGGGGTGAGGTCTGATGGAGGTTGGAATTGTGCTGGTGTCAGCTGGGAGACAGAACTTCCCAGTTGTGCCCAGCCTCCGGGCATCTCGTGATGGTTGTGGTTTCGGTCCTGCTGTCAGGAGACAGGAATCCTGTGATGACCAGGGCGGCTTGTCGGTGTTATCTGTGAGGGAAGAGCCCTCCCTGTGCTTGGGGTTTTCATTCCCAGCCAGCCTGCGGGAGGACTTGCCCTTGTCTGCTCAAACACAATGGGTTCTGTTAGAAAGGCTCTTTCCCTCACTTTCTGCATCCCAGGGGGAGACGTGGTGGATGGGCAGAGGGCTGACCAGGCGGGTGCAACGCTTGCAATGCAAGAGGAACCCACAGCCTGTTTTGTGTGATACGGACAAGCTTGGTGACAGTGCTGGCCAGGGTCCGACGGTGGCCACAGCAGACTGCGGAGCATCAGCTTTGAGCATCCATGCTGCTCTGGGTTCTCCTGAACCACAACACTGCCGTCATTACTTTTCAGACGGGGCTCTCACGACCCCTCGGGGCAGTTTGACGCCCCCGTTGGCTTTGGCACTGCTGCCAGAGCCAAAGGAGCGGTGAAGCCCCTGGTGACACTCTGACATCCCCCTGGCCGGGCAGGCGCAGGACAGCCCAGCAACCAGACCTCAGCTCGCTGTCCGTGGCCTTTGCAGCCTCTGTGCGGGTCGGCGGCAGCGCCGTCGGGGGCGCGAGTGGCGGTGGCGGAGCGGGGACCGCCGGCAGCCGGGCCATCCATCACCGGCGCCGCTCCGTGCGGCACCGTCACCTAGCAACAGCCCGGCCGCGGCAGGTGGGACCTGGGGGGGGAAAATAAATAAATTTAACGTAAAAATAAGGCAATAATTTAGAAACGCGCGTTTCTGTTTTAGCAAACGCGAGTGTTTGGGGCGGCGGGGTTGGAACTGGAAGCTGGAGATGTTTTTGCTTTGCCTCCCCGTGACTCCAGGCTCTGGAGTGGGGGCTGCTGTTAAGAGATGGAGCTATCCGTTTCATTTGTACCAGGCTTTAAAGTTGATCCTGACACTGGGTGATTGCCTTACCCTGATTTTTCTTTCTTTTTTCCCCCTCACATGCTATCAGAAGTAATATAATTAAACTACGGAGTGGGCTTTTTTAACATAACTTCTACTTCCAAGGCTGAACTTTCAGGTGTGATTTTTTTTTTTTTGAGTGAGAATGAAGAAAAGGAGAAGTATATAAACTCAAATTATCCCTTTCTCACTCTTTTAGAACACCTTTAAGATTGCAGAAGTCTTCCGAGCTCTATATTGGCGATTCGTGGTGCAGCAACTCACTGCAAAATCCGCTCGTTCGTTTTCGCTGATTGAATTTACTGATTGTTAATGTGTATAAAAGTGTTATGTACTTTTGAAGTAATCTCCTGCTAAAGGATTTATAGGAAAGGCTATTTAAATGTTGCAGCGTTTTCTCTGTTGTTATGACAGTATTATTGAGTAAATAGTTTAATTTTAGTGCCCTAGTTAAAAAAAATCCATAATGACCGTCACATAAAACGTTTGCTGTTTTTATTTCTATATTTAGTTCCCTCCGAAGACACTGGAGTTGAAAATAGGCTAGTACCTAAGACATGAATTCTGTTAAATATTAAAGAGATCTCATCAATGATTTTATTAGTCTCAGTACTCAGTGAAGGCCGCACTGACATCTGAAGCCTAATGATTTTTTTAATATATTTAAAGCCTCGTACTGCACCTTTAAATATTGGACAATATTGAAAAATATAGAAGTACTTTTTTGTATATTAGCTTTAGGCAGAACTGTTGTATGATTTCCACTTCTTTCATGACATTGTAATGATGTTACCACATACAACTTTATCTTGCATGAAAAGGTGAAGTCATGAGTGATTTCTCCAATTTAAAAGCACTCAACCCTCACAGTGCTAGAAATGAATATTTTGCATATATTCATGCAACAATGATTCAATTTAAGATTTCTATTTTCAAACATTGCTTGAAACCTTCGGTATGTTAGTAGTAAAATTGCCAAAATGTGTAATAAGATTTATTATAGATGAGTAGCATTTTATTTAGTATTTCATGTTAACACGCTTTTAGGGTTACCCTGGTTTAGCAGAAGAATTCATCTTTCTTTTCTAATCAGAGCTAGCACTTTATTGTATTATTAAGATACACTTACTGTGGGGTTGTATATCACTGTGGGAGCAGAGTTTCCTGTGCCTGGCAAACCTGCTCCTGGTTGATGCACAGAGCCTGCCTCCTGCACCCAAACCCCACCACTCACACTCTGCCATCCACGGCCCTTCCCTTTTATCCTGCTGCTTAGTTTTCCTCCTAAAAAGCCGTCTTGAGCTCTGTGACACACCCAGGTCTCTGCTCAACCAGACCTCAGCTCTGCCCTGGGGGCACCCGCAGTGGCAAGATCACCGTCCTGGGATCACGATGTTGCAGTGGCAAACCCCGTCCTGGGATGACCAGCACAGTGACCACAAGACAAACCACGTTGGTGGTGAGTTTGCTGGGAAGCTCCACCTTCATCACCTGCTCGTGGCACTGCTTGTCACAGAGCTGCAATTCCCCTGGCCATCTGTGGCTGGGAAATGTGTGGATGCATTTCGGTCCTGGTGCCAAGGCCACCACATATTGATCTCCGTGGCTTTGCTGTCGAGGCGTGTGTGGCACTGGGAGCTGGGAGATAAAGCAGCAGAGCAGGTGCTTGACCCAAAGCAGAGGACATCTCATTTCTGCTCCCTCACGGCCTTTTTTGTGCTCTGGGCAGGTTGCATTCCTGCCCAAGCGGCATCATTGTGCGTGCATCATTTTTGTGACTGAGGATTGGTAGGACTGGGCCTGAAAAATTCCTGGCATTTTGATCCTTTGACCAAGATCCAAATCCTGGTGCCTTTTTTTTGCCTCCAGTAATCCCTTCACACTTAGCTCCAGTGCAGCCACGTAGAGAGGCCCACAGGTAAGGGGAGAACCACCACTGAAATGCAGGTGTGAGGGATGTGTGGTGATGAGCTACTGTGCTGGAGTGATGAATATGTTTACATCTTTTAAAAGTTGTAATTCAGCACGGATGAGCGGGCGTCCCCCCCTTCCACATTCATGTTTGATTCACAAACAGAAAGAAATGATCTACTATTAGGAAAGATTTCTCTTTGACTGGGGAGCTGGAGATAGTAGTGAGAGTGGCTTTCATAGATGAAAATAATTGTACACTTTTTGTATTATTATTTTTGGCAAAGAGCTAGCGTTTCAGCTTTCCAGAGTATTACATCATTACTTTGTATAATGCATCATAATGATAGAGTGAATGGAAACGAAGAAATGCCAGCTTCTGTTGCAAGTTTAAAGACAGACACACATTTTCAGCTGGGAAAGCTGCTGTTCAGCTAAGTGTTTTCCTAGATGAAACAAAGCTGCAATCCCACTTGGCATTCGCATTAATTGTGGACTTGCCAACAGGCCAGTTTCACTGGTGTATAAATTAGTGGAGAATTATTCAACTCATCTCAATAACTAAGAGAATATCCTCATAAAGCTTGCTGAGCTGTAAGACATCCCCCTCCCCCCCACTTTCCAGGGTATTTTGCACCCTATACTTAGAAAAATCACAGAATTTGCATGCTGTTCCAAAAAAAACCACCAACAACCAAACCCAAAAAAAAAACCCCGCAAAAAAACCAAACCCATACAAAGAAAGGCATCAGATACACTGATACCCCAGCACAGCAATGTGGTGACTATCTGCACAAAACAGCAAGTTTGTATGGGAAATGTCCAAATTAAGAGGGAATTTTCTGGTTTGTTGTTTGAGTTTTGAGTTTGGGTGTTGGTTTGGGTTTTTGTTTTGTTTTGAAATTCAGCTAGAAAGGCGAAGTGGAAGCGCCTGTGAAAGGAGCCTCATTTCCAACATCAGACACCCAATATCTCTCTGTCTGAACAAGAGCCCAGGAAGTGCAAACTTCCCCAAACTGTCCTGCCAACAGGCCTTTCTGACCTAGAGGGGGGATCACCTTTATAGTGACAGGATAATTTCATCTCAGTGCCATCTAATCCTTATTTTCTTTATGGAGACTGCCGGCAAAGGGTGCCAATTAGTGCCAATTGTGATGGTGGCTTTTGTGATGCAGACACCTGCCCACTAGGAATTGGACTGGTACCACCAACACACATATGCCACTAAACAGCTGTCAGATGGTAATGACTTTTTGGAGTAGAAGAAAAGGGCAGAATTTCATTCTGAGGCAATTTTCTGAGGAAATTTTTGTAATTTTTCACCTCTCGCTTTCCCCGCTCTTTTTTGGTATCTGAATTCTGAGCTTCTAATGAGAAAACAAGCCGTGAATTTTAACATAGATCTCACAGCACCAACTTCATCCCAAAACCCATGTGCTCCAGATGAGCAAAAGTAGAGCGAGAAACTATATTAATGGTATTCTTATTACTCCACATCATGTTTTAAACTTGTTATCTGTAGTCTGTTCCTTGTTCAGGGTACTTATCCCAGCAGCAGACAAATGAAACACTGTGTTTTCTTTTACTACTCTTCTGACTTTTTGGCTAAATGAGAAGACTGAATTAAATGTAAACATCAAACAATTTTTTTTTTTTTTTGATGACAGAGTGAAGTGCTTTGCAGCACTTCTGCAGCTCATGCCAACACAGGCACAATATTTCAGGATCTCTCTCATACTTTTATTAAACTCTCTTCTCATTTCCAGTCAAATCAACAGTCCCTTCTTTGATGCCTAAACAGGGGAAGTTTCCAAGCCTGCTTTATCCCTGAGTAATTATGTGTGCGTGTGTGTGCTTGTAGGAGTGTGTAGACATCCATCTGTACAGGCATGTGCACCTTGAACCAGGGCTTGTGGGGTGATTTTGGCACCAGGGTCACGAGTGGATTGGATTTCTTTACGGCAGATGGGCATTTCTGTCGTGTTGAGGCACATGAACCCCATAGAAATGAAGAACCCTCAGCTGGTGCTGGGCACTGGTGTTAGGGACACGTCTGAGAAGTGTGGGAGTGTCTCACAGGAGAGCCTTGGCGCTGTGTGAGGAGGGACCTGCAGTGCTGTTAGAGGGTTCCTGTGTCCCTTCCAAGCCTCGAGTCGCTGCTGAGAGCTCCTGACGCCTGATAGCCCCATCAGTGGCACCTTTCAGCGCTCAGCCAGCACACACAGAACCCCTTCAGCCTCTGCCCTACCGGGTGTCACACCTTGATTAGCCCAACTGCTCACTGCCATCAACCACTAAATGTGGATGTGAGAGGAAAGAACCACGGATAAACCCGAGGGTGGTTCACAGTAAGAAAAAAGGAGAATTCACAGTCGCGTTTAAAGAACACCTCTGTTGCCGTATAGACACATAACATGTAGAGAAAAAGTTTCTGTGAGTTTTTCAAGCGAAGTGAAATTAGTCAGGGGTCACTGCTTTTTATTAGGATTTGTTGCTGAGACCTGACAGAGCTCGAGAAGTGTTTGGACAACACTCTCAGGCACATTGTATGACTTTTGGGGATGGTGCTGTGCAGGGCTTGATGATTCCTGTGGGTCCCTTCCAAGCCAGTTTATTCTGTGATTCCGTGATCATTCCTTGTTACTGTTTCCCAGGAATGTAAAGCTTTGCCATAGCTCAGACCAGCTCTGTTATGACCTTCCTGTCTGTCTTTCTTGCATTTATTCATTACTCAAATGCTGACCATTTTAATGCAGCTGTAACTGGCTGTGGCCTCTGCCATGGAAAGGACAGAGTTTGCAGGTGGACTTGTAGCAGTTTCTGGACTTGGTGGTGGACTGCTCTCCCTGCCTGCCTGGAGAACTGTAACCCACCAGGAATGCCTGCACTGTCACCAGAACATCCTCTGAAATTTCACAGATTTGAAAGGAATGGCAGCCAGGGCAACCAGCATTCACAGGTTTGAGAGAGCAAACAGCAAACCTACAGAGGCTCAATCAGCTGTTTTAGGTTGTTAGCTTTTTTTTTTTTTTT
>VYXF01004084.1:366960-394678 GCA_013397295.1 Polioptila caerulea
TTTTTGGTAGCTTTTGACCATGTTTTTTTCTCAACTAGTTAGCTCGTTAAGGGCTTTCAAAACATTTTCTCTACATCTTGGGGTTGTTCCAAGGCTTCTCAGTTAGAGAGGACAACAGTGGGGCTGAGATTTTTGAAGCCTCAGCCCCTGCTCTGGCACTCCAAGTGAACGTTGTCTTTACAAAGGCTGCAAATCCTGGGCAGTCTTTTCCTGACACTGATGCTCAGATTGCAGAGGGGCTCCTGGGTTAGTTTTCTTTAACACACAAGGCACATTACCCTTGGGTGTGGAAGTGCTCTGCACTAGATTGTACTGCTGGTTTTTCAGTGGGTGAGTAGTTATGTGCCTGGGTGAGCAGTGGATACAAAGTCCAGCCTGTTATTCCACACACCATCCTCAAAAGCAAGTCAAGGGGTCCATGGAGCTCAGCAGGCCTCGTTGCTGGCACTGAAGTGAGAACACCTCTAAGAGGTGTTCTTTGTATGGTTTTATAAACAATGCAGACCTGTTTGAAACCATCCCGTGGGGTGTCTCCTGCACATCCTAACACAGAGTCCTCCTGAGGAGCGTGTACCACGCTGGTCTTCAAAACAGGAAACGTTCAAGGAAAATGCGGTAATTCTCCAAACCCCCTATCATTGTGAATTCATATCATATTCATTGTAATAGCATTGATCAAAATGAATTCATTTGGTATTCATGTAAATGTCACATGTACTTCCATAGGTGTTTCATTGTAAATTAGCATTTCTCAGAGGACACTTAAAATAAAGTGTTACTGAAAGTTCTCATTACACATATTGCTGAGATTAGTACATTAAGGATCATGTACTTACATAGTACTAATGCATTTCTGCCACTTAAAATGCTGCATTACCCATTTCTGATATCTAGCAAATATATAAAGCAATTTTGAGAATTACTGACATCCTGAAGGAAGTGGTACTTTTGTGATTAAATTGGCTTTGTGTATTTCACTTTGATTTACAAAAAAAAAACCCAAACCAAATAAACAAAAAAAGCCCACTGCTAAATACACTTAAATGATTTTTTTATTTCAACGACTTTGGCTTCAAGTGAAACAAACAAACAAAAAAAGAGAGTCACATCTAATTAGGAAAACAAAACACAAATATTATAAATGCTTTTGGGTGTTCAAACTTGTCTCACAAAGCCAAATTAGCTGATTCTTTAGTACACCGTGGCACAAGCTTTCTGATGCATTTGCTTTCAGATTATTCCTTCCTGAGAGAAAGCCAAAAAGTTCTGTGGTCTCAGGCAGATGCGTTTCTGACATCTTGAATTGTCCATTACAGCTTGTTTGGTCTGAAGTTATTTTTGAAAAGATGAAGTTTAAAGAAGACTACAGAGCATTTTATAAATAGCTGACAAAAGGTGCGTTACAGTAACTATAAAAAAAAGAGCATTGTTTGAGACCTGGAACACTCTAAAGCTGTCTGACAATGCTGTGGATGTCTTCTGAAAAGAATTGATGTAATTATTTTAAGGCTTTTTTGGTAACACTGATAAAAAAAAAACCCTCTAAAGCTTAACAGCAGCCCTGATCCTAGCAGAAACCTCTGGAAAAAAAAAGGGGGGGAGGAGATGGCAGCATTTTAGTGTTTATGCTGGAAGGGAAGAGGCAGATTTGGCCATGAGGAGTTGCAAAACCAATCCCATGATACAGTCTCCTAGCAAATATTTGCTTGCACTTCTGGCTTCATCCACACGAGCTGTGAACTTGCAGCGTGGATTTGCAGCATGTTCAGGTGGGCTGGGCAGGAGGCACCATTCCTGGAGCTGGCAGCACAGAGCACGATGGCATTGCAGCTGGAACACTGCTCTGGGCTGGGGGAGGTTTGGGTCTGCTCCTGCTGTTGTGCCAGCATGTCCCCTGTGCCAGCTCCTACTCTGTCGCTTGCCCTGGCACAGGCTGGGGGCATTTTGGGGATGAGCCTCCTGGAAAGGGAGGAGGGGAGGATGTAAAGGAGGAGATCTCATGGGCTTTGAGGGCTCTGGTATCTCATACAACTGCCCTGACCTTCCTCAAAGGTGTCCCTCCCCGGCCTTCCAGCTGACTTCCAGCTTTGGTGGCTGCTCTCTGCAGTGAGTTGAGCGGCATCCCAAGAAAAAGTCTGTCAAATCTGGGAATGGACAGCTCTGCACCTGAGTATCAGCTGTACATTAGTGCTCCATTTTGTCTCATGCTTCACCTGTTTTTTCCAGAAGTTTTCAGTTTTCCAAATGTTTGCCTAGTTGATAGTGTATGCCTGACTGGCCTGAGAAGTTGCAGTGTGGCAAACATCAGGACAGAGAGTGGAATCTAGGAATCCATTTCAGCTTAGAGCCATAATTAGCTAATGTGAGATAACAAATAGCTACTAAAATCACATGAAAAATATGATAGGGCTGTAAAGCGTGTTTTTAGAATCCTGCTCCTCCCCTTTTTCTGCCGCCTCCTCCTCCTCTTCAACGTAACGAGGACCCTAATAGGCTTCATGTATAAGTGCCTATTTTTATTAAAGACAAGTGTAATCTTTTGTAGTCCAAATGTCCCTATCATAAATGCTAACCGAGGAAAATATTAGGACTCATTTATTTATGAACCCGTTAATAATGAGGTGCAGTTATGGAAAAGGCTTTCTCAGCACAAAGCCTACTGAACAAACAATGCACACTGGGGAAAAGGAGCTAGTTAGCCTTCCTGACTTAGATAAAGCTATGGAGAAATGACAAGTGCCAGTAATTAGCAGAGCCTCTTCACCAAGATAACCCTATACATCTTTGTCTATTTCAATCACCAAAGACTCCGATTCAGTGTAAAATTAAAGCCGGGATGCCATCAATTTCTGTTAACCTCTTTATATTGTTCTGTGTTCATGCATATGTGATAGATAGTTTTTGTCATTTTATTAAATGGTGACATCTCAGTATGCATGTGACTAAAACTGTTTTCTCCTTAGCAAAGTATTTTAAATCATCTCTCCATTGCCTTTATTATCTCGGTTCTTCTGAGTCCTGATTGCTTTATTGGGCAGTATTGGCAGCTGTTCTGGGGGTGCAAATGTGTGTCCCTACTCGTCTTCCAAGGAGTGAGTCTGGAATTAAGGGGTCTGTGCCCTCTCTGCTACTCATGTGAGCAGGTACAGTAGCTCTGCATCTGTCTGCTTAACCTTCTACTGCATTTTTACCCCAGCAGGTGAAGAATTGTTGGTTGCAGTGATCAGCACTGACCCTGCTTTCCATGAGTGTGGCCTTCCCTCTCCACCCTTGTCTGGATGGGTGGTCCTGGGTTGGTTTTGGTGGGGTAGCTGCTGCTCACCTGCTCAGGCCACAAGCCAAAGAGTGTTGAACTCAGCTGAAAGGCTCTACCAACTTGGTGGTTCTCCACAAATGTAATCTGCAACAAAACTGCTTCTTTTCCCCACCTTAAATGGTGAACCCTTGGGGGTTTTTTTTCCCCTGCAGGCTTCCATTATTTGTGAGCTCACACTGCCTAAATTTCCCTGTGACTTTCAGATAAGTCAGCAAACACATTCACCTAAAGCTTAGCAAGGGGAAAAAAAGTTATAAATCAACCCTGTTTCCTTGACATGAGGGCAGGTTTGCTGGGAGTGCTCGCAGAGTGAGCTCTGAGTGACCTGAGAAGTTGCATGTGGCATTGGGTGTCATAACAAAAGTTCCTGCTGGCTCCATTTTCCTGCTCTGTAATGTCTTTTTACTTGTTTTAAGTACTCCAGGCCCTGACTGCTGAGGTTATTAATCTTCATCTGTGCTCTTTTTAAACTTTACTACTAGCACTTTTTTTGCCTCAGATATGCTTTTATTCATTCTTTTCAGCAGCAATAACCTCTCATATTGGCCAAATTAGGAAATAATTGCAAATAATAGAGAATCCTTTTCCAGCTCTACAGTAAAGGATTATATATGTGCTGTGTGTGAGAGATGGCACAGAGTGTAAATACCAAAATATGGGCAAATAGGCAGAGAAGGGAAGGATGTTGGGTGGCTCTCACTCTGTTGCTGCCTGGCTCAGGGGTCTTTGTGTTCAGAGCACAGCCCATGGCAGAGAGTCACACGTGGTGGTTTGTGCAGGAGGAGGAAGGGAAAAGCAAGGGCTGGTTTTGCAGTTCAGCTCATGCCAGTCCCTGTTTAGGAAAACCTGGCCAGGGTCTTTTAGATTATTGAGGTAGAAACAGCTTTGGGTGAATCAAATTGAGACACTCATATTTTTTAAGCAGAAGCATGTGACCTTTCTTGGTTTTGTCTGAGTGGCCACAGTATACACGGCTTGTTTCTCTGCAGTGCCAATTCCAGGAGTTCTACCCCTCTTTCCCCATGTGTGGTATCAGTTTTGGATCTTCACCCATTGCTATGACAGCTCTCCAGTCAAGGAGCTGAAACCAGGAGTTTATTCCTGACTTTTATCACAAGTCACCCATCATAAGTGGCCAGTAATCTGTCCCAGCTCTTTGCAAGCCAGCAAAACTTTCTAATCAGGCACCATATTAATAATTACTTTTCAGTAACAAGTATATATGTAGGACTCTGGGATATGCTTGTGCCATATAAAAAGCTGCTGCTTTCAGGTGCCTGGCTGCTCTCATACATAGGGATTTTGAGGATCAAAGCTCCTATGAATGTTATTCACAACAAATAATTGTGCCAGCTCTTGGGAAGAAAATACGGCGAACGTTCATGTAATGCTGCCGTCTCAGCTGGGGAGCAAGGAAATACATTGACTGTAGGAGAGCAAAGCTCTCTCAGCACTCTCATCACATTAACACTTACCTTCCTTCCTTCCAGTCAAAGTTCTCTGAGCTGCTTCTTTCCATTGTTTTTTATTACCCATTTGAATCAGAAAATAATATTTTTCCTCTCTAATTCAGGAAAAATTGTCATTGCCCACCTCCTGCTGAGGCAAAAGAATGCCAGAGCCCATCTCCTATAAGCTCCTTCTCACTTCAAATGCAGCCTGCAATGGCTCCTTTGGAAATGTAACAGGCTATTATAGAGATATGTATTTACACAGTATTTTAAGATGCACATTATCCACCTGATAGACCATGACAGCTCACCATTACAGCCTATTGAATAAAACCTCTTTCCACCACTTTTTTTTTTTTTTTTTTTTTCAAAGCAGATACTTTTCATGTGATGAATTGTGGGTCTGTTGTGCAAAGGTACAAGTTTGTCATGCAGGGCCGTAGGAGGACATCATTTACCTGCAAGCCACTGCAGCAGGACAGTGCTCTCACCCTGCCCCATGGAATGAGCTATTCTGGCCAGAGGGATGCAGACTGAAAGAAAGTGAGGAAAAAGCTTCATGAACCTGAAGGGAAATGTTACAACATCTGTTTACTGGTCTGCAGCTTGTTATAAAGGAGATCACTCCTGCAGAGTCATTTTCCATCTTCCTTGGCTGGTCCTGTTTTTTTAAGGGACTCCTCTATTTTGAAAGCATCTCTGCTTGGCTTTCCCACCTAAACTTCCTGTGCTTGTGTGACTCACTCCAGCTGATCCATACTTGAACAGTTTCTCAATTCCAGGGATTCACGTTAGAGCCTGCCCTGCCCTCGGTGCCATCTCTCTCGTTGTCCGAGGATGCTCTGTTGGAATAGAAAATAATCAAAATTTTATTAGCCTGAAGCCAAGCGTAAGGACTCTCCCTTTCATTTCCTGTGAGTTCTAACTTAACAGGAAACAAAAGGCAACAGGGAAGGCCACAAGACCCCAACTTCAAAATGAAGCTGGCAGCCAAAGACACGGTGCCCCTACTGTCAAACAGGCTGAATAAGCTGCCAATAGACAAGATCCCCAACTTGTTAGAAGACGAAATGGAGCCCAGCCCTTGTTGAGAAACAATTTTACATTGCAGATGTTCATGAATGCATGGAAAATGTGGTGACTTCAAGTCTCTTTTCTTTCCCTATCTTCAGGATGTCAAAACTAATTTTTTAAGAGAAACTCTCTAACAGTTACAGTTGACTCCTGAGAAGAACTTGCATGTCTGGAACAAAAAAAAGACTCCCAGCCAGCTGAACAGTGTTGTCTTCTTCCCTCCCCCCATTCAAATTAAGCGTACACAACAGAAATACCAAACAGGCATGGGTTTTACATATCATGCCAATTCTGATCCGAAACAGTTTATTAATATAAATCACCTCCAAAAAAGGGAAAGATTTTAAAGGGAAGCGAACGGCTGCCAAAAAGACTTACACACAGAGCCAGTGCCTAACACTAAACCTCGTGGAAATTGTGTATTTCCACTCCTCATGAAGCCAAGCAGTGGGGAGCCCGTGCTTTGAACCCTGCGTGGGACACTTGCTGTGAGCCCCCACTAGAGAGCATATGGTTTGAGAGGAAACAGAAACCCCATCCAGAAACGTGCTGCTCTCTAACCAGTGGATCTGAAAATAGTCCAAACCCATTCCCCTGCAGGAGGGGACCCACGGGCCCCATCCAGTCTTTGCCATGGCTCTTCCCCCCATCAGGGAAGTCGCTGGGAGCTCCCACCCCTTTGAGGTGACTCCTCTGCACCTCCCACAGCAGAAGGGGATGGCTTGGAGGGGAAAATGTCACCCTGAGGGCCTGCCATCCTTAGGATGTCTGTAGTGAAGTCATCCTTAGGGTTCCCACAGCGTGGGGACTCACCCAGCTCCATTCTGCTCCAGACCTTTCCCTGGGCACTCCCAGGAGGGCTTTCCTGGTGTCCAGTCCAAGGATGGAAGCTGACCTTAAGTCTGTAGTTTTGTCCCAAATATCTCCTCCTTGACTCTTGACTCTTTCACCAAGCAGGACTGACCAGCCCGAAGTTGTGGATTCCTGGATTTCCTAGGTCTGTTTGGGAAACTCGTCCTCACTTTTTAAACAGTGTATTCGGTTTAATTTTCATTATTTTTAGATGTTAAATTTTACATCAATACAGTATGTCTTAAACTACTGTATTAGAATGCTGCTTGACTCACTTCCAAATTGAAGACCTTTTAAAAAAATTGAAGCAGTCCAATAATTTTAAATCACTCTGCACTGTGCATTGCAATTTAAAATTATTGGAGTGCTTCAAATTTTTATAAGCCCTTGAATTTGGAAGTGATCGAGGTTCTGGGCATACTCAGTGTAGAGCAATTTAAAATTATAAGAGCTGTCAAATTTTTATATAAGCACTTCAGTTAGAAAAGGGATTTGGGTTCTGGGCATGTGCAAAGGGGAGCAATTTAAATTATTAAAGTGCTTCAATTTTTTTTCTAAGCACCTGATTTTGGAAGGGTTTTGGTTTGTGCAGCCTAAAATGACAACTTCCTTTGAGAGTTTCTTCTTTAAAAGAATTTCAATCTTGCAAACTAAAGTATTCTTTAAAATATGAATTCACTGATACTTTAGGAACTGATTTGCACAGAGCTTGGTGCCCAGAACATCTATTTTTTTCCCCTCATTTTATCATTTCACTCTTTAAGGGGCAAATTGATGGTATAGAAATAACAGCCTCTTTGGATTCTAAATTTTTTCCAACTGTTGCACTCATGGTACAAAAAGGAAAAAAAAAAAAAGTGGAAAAATGAAAAATTTGATGAGAAGGACTGAATGCTTTTTCCATGGACTATCCTGCCTGGCCAAGAGAATTTAGAAGGCATGCAAAATTGAAGCAATTTGTTATTAAATCTCATTTTAATGTCTCTCAACACTCGAAATGAAAGCCATGTGATAGCCGATTGAATGTGAAGCAAGGAAGTTGGAAAGCAGTTTTATTTGCACACTCACTCTCTGTAGTGAAGTGATTCCTGCCAGGAGCTGTGCCAGGATCGCCATCTTTGCCCCAGATCCTGCCATGTCCTTCAGCATGGCAGTGCTGGGCAGCAGGAGCAGCAAGGGCAGCAGGGAGGGTGCAGTTCCCAGCCCGGATCCCACTCGCTGCTGCCGTGGGGCCGGGGCAGAGGGAATGGGCGCAGCCGGGCTGGAGATCGCTGTGTCCGGGTGCGCGGGGAAGAGGAGACCGAGGGATGCCCTCGCTGAGCTGTCAGCGCACAGAGGCTGGGCAGATGAGCATTTCCAGCCTCTCCACTCGTGTTTCTCTCTGCTCTCCCTTTTTAAAACCAGGGATTCACTCCACAGGGCAGGGGTCAGGGTAATTAGTGAATGGATAAGGGCACCGTGTACCTTAAGCCTCGCGTACCAGGAATACCTGCAGCGTGGAACGGTGCATTTCATCAAATGCCAATTGAGTGTTTTCTTCCCCTTGAATGCTCCTTTCACTTGTTACCATGGAGGTGATAGGTGACCATTTGTAGTTGTTTGTTCCTTGGAAAATGAAGTTTTTGAATAAAAGCCAGTGATCAAATTAAATAGGGGCGAAGATCTGCCGGAGGTGAAATTCAAACAGGAGCCAGATTAATCATATAGTCAGGAATGAAGGGAAAAATCCCTGAAAGCATTTTGCTTTTTCCCTTGGAGTTTTTGTTTTGTTTTGTTTTTTTCCAAAAAGTAGAAGTATAAAAATGATTTCTTACTGTCCGTGGTATTAACTGCATCATTATTTTGGGATGTGAAACCCAGGGGTTGTTCTGTGCCAAAAGGACAGGGAATGGGAGACCTTTTTTTGCTTGGTATATGTTGATTTGGACTGTGCTTTCATTGAACCCTTGTGGAATTTTGTGGCAGGCATTGGCTGAGTTCTGTCCGGAGATGGGATGTGCTGGGGCCTCGTGTGAGCGTGGCCAGGAGCCACCATGTGTGGCTGTGTGAGTGGTGAGAAAAGGCTTTCCTGGGAAGAGTTTGGTAGTGCTGAGATCTGCCCACGCCATCTCCTTCTGTCCAGCCTGTGGGCGCGGGCATGGGTTGGATTAAGAATCCGCCAGGGCAGAGGAGCAATCGGGGCAGGTCCGTGCAGGGCTGGGCGTGTGTCAGACCAGGGGCGTGCGAAGGCAGCGGGGATCAAACACAGAGGAACAGCCTGGCCCTGCCGGCCTGAATCCCTGGCCCCAAATGACAGAGGGAAGCGACTCGGAGCCGCCGCCCGCCAGGCTGACGAAGGAGCACCGAGGCTGCCTTAAAGTTCCCGTCTTGCTGCCTCACTTCAGACGCTGAGTGCTCGAACCCCGCTTTTGGGCTCTATTCCTGCTCATGTTGACAGGCTTTTTTCCCTCCTTTGTTACACTGTGCAAACCAAATAGAAAGTGAGGTGAGCTTGTCTGAGCAGATGAAAGATGGCAAGAAATTGGCGCTTGGGGACCAGTGTCTTGGTGACATCGACTCTGCAGTCCTTTTTTTCTCTCTCTCCCTGGCTTCCCCTCTCCCTCTCATTCTCTCTGAAATGGTCTGTGCCTCCAGTAATTTACATAATACTCTTCTGACACCTTTACTTTAGTCATCAATCACGGTACCTTCTCTCAGTCTATCTTTTGTCTGAGCATGTCTCTTCTTTATCAGGCCATGCACAAAAGATTAATTTCACAGTTTTTCTCCCTTCTTTCTTTCCTTGCAAGATACAAAGCTCATGAAATGACAGAAGCAAGATAATGAAAACAACAATGCAAGCAATTTTTTTTTTTGTTCTTGCTGGTTGGATCTCAAGATACTTTTTTTAACCTCATTGTGTGCCATCTGTCTTAGAAAAGGTCTGCTCGGTATTTTTTAATACAATTCTGATGCTGTTCTGGAGACTACCTGGGGGGAAAAAAATACATATTTTAATCAGGCCATAGGTACTGATTTAAAATTAGAAAAATAAATAAAGGAAAAAAGGAATTTGCTGAACAATTAAAGTGAGGGGTCCATTTCTAATGGTGGCATGGGCTACTGCACAGTGCCCATGCCCCAATTAATATTAATGATCTTTTGTGCATAGCAAATTTATGGCGTTTGATTGACTCACACAACTACACTTCAAGCTGTCATGTAAAGTGAAATATATGGGCACCATGGCCTAATTTGCATATGCATATGTTCTTAATATTAATTAGTCTAATGGATCTAAGGACCTGCAGATAATTTGAGTACTGGGAGAAGAGAGGCAAACAAACAAAACGAAACTCGCTGAACAGTGCCCTGCTATGGATTGGTCCTACAGTCAAATAACTCTCCCAAAATGCAAAATAATTGGCATGAATTTCTCCTCCTTCCCCATGTCTCTCGCAGGACCAGCTGAATTAAAATCTTATCCCATATAATGCATTGTTTTGGCTCTGACCCTGACACTTCTTAATTTGAAATGCTTAACATGCCAAGTAGATTACAGAATTACAGACAGAGGAGTTTGAGTGCAGGGCTTATGGGCGTAGGTCAGGGCCATGAGACTTGCAGCCCTGCGAGGGGGCTATTTCCCAACACACCTGTGCAATTCCATTAATATTAATGGGAACCATGCGAGTTTATTGGGGGGAACTTGGTCTCCCCAGCTTGGCTTTGTGTTAGCATTGCCTGGTAATGATGGCGCAGATCTCCAGATGAAAAACAGCCACTTTTGCCCACTGGGCTTTCAAAGTTGGTGAAAATTCATGTATTTGCTTCTCTAGGGAGCAGGAAGTGCCAGAGCACAAAAGCAAGGCGGTGTCGGGATAATCTTTTCTGTTTGACTTGTCAGTTGGCTTGTGGGAGGGCTGGTATCCTAATCCTGGCTGCACCCCGAAGTCTGTACAACTCTCCTGGGGATAACCAGCTTCAAGATGAAGACAACCTTTGTGTGATGGTGAAGAGGAGGCTGGCAGTGGGCTCCATGCACTAGATCCTTCCAGGACCACAAAGTGCTGGCAGGAATCAGCGAGGGAGGGAGGGAGGGATGGTCTGGGGTCCCAGCAAACTGGCTGAAGTCAGGAGATCCTCAGATCCATTATCATCCTGTGCAGCTGTGCAAGCAGAGTGTTGCATTACCAATGGAAAACGAGAGTGGACTGTGACTGGGAGCGACTGTGGCTTGGGGCACCCCTGAGCAGCATTCTGCAGGGAGGGTGTGCAGGATGGCTGTGGCTTCCCTGCAGTCCGGGCTGGTGGGGAGGTGGCAGAGGGGTGACCACCATCCCTGTCACCAGGGGAGCTCCTGCGCGGGCAGTTCTGGCGAGGCCTGGGCAGCCGCCCAAGCTGGGTGCAGGAGCTGGGGCTGCAGCTGCTGTACCACCCCTTCATGAGGGGGCAATCTGCAGGGATCCGAGCTCCACGTCTGGCAGGGAGGGATGGAAATCCCAAAGGCCAGAGCATAACAGAGATTTCCAGGAGAAAAGGGTGTTTCAGAGCCGGGAAATTCGTTAATGCTGTTCCTACCTCGGGGGACGTGGAGACCGCATCTCAGATCCGGTCCCTGACTCACCTGGGTTATTTTGGATCCAGTCCCTGACTCACCTGGGTTGTTTCACCTCCCAAAGAAAACAGCCCGTGCTGCTCCAGCCCGTTTCCAGCCTGCAGAGCTGTAATGAATCTGCAAGTTGCTGATTGCCTTTACGAGGTGCTAAGCACCGATGGCTGCCTGATGCCAGGGAGGGAAGTGTCAGCTCTTGCCCGGATCAGGTCTACAGTGAGTTGTTCTATAGAAAAAAATGACTTTCCTCTACGAAGGCATCACTTATATACCGAATATATATAACAAAACCTGGAAAGCCTCTAGTCACTCATTTTAGCTGCTAAAATGCCTTTAGGCCAACATTCCTGCTGTGAAAGGGGTTATGGACATGTCATATGGGGGTCATCAGTGAAAAATATACCCAACTTTTGTTATTCTTAAGTCTAAATCAAAAACCTCTTTTCACAATCCACTAAGGGACGATTTACTAGAGAGTAGAATGTGGTATCAATTATTTCTGTGGGCATCCTTTTTGTTATAAGAAGCAAAGAGGATTGCTTGAGAGTCAATAGCATGACTCCATCTCAGATTACTAAATAATGAAATGCTAAACTTGGCCTAGAGTAAGGACTATTGCTGTCTCAAAGGGACCAGGGGCTTCAATTAAATCAGAGGACGGTGTTCAATGAATGAGAAAAGGATGCTTAAGGTACGATGACATATTACCGGATTTTACATTTAATTGCAGTGCTTTGTTCTTTTAATAAAAGCACAAGAGCAGTGGATCTCCATTATGGTCATCTGGTAGCATTGTTCACTGTGGACAGTTTATTGTAATTTATTGGCTATGTTTAATCCCTCTATTTTTCATATAAATGAAATCTGTCCGCTTTATTTTATGAATTTTCTTCGCTTATTAAAAAAATAGAACCTAATAGTTATTTACACACAAAAGAGCTTTTCCACTGAAACACTCAACGGTGCAAGAAAGAAACAACCCAGATTCTGAGACTGGCATGGAAGCAAGTCCTTCTGCTCAGAGAGGTGCATTTCTGCATCACTCCAGCAGGAATTGGCACTTACTGAGCAACTTCAGGGGTGACAAAAATGTCCTTGTTGGTTTCGTGGGGCTCTGTGCTGCTGAACTTGCCTGTGCTAGGGCTGTGGGCAGTGGGAGTGACTTTGTGGATTTCTGGTCCAGGAGAAATCGGCTTCAAAACCCCCTGCCCCCAGAGGTGGGTTTCAGCCTTTCTGCTCGGTGCCCTGGGATAATGCACAACACATGGCAGCAGTTTAGCTGGAAAACCACTGGAGCATATGTATGTGATTATACATATGTGTGTGCACACATGCATGCATGTATGGATATATTTATAGTTCTGTGTTTGCATATATGGTGATATGTATTTATTTTAAAATCTACTAGTGTTTTTAAAATGGCTGTCAGGCAAGTCCCCCCGTTTTAGACATTTTTGCTGTGACTTGTCTCGTCTGAGCACACCAATCGTGTCCCATTACATAAATGATGGGATGGTCAGTGATTTAACTAATGTAACCTGATGCATCGAGGCAACACCGAGGTTACTGTCGGCTTAGGAAGGGAGGAATTGAGACCTTAGAAAATCAGATCCTCATCTGTATTTTTAGAGTCTGGTTTATTTGAGTTTTTTCTTTTTTTTTTTTTTCCTTTTCATTAAAAGGTCCTTGTGCTGGAGAGGGATTCTTAAATTCAGCTAAAATACTGTGTGCATTGAGCACAGGCAGGGGAGACGGCCTCTCCTCAGGCCTGGACAGTGCCTGTCTGGTTTTTGGGGCAGATCCTCCCTGGAACAGGGTCACGGTGAGTGGTTCATTCCCTGCAAACAGGTTGAGTGTCTTTTGTTTCTGCCTTGTTTCAGCTCGTGTCAGAGCCTGTCTCTGGAAACGTGGCAGTTCAGTGAGGAGGGTGGGATGAGCTGACTCTCAGAAGTAATGGCACAGAACGAGTGGCAGCCAGCCCTGCTCAGACTGCCACGAGAGGCTTCTGGGCCCAGGGGAAAGTTGTGAGCTGCCTTGCCTGCCAGGAGAAATTCCTCCACGGTTTTATCTGAGGGGTTTTCCGGGCGTGTTTCTTCCCAAGGAGGGTGCAGTGCTTCTGACGGCCGGGAGTATCTAATTTTTATAGCATCGTTCAGCCTTGTGGCAGCGTCAGAGTAATGAATTCAGGAAGTGTGCAGCGAGGATTGTGTGTGCAAGAGGGTACAGGCAGTACTTAACTCCCCATCGATTGCGAGTGACTGATAAACAAGTGAGTGCCTCCTGATCAACCCCAACTGGCGCTGCAGGCCCCAGGCACGTGGCTCTGCAGGTGTGGCACTGGGACTGTCATCTGCAGCAGCACCTTTTCCTCTGAAATGATTGACTAAACAGATACTGCTCTCGCTCCTACTGGGATGGTCCTCTCCAAGGGTAGCGAGTGTCGGAGAACTCCTCCGGGGAGTGTACGTGCAGGGCTGGGCTGTGTCCAGCTGCAGGACCCAGCACTGTGCCCAAGTGCCACTCGTGCACGTGGCTGATGTCACAGTCGGTGTGCGTGCCCCTCTTGTGCTGTGGAGGGGAATGATGGCTGTGAACTGGGCACTCGGGTGGCCAAACTCACTCTGTTTGTCACAGCTGCTCCTTCCAGGGGCTGGTGCAAAGAGGCTCTGCCGCGTGCACGTTTATAAATTACCATATGATGAATATGGGGCCGTACCACAGCAGAGTACCACTTCCTCTTGACAAAGTGCTGTGCCTATTCCCAGCTCTCCCTGGCCTCTGTTTTTGTTAATTTTACACTGAAGGATCAACATGCCCAGGATGCACGCGTGCATCCATCTCTCTCCCTCTCAAAGGAAATTAGTGCTTTCCTGTCACCGCAGGTGATGTGAGAAGGGGAGGAAGTACACAAACTGATTTATCTGGAGCTGTCAGCTGTTTTGAGGATGTTGACTACTAAGGGTGTCAGCTCCTCCTCAGTAGTTGGCTGACTCTGAAGAAGACCCCATTCCTCATTAAAAGAGCACTGAGCTGCACTTGAAAGTGACTTTCCCACTTGTTCTCCTCTCACAAACATCACAATAACAGATTCGCTGTTTAAAGTGGCATGATCTTCATGCCAGGCCCAGGCAGCTTTGTAAAATACACCTCTGCAGCACTCGGTAGCATCGGTACCATCCATGCAAAATTCATTTGAGGTATAAACTAGAGACTATCATCACAGATGACAGTTATAGCAAATCAGCACGCTGTGTACAGTTTCATCCTTTATTCACATTATGTATCATAATAAACGTCGTCCTAGCAACACAGTTTGTTGAGAGTCAAACACAATGCCCCACAATGCCTTGCCACAGATGGATGTGAGGAATCGTGGCTCTAAGAGCCTGGTACAGCCTGAAAAGGAATCAACAATTCCTACTGTCATTTTAGGGGGCTCTTTCCTCCTCCCAGCACAGCCTTGGGAGAGAGGTGAGCAGGGAGCCTGTGTGAACTGGGAGTCTCTGCTGCACGCTGGTCCCTGTGGGAGTGGAGTGTCAGAACTCCGGGAGTGGGAGTGGGAACTCGGTCAAAATATGTCAAGGCTCAAAATTGGAAGTCTTGAGGAAGAAGAGGAGGGATTGTCATCTGGTTAAATTGAGAAATATTGGGGAAGATACATTACTCAGGTACAAGACTACATCTTCTTTCTTTTTAATAACTGCTTAGTGAAAAAGCACTTCCAAGGTACTGAAAGTGAAAGAAAAAGAAATCCTAATATAAAAATATATGCCTTTGGTATAGAATTCCACTCAGACCTAAGAGAGATGTTTCTGAGTGGAGTGGGGTGTGATTCATATAACATTTTGCCATCCCCTGGGGAATGTCATCTCCTTCTGATGTCTCCATTTGCAGGAAAGGCTTCATTGCAGGTGCAGCACGAGGCTCCCACACCAAAGGGCTGTGCTTGCTTTCAGGCCCTGATGCGTGCTTGCTCTGTGAGATACAGCAGCACATTTTCTCTAATCCTTGCCCTGGCACCTGCTCCAGCATGTGTTTTTCCTTATCCCTGCTCATGATGGCCCCTGCTCACATGCTCTGTATTACAGAGGAGCTGCTGCCTCCCCGGGATGCCGCTCAGCCCACGGTGGGGATGCTGCTTCCTCAAGGCTGAACCCCTGGGCTGAGGCCACAGGATACTGTCCCCTGTCCATAATGCAGATCATGTGTTTCCTCTGCTGGGAAAACTATGGGAAGAGAGGCTCCAGCTCCTGTCTGAGGTGTGTCCTCTGACAGGAGCAGTCAGAGAGCCTAATGAAGGATACTGTTACACGGAGCAAAGCTTTTCCAGGATGAAACATTATTTTCAGGAGACCCCGATTTATTTTTTTCCCCTCCTCTTACTATTTTGAACAAAATTGTCACAAAGTCTCTCTAAAATGGAAATACATTAATCAATAAGCTGTTAGAAAAAAGGAAACATCTTGGAAAATCACCTTAAAAGTGTTGCTAAGATGCTCCTAGTTTCTGAATGAGCATGGAGCCACTTTTGCAGCAGCCCTCACCCAGTGTGTAGTTCTGCAGTTCAAAAGCAACAGAGCCAGTGAGACACAAATGCCAGAGGAGATAAAGACAACCCTTCCTTGCACAAATCCCTTGGGAGAGGAGATAACACAGATACCACAGGAGTTCAGCCTTTACACAAAGCAAAGTGTAGTACCAAGCGAAGGCCTGAAACTTTAAAGCCTGGACATCAGTCCTCAACAGAGCCCTTCCAGCCTGGGGAGAGGTTTATGTCTTTCTCAGGGGTGCCATAAAATAGGATCATCCATCATCCCTCAAAGTCTATATCTGGATCCAGAAATAGGTTTTGGGCGCAACTCTGCATAATTCATTGTTATTGTGGAGTAGTCCTGTAAACCCAAATACCTTCTCTTGGGGTTTTTTAACGTGTGTGCGGGTTTTGGTGTTACAGGAAGAACACTTGTGTTCCTGTGGGAGGGAGGAACCCAGAGCACCACAAAAAAAAAAAAAAAANATCCGCTGTGGTTATTAATCAGAATTTTGTATACTTTTCAATTCACTTCTCCAGGACTGATTCCGCTGCACAGTAATTAAAAAGAAACCCGTGCCGACTGCGGTGCCCCCCCGCCCGTGGAGCGGTGCCTGGCTGATCCCATTGTCTGCGCCCTGAATGCTGAGCCCACAGTTAATAATTAGTGAGCAGCGCTTAAATGGAACGGCACAGCCGATTCCCTGGTACCCTGGCAGAGGCGGTGGCTGAGCCAGCCAGGACTTTGTCATCTTGGCAGGGAGCGGGGGAGCTCGCTGCCATCCCGCAGCCAACGCGCCGCGCAGGGGACCTGGCGCGGCCGCCGCGCTGGCACCGCGCTCAGCCCGGCCGGGAGGTGCGCGCAGGACGGGAAGGGAAGGGGTTTTGCCAGCTTCCGTGGGGGAAAAGGAAAAAAAAGGGGGGAAAGGACTCGTCTTTGGGATGGAGGTTTTCCCGGAGATGTCTCTCAGGTTCATATTTATTGTTTATTGCCCGTAAAACTGTGTTTCTATGCTTCACAAAGCCATCATTTCGATGTAGTCTGCCTAGCCTGAAATGATAAATGAAAGCAATGAAGGGAGAGGAAGGGTGTTCTGGTGATTAAAACTCTGGATTTGACTTGAGAAAGTAGGCTTCAGCTCCATCTCTGCCACCAACTTCGGGGTGACTTTTGACCAGTCGTTTAATCTCCTTGGGTTTATGAGACCTGTGGAGAACAGGGATTTCTCCCTTTTAAATTTTTTTTGGTGGCTGTTTTTATTTCCCTTGTCTGGCTGGGCTGTCCAAGACTTTCCATTGGGAATCCTTTTTACCATGTAAAATGTGACCAAAATGGGGTGCCACTGTAATTTAAACTCCTGTTTAACAGGTATTTTAACAATGCATTCATGGATATACAGAGGGAAAATAGTACAGTAATTAAAAAGGATGTGAATGGTGAGAGTGTGAACAGTGACGAACCTCAGAGAGATCCTTTTCTGACTGGAGCAGCTTTATTTCCCTCAGTGGTGATTGAAATTAATATGGGCTCTTATTTTATGGAGGTACTCATAAACTGGAGGAAGTGTGATGGCCTGTAGATGTAAAAGGTCAGAATAAATGATCTAATAGTCCTTTTTAGCCTTAGAAGTATGAAGGAAAATGAAGGCTTTTAAAAATTATTCTTTTTCCACAGTTAGGCAGGAAATGGAGGTGGGATGGCAAATCTAACCCCCAAGCTTGGACACTGCCTATCCCTGTCCCTTTGCTCATTCCTATTCCAGTAGGTTTCTGATGGGGTTGGATGTCCCAGAGGGTCTCTGGGCCACCTCCCTAAAGGGTGCCTGAAAGGCAGTTGAAAAAAACCTATTGTCAGGAGGCTTTAATTCACTGTCACAGGTGATCACCTCTCCGTTGGAAGTATAAGGGTCCATAAATCAAGGAATGCTTGAAAACTTCTGCTCTGGTCTTTGCCAGCAGTTAAAGACAGCTCACATCAGCCACACTTATGTGCCCATCTTGATTCCCTGTGCCTGTTCCTGTTGCTGAACGGGGCACTTCTTGCCACCATTGTCAAACCAGCCTGTGGCCCTCTTTTAATTTTCCCTTTTTCTACTTACCCTGCAATTAAATACCCCTAAAGTGATGAACACACAAAGAGCCTAATCTACGGCCCTGTTGCACACCAGACACGAGTGCACCTTGGTAGGAGGCTTTCCAGACAAAGGCACATAATCACTCATCAGGGCCATTGTTTTTGCAGCACATGTGGTCTGGATCAAGGGCTTGGCGTGCACTTGGCAGTGCAGTGATTCCCTTAGGGTTTGGAGGTTCCAAACTCGGACCAGGAGCCTTCTTTTGGCCACTTCCTCTATCATCCTTTATCCGGGCAGGGAAGGACAGGCCTTGAAGCAGATCCCACTGTGAGGGTGACATTATGACCCCCAGCATCACTGTCTTCTTGTCAGGATGGAGGTACCTGGACAGGGACCTCTCCCTTCCCAAGCCCTCTCCAGGATGGGTGTTAGGGACTTCCCGATCCACAGGCCTTGCAGGATCATCGTGCTCGGCAGTCCTCCGTGGAACTCTCCTGTAAATTTGTCTAATTGTGTTTACAATCCATTTATATTCCTGGTCTCTGCTACCTGCTGTGCACTAAGTTGCATAATTTAGTTATTCTTTGTAAAAGGGTTTCTTATGGGCTGTTTTAACCCTGCTGCCTCATAATTTGGGTGCGCCCCGGTTGTTATGCTGTGAGAAATAATGACTAATTCCTTTCTGTTTGCTTTCCCTATACTGTTCATGATTTTATAGACTTTATTGTGTGTTGTCTGATTTTCCTCTATCATTTTGTAGCTTGAAGGGCCACATTTTTTACAGAAGTCAGCACAATGGGAGATAAGTAGAGGATTTGGTGGGTTATTGCGGACCTTGAAATGTAGAAGAAAAATTGATCATCAGCCCAACAAAATATTAAATTTTAGACTTTTTATTAAAAAAAAGAATTAAAAAAACCCCAAACCTTTAAAAGACCAGTTTGATGTTCAACATTACTTCAATTTCAACATTGAATCCTTTTATTTTTATGCAAGCTGACAACTAAATGTCAGAGTCCAAGAGATTTTATACAAAAGGCTTGAGAGATTTTTGGTCTGAGAGTTACAAGATGTTTGCATAGTCCTCTACAATTTCCCTCCTCAACCTGCCCATTCAGTCTGATAAAAATCTCAGCAAATTTGCAGTTTCCCAACCCAAAAGGCCTGGTTTTACCCAGGCAGAAAGAGAAACTGGCTTGGAAAATGTAGCCTAAAACACACATATTAGACTGAATATAAAAACTCTCTCAACGCAAATTTGTCAAAGGTCTCGTGCCAGGCAGATTTCCCATGGATTTTACTTTATGAGCGCTAAACACTCCACCAAACAAAGCTCATCCAGAGACGTGAACTCAAGAGCTGTTTAACACTGTAGATTTTCCCCTTGTATAACAATTATGGAAACAGGCAGGCTAATTGACATCGGATGCGACACTGTGAATATGTGAATGCTGTTCAATAGCCATCATAATTCCTCATTTTACTGCTTTTGGTGGCGTAGGCCAGCAGTTGTGTGTAGTGGGAGAGAATACAAAACACACCATTCTAGCATCAAACTACCTGAAGATTATTGCTTTTCCCTGCTGGCCAAGTGTGCCTGGATTTTCTCACCTTTTCAAGCTCAGGTCTTTGTTCCTTTATTTATGTTTTATAAGAGGAAGAGACTAATTAATCTCTTTCCCGAAGAAATGCGGGCGTGTGCTTGTTCCCACCTGAATTTTGCTGAGGGTGAATTCCTCACTGCTACAGTTTTGAGTCCTCGGAAACGAATGGGAATGGATCTGCCCGCTCCTGATGTCTGCTGGAGCTGGGCTGGATGGCCTGAGGTCCTTTTGGGGACCCAGGTGGGTAAAACTTACTGGTGGGAGGTTTGTCCCTTGTGTTCCAATCAGACCCATGGGCGCTGGGAAGATTCCTTGTCCATACCACAAATATTGCCCAGGATAGTCTGATGGTTGCACGTGAGAGTTCCAGCTAATCTAAGCAGGCTTTTGTTTCCTTCCCATCCTGGTAGTGTGGGATTCAATCTTAGTCTCTGTGTTCTGTGTCGGCCTTAAAACTGATTTTTAGTCATAAAAAAGAGGAATTCATTTAAAAATTGATTTAACCCAAATATATAGACTTTGTTTGAAATATTCAATATCCAGTAGGAAATCCCCTGTATTGTATGCTGGGTTTATTTAGAGTAAATCTAGGAAGATCAAGACATATTTTAATATACAAATTATATTTGTTTTTAAGCTACAGTGTTCTATCTGGACTCAGCCTGCTTCCATTCTTTTAGACATTAATCTTGCTTTTTGCCCCTAATCCTTTCTTTGCTACAATGAGCTTTCACTATGTGTGTGTGGGGAGGGAAAGCCCTATTAGATTATAACATTTTATGAGTTGTCAACGATATAATGACATTAGCCACCTGACTGAGAAAGTAAAAACCTTTGTGGTGTCACATAACAGGTTAGAATGGGCTGGTAAGCCCTTGTGAAATAAACAAGGTAAAAAAAATAAATTTAAAAAAAAATCCTCCAAAATGTGTATTTAAATGGGTGGCTCTAACCCCTCCCTGCTTATTAGACCAGCGAGAGCACATTAAATATTTTATACATATATATCTTTCTGCCTCTCCAAAATAGATAGAGATAGGCACACACACATCAGTACATGCACACAGGCATAGACACACAAGTCTTTCAAAATCAGAAAGGTCTCAAATTTAATTGGAATGGAAAATGCTAACTAATTGGCATCCAAATTTGATTTACTGTAGAAACCTCATATTTGTTTGAAACACAACACTGTGTCTTGGAACACAAGCCCAGTCCTTCAAAAATCATACATGAGAACTGTGGAAGAATCAATTAAAGTTGATTTGGCAGATCTGCTTTTGACAAATATAAAGAAATCTCTGATTAGGCTGAGAAGAAAAGAATCCCTCTTTCGTGCTCTCTCTATTCTCTCCCTCTTTAAAGGCAGTAGATGTCAGAAGGGGGTGGGTAGTGATATGCAAAACATGGCCTCCATAACCAAAGTAGCCTGCAAAATTAGGTGTCAGCATGCAAAGCTTATTGATGTATGAATGCGGAAAATGAAAGCCGGCAGTAGACAGACGGGGCTAAAGGTGAGACAGCCACAGTGAAAGCAGCTGTACATCTACGTCAAGGTGTTGCTATATGAGCCTGCTTTTTTCTGGAGGGCCACAGCCTAACAAGCTGTGCCTGGCCATAAAATGATGAAACAATACAATGTAGGCACACACTGTGTGAATACCAAATAAATTGACTCGGGCCCCCCCCACACCCCTTCAAAGTAGGCCTGTGTGTTCATTAATAAATTCATATTCTGAGTTTTCAATAAAAGAAGAAAATGCAGTGTAAACTGGAGTTACTTAGTGACACCCAGCTCATTGCTTTTTATTGTTGCTTGCAGCTACGAAGCCTTCGCTGTGCACTAGTAGAATTTATTACTGTCTGTCTTTGTGGCAAGTTGGCGAAGTGAGCCTTTTGAAGAAAATTGACCCACACTTCATGAATATGATGAAAAATGCCAATAACACTACAAAGACAAAGCTCTTGACATTAGTGTGCAAAGAACTAAGAGACGGTAATGAAAATATTGCAATTACAAATCATATCCCTCCTCCCCGGCCGAGGGGCGCGGGCATCCGGGGACCGCTGGGGAGCCCCAGGACCCTGCTGGACGTGGGGTGGGCTGGGGAATGAAACCAGGCAGGCACCCTTTCACCCCCTGGCCCCCTCCCCATCCTCCATGCTCCAGAGGAGGACAGGGGTGAGAAGAGGAAGGCAAGCAAGGATTTCCCTCCTAGAAGGTTGCCCCTCTTCCCTCCGAGTCTGCGCACAGAGGGAGAGTGCTCCTGTTGCTAAGGCACAAGATTAGCAGCCATGGGGTCCAGCTTGTGCCTGCCCTTTGTCCATACTCCTCCTAGAAGCTCCTGGACACAAATCACTATAAGATTGTTCCTTAATTTCCCCCTCTGTAAAATATTTTGTCCTTCTTTGCCTTATGAATGGAGCTTCTCTGACTGGCATCTCCTCTGAGCTACCTCCTCTTGCTCCTGTGCCCACACCCCTTCCACTCTTTTGGTACTGCAGTAACAAGAATAAGTTAAAAATGAGCATTTGACAGGCAGAAAGGTCTGTCTCACGGTCTCTGTCCTGGAAAGTGACAGGAAGAAGGAATGTGAACATACAAAAGTTCTCCATTTAATTCTTAACCTGGTGATATGCAACTTGATCAGTGAAAATCCATGAGGAGAAAATAGGGTGAGCTTTTTTTCCCCCTACCCATCAGCTGACGGAGCACTGGAACAAGGCAGCTAAGCGGAATCAAGCTAAAAAAAAAAATTAAAATCAGCAATGAAAGGTTGTTTAGCCCTATGTTGAAAATTTGCCACTTTCTGAACTTATCATCAATCAAATTTTCTGTCACCATGATAAACTGTAAGTGCCAGGCGCTTTGTTTATGCATTCTGCTCTTATATTTATTGTGGAGAGACCTGCTAAAAATCAAATAAAAAGCAAGCATGCTATCTACTAAATTTGGAAGTGACAGAGTCATGGGTAAAATACCTTGCCACGTTGGAATACTGGCGCCTGAACAAATCAGTTGAGCTTTGCCGTTCTCGTGCTCCTCTTCCCATTTGTAGGGGGTAACACTTGTAAATGACAGCAAACCCCTTTTCCTTTGTGATATGTGGCCACTGATAATCGTGAAGCCAACCAGAGCAATTCTTCAGGTCTGTATGAACTGATGGGCTCTCAAATATGGGCTACCTGGGAACTGCGCTTCCATCAACTGTGGCGCTTGTGGATCCTGTGTTTTGAGGACCAGATAAAGCCCCAAAGCACTGAGACCTCTGAATGCCCATCTGGGTTATCTCAGCATCCTGAGGATCTCTTTTCTCATGGTGTGGTGTCATTTTACTGTCCTGGTCGTGGAAGACCTGCCACATCTGAGGAGTCAAAGTGGCTGGCTGTACCTGTGCCCCTGGATGGCTGAATCCTTCTGTGGAACATCCTCATTAGAGGCACCATGAACCCAGCAGGGAGAAACTACTCTGCTTTGAGGAGAAACTAAACTGGATACAATACACTTTTCCATGTTTTATAACTCACCTAGAGTTTTACAGTAAATTATGAGGACAAAAGAGATTGAAAAGGAAAGTGAGTAAAGAAGCATCCAAACAGCAGGAGTAGCTACTGTAACAGGTGAAAAAATAGCAAAATGGACTGATTATGTCTGAACATCCATCCTTCTGAAGCAACTGCAGGTTAGAAATCATTGCTTGTTTTATATGGCTTTGAAAACAAGGCCGATGCAGAAAGCTCTGGAGGAAAATATGAGACCACCACATAGATCAGAATGATGCCAGTGTAAAGAACAAAAAAAGGACAGAGCCAGAGAGAGCCAGCGGATTGTCCAGCTATAAAGAGCAGCACTGAAACCCAGAGGAAACTTTCATCAAAGGCTGACTTTAAGTGCAAAGGTTCAGACCTGACTGAGGAGCAGCTCATTTTTTGTTGCTCCAGAGCAAGACCTGTCCCCCCAGATCAGAGTGAGTGAGTGAATGTTCTCTTGCTCAGTGGAACGAGGCAGTGGCACAGTCTGGCCACAGATGGGGAATCTCACAAGTAACGACGAAGCCATTAGATAACATATTGGAGTGACTCTGCCGAGCAGGCTGGGTGCCTGCTCAGTGAGAAAAAAGAGGAAGAGAAAACACTGTAATTATACAGCCACCCCGTTCCACCTTTTCCTTCTTTCTTTCTGTGTCCATCAACATTAGGCTTCTACACCTCTTTCCTTTCCAGAGCATTTTGTGGCTTGTCTCTCTGACAAGTGATGTCCCATTTACAGTAAATAACCTTCCACAGGAGGCTACAGGTTTCATGATGGGACACTCCTTCCTGCTGCTGGGAACATGGACTAGCCTTGCAGTGAGCTGATCGCCCGCTCAAAAATGTTTGTTCACCTTATTCCTTGTATTTCACCAAAAGTGCAACTAGGTAACCGGACAGTTTATTTGGCAGAATTGATTATGGCTAAGGATGACTGGAAATCCAGCTGTGGCACTGCTGGACTTGTCTGCAAGTCAGATATGAGGAGATATATTTTTCAGGTCTTGGCACGTTTAGCATTTTGGGATGAACAATTTTTCTGCCTGGGTTCATTCTGCTGCTCCCAGAACTGATTGTGTATTAGCATGTCTCATGAAAATCATGCGTGACATTACTCTTGCATCTATATATTGAAAAGAAATGAAACTGGGGCTGGATAAAAGCCCTTTGAAGTCGGTGGAAATGTCTCCCATCAACTTCAATGTGAAGAGATGAACATAGAAATATAGGATTGGAAGGGACCTCCTGGGTCACTGAGTCAGTCCTCTGCTGTCCCCTGAACTCCTTTCTATAATCCCTTCTCCATTGGTTGTTTCTCTTTAGCCTGTCTAAGGCTGAGGATGTGCTCAGCATATTGCTGGAATTGTTATCCAGAGTGAGATTCCTGCATTACAGGTAACCAATGGCTCCTGTGCGTTTGATTTGTCAGCTCTTACAGGCGTGAACAATTCCCAGCGCGTCATCTGCAAAACGTAGTCAGGTGGATGAATGCAGGTGTTGGCAAGACTGGAGGGGGTCCAGGGCTATCTGCATTCAGTCTGTGTGTTTGTCACAACTCTGAACACTCACATCACGGTTTCCAGTAAGTGGTGGATGGGATTCTTCATCCTTGCAGCAAAGAGTGGGGACTGATCGCAACGAAATGAAAGGGCCCCAGTTTTGTGGCAGCCTTAAAAGTTATAGGTAAAGGAAGCCCATGTTCTTTGGATGGTTTTTTATTTTTGCACAGTGTTCTGAATGCTGAAAGTGAAAAGAAATTATTGAAAGGTAGGACTAGGAAGATTTCATGCCATTTTATTCCATGACAATTATTTATAAAGAGACAATAGGAGAAAGAGCTGGAAAGGGTTAAAATTAAAAGCTGTTTCTAAAGCCTGCAATAATAATACAATAGACTGGTGGTAGCCACAGGCAGAATTTACTGTCCTTGGTCTACTGAACCAGTATTAACCCTTCAAGTGTCCATGATGGCTCCGTGCACAGTGTCACTTTCTGCTCCAGTGTATGGATGTATGCTTTCTGTCAGATTGCTCAATTAATTATAATTGTCCTACCTTTAAAGGGATGGCCCTGGGCATACTAGGGGGTGTGGCCCTCATGGGGTTTTATTTCAAGCCATATCCTACTGTCTCCCACTCAGTCAATGAATCTTACTCATCAATATTTAATGACCCAAGTGTACCTTCCTTTCTTTTTCCCTTTAAATTATTCTTCTACACAGCTAGACAGGTGCATTGTCTTCCCCGTTAGGTTCTGGCGACAGAGAAGATGCTGCCTTGCTCTGTGTTAGCATCTAAGAAAGAGGTGGGTAGAGCCACCCGAAATTTTGAGCAATGGGCATTACAGACGTCTTGTGCTGCCTCTGAGATGTGACAATAGGTGTCTCGCTGCAGATTCGTTACCCAACAGGTATTCAGCAGCTTCAAAGCTGCTTTAACCGGCTCTAGCACACGGGAAGAAATCTGTTTTAAGGAACAGGGCAGGAGAGACATCTCAAAGACTGTCCTTATTTTATTCTATAGTGCCATCTCAGCTGCTCTGAAAGCTACCAGTGACACATATTGTGCTGTTCACACCTTGGGTATACTCTTGGACAAGAACCACAGCCCGTGTATTATTGATATTTTATGACAAAGTAAAGCAATTTTAAAACATCAGGCTGCCCATCTGCTCTGAACTACTTTTCACAATATTCAAAATAGATGTGTTTCCCTTTTCTGTTTTTATATGAGGGAAATGCAGACCACAGTTAGGTTATGAGACTGGGGGCCAGGAATTTTTCTACTTTTAATCCTGTCTCTGACATTGATTCCTTCATTAGCCTTGGGCAAGTCATTTCACTTGGATATATTCGAATCACCACATCTATAAAATGGAGATGCAGTGAGGTGTCATGGAGATTTATTAGGCTGTGTCTGCAGCATACTTTGAAGAAGTCAAACCTTATACACCTGTTAATGAATGGAATTTTAAAATATGAATGAAAACATTTTCTCGTTTCAGAAGCCCAAGTTCTGAAGGAGTGTCCCACAGACCCGTGACTTCTGCTGCAGTCAGCAGGTACGATTTCACACTCACTGCATAAACTCATCCAGGAAAAATTACCTGGAATTTAACATTGTGGCAGCACCATGCCAGACAGCTTCCTGGTCAGAAATGTTGTGTTATTGCTGGATGTCTTATTGTTCCTGAGAAATGAAGAAAAGCAGTTTTTACAGTTAAAAAGTCTCCAGGAGTAGTTTAGGGAGCTGCTGCTCTGGGACTGGACGATGTACAGGGAAATTAGATCCTTGGGTAATTTGATCACTAAGGAGTAAAATGCTAGGCTTGCATGAGTGTTTTGCTGCCAGCCTGGATGAAGCCAAGATCTCATCCGAGTGACAGGTAAGCTTCAGTGGGAGACTTGGAGGAATCATGAGGACTTGGAGCCTCTCCTGGTAGCTTGGTCTGGTGAAGGTCAGTAATTATTGGAAGTGTCTTTAGCCTGAAGAGGAACTTGTGAGATGAGTTGGTCCCATTCTGCAGTGCCTGCATTGACTCAGAGTTCTGGTGTGGGCAGAAAGGCATGAAAATGATGTGGCCCTGTCTGCCTCACCAGCCTGAGCCACACACCTGGGTGGCATGAGACACAGCTCAGCTTTGGCACCGGCCAGAACCGAAACAAGCTGCTGCCAAACCTACCCTGTCTTTACTCACGCCGGACTTTCTGCAGACAAGAATAAATCCCCTCCATGACTAATCTGTGAGTGACTCACCGGCTGTATCACAGCGCAGACCTCGAGGAGCTGTGGGAAACCGTGGTGCTCTGAGGCTTGTTGGAGACAAACGCTGACCCCTCTCAGCAGCCCGTGGGGCTCACACAGAAGCTCGGGGCACAGGGTGTCTGCTGCAGAGCGAGGGCACAGCGTGGTCCCCAGCCCTCCTGCTGCCCCCCTGCTCGGCCGCTTCCCGGCCGGCCCCGGAGGCTGCCAGCTTCCAACCCAGCATCTCTGCCCAAAACAGTGTTGTGGGGGTTTTGAGGAAACCTCGTGGAGCAAAGTGGTGGTGGTGGTGCAGCAGGGAATGGGAGCGGGTGATGGTGATAGTGAGCTCAGCCCCGGGAGAGGAAGGCACCTCGCTTAGGAAACTGGGGTGTAAATGTGTTACAAGGAGATAGAACAGCAATAGGAAGGGTGAGTCTCCTGCAGAAGATAAAGTAAGCCCCAAAAGTTATGGTGCAATGATAAGATCAAGTTCATTTTAGTCACTCAAAGCAGTTTGAATTAAGCTCTTCCCTGTCCAGGCATATCTAACATAGAGCTCAGCTGTGGCTCTTTGCTATGAGAAAAGCTGACAACTTGCTTCTCCAGCTCCTGCTTAACTTCATAGTCATAACCAAACCCATTGTTTCTCCTAACATGTAATATTACAGAAAGGATGTTTTAAAAAGTCATGAATTTCCCTGCATGGTCTAGTTGCAACACAATTTTAAAGCCTGTGCTCAGGCCTTGCTGCTCTCTGAGCACAAAGCAGCTGGGAGTGTTTCAGAGGGAGCTTGCTTAGCCCTGGGGGAATGGGTGAAGAGGGTGTTTCTGTGACTTGTTTGCAAACCCCTGTGGCTGTTTTGAGGAGAGGCTCCTGGGATTTTACACAGTCATGTACTTCCCTTCTGACTTGGAAAGATGGCTTCTGTCCAGGGTTTGGCAAAAAA
>VYXF01004084.1:394813-415890 GCA_013397295.1 Polioptila caerulea
AAAAATAGAAAGGAGGGGCCCCCTTCAAAGGCTGAGTTTTGCTGGTTTAGAAATGAAATGTGGTTAATGAAACCACCATTCACCACCCTCCTAGCACTGCTCCTCTGCCCATTCCTACATTAAATAAGGAAAACAAGGAATGAACACTAATGTATCCAAGGTTGTTTTGGGCAGACTGATGGTAATTAGAGAGCATTGGGCTCCAGAGGCACCTGGAAGTGCAGATAAGATCAGATCAGGCCAAAGAGGGAGCCTGGCAGCCGTGGTCCTGCTCTGTGGAATGTGGTGAGCCGCAGCCCAGCTTGCCAGGAGCAGGTGCCACTGGCCTCTCTTCAGGTCTGCACCCTGCCAGTGAGGGGCTGGGTCCTTTCCCTGGGAGATCACAGGCTGTAGGGGAGGGAAATCACAAACCAAAGTGATTTCCACTTTCCTCAGTATCCCCAAGCTGCTGTGGGCTTGCTAAGCTTCGGGCTGTTTGGTTTTCTCTTTTCTGAATCTGGCAGTGTCATTTCCACACTGGAAGCCTGTTTCACTGTGTTTGTGGAAAACCCCTTTGGTTAGACTTGTTTCACCACATCATGATCTGTTTCTATAGCCTGCATCTGCCAGGAAAGCTTTTTCTTTCATTGTCCTCCACTCTGCCATGTTTGTTTTCATCTGGGCCCAAAATGTCCTCGAGTTTCTGAAGTAATGCAGAGCCTCCTGGCTCGGTGGTCAGAGCAGAAGGGATAGAGGGAGCATAGTCCTTTCACCACTGGGTATAAGCGGTGTTCAGAAGTGGGGAAGAGGAGGAAGAGGAGGATCCTCAGCACACACAAAGTGGGCTGTGGGACTTCCACTCCCCTTCTCAGTGACATCCCTTCAAGAGATAGCTACCAAGTTTACCCATGTCCACTCATTCTGGTGGAGAAGAGCATTTCCCCAGAAGAAATTCCATATTTGTGACTTTCAGGACTGTATTTTTCCTCCCTTTCCCTGTTACTCATCTTGTTATGGATGGATGAGAACTGTGTTGGTGTGAACCACTGTGTTTAAACTTGGGACAGAACTGAAGCACAGCTGTATTTTGGTCACTGTGGAAGTGTACCAGAAATGTGTAATAATACATATAAAGTTGTTTAATTGCTGTTCTGTTGACACGGTGGCAGAAGTATCCATGGCAGAATTAAAGGATATTTTGTACAAGGCCAAAAGTGGGGGGAAAAGTCCTTTTGACCATGGTTTTGCTACAATCTCTTAGCTGGACCATGTTTGACAAAAGGCTTTCTTGGAGTTCTTTGGAGAAAGTCGATTTTTCAGCAAACTTGTTTGGGGTGAATCTGGGATGGCTGGAAATGCTGGTATAAAATTGAGGTTTTGTGTAATATCTGCTCAGAGTTGCATCATGGCTGTGCTTGCTGCTCACTTAAAGAGCTGGAACCATTTTCTAGGCACAGACCGTCTCCATTTTCCAGAAACTTGGGCACAGGTGGACCAAGGTCAGAATTTAATACAGAAGCAACAGTTGTATTCCAGTTGCTTGCTAGGGATGGATTTGGATTCCGGATTTCAAGTATCCATTTTTGACATTTTTTGTAGTCGTATGACTGCCTTGAAAGCAATGAACAAACTCCCTTTGGCCTCTGTGGGCTCTGGTGGAGAAACCACACTGAGATAGAGGAAAGGCAGATGTGGGAGCCAAATCCCTGCTCTTCATCACCAGAGCCCATCTCACTCCTCTGTATCTCGCTTGTACAGAGACAAATCAAAATTCAGGGACTTGTGCCACACTCTCTTCATAATGCATGTGTACAAATATTTGCATGCAGCAGCGGTTCAAAGGAGCCTGGAGATAGTATCTTAACTGTGGTGCTTTCCCAGACCATTGCTGTGCTTTGCCTTTGTGAATAAAGGCAGTAGTGTCTGCAGTCAGGAGATCTCTCATATAGATTTAATCCGGCTGTTTTCCTCCCTAGGGAGCAGAGTTGAGGATAGTGAAGTTCAAGGTAGAGTGTGTTTGAGTTTTGCAAGCAGAATAGACATGGAAATTTGAAGCCTAAATTGCACATTCCTGTCTTCTTATGGAAATGGCGAGCAAAGAGGAAGCAGAGCCTGTGGTACTGATCATGTGCCAGTTTTTAAACACCAATACAGATCCAGAGGGATTATTTCTGATCATTATTTCTGATTTCATGTGTGTATGGGCACACAGGCGCTGGTATGGATACACACCTCTGTGGGATGTTTATAAACAGTGCCCCACCCCTCTCTGCTTATAGATCCCATTGATGATTGCTTTATTCATCTCGTGGCAGACCCATTTAAATGAAAATACATTCCCCGTTCCCTTGCTACTATAAATTCCGTGCTTTGTGGAAGTAGCAGAGTGCTCTAGCTCAACCTCCGTGGAGAAATGCCCTGTTGAGGAGAGGAGTATTATACAGGGAACAATTGACAGCCCTTCACTTCAGTGGGTACATTTCTCTGTACAGCTGCATCACCACTAATGATAAATGAGTAATGTTTGATAGCTGGCTCCGTTGCCTGACAGCTACAGTTTTGGCCAGAGGGCCACGACAGGCTTTAGACTTCTGTTCAAAATGAGTTAAACATATTAGGTATTACGAAGCCACAGAAGCCTCGAGAATGAGTGCTGAAATGAGTTATCAAGGTATGCTCCTGGGTACACAACTTGCAAAGCAGATGTCATTCTAATAATGTGTGATATAGAACATGTCTGGCCTAAACCCTGCTGGATGAAATATGAAGCCCCGTTGGTGATATTTAATACCATTTTATGAGGTGCCATCTTATAAAGACAATGCCCGCCTTATGTGGAATGCTTAAGGTATTTTGCCAAAGGCACTGGGAGGTATCTGAACTAAGTAGAATTTTTATTATTTTATAAGCCTTTACTTTGTAATATTTCTGTTTCTACATTATTGTGGTACTAGCTGCACTAACCCTTTGTCTAGTGAACTTCATGAGTGGTTTGCTGATAGATTGACTGATAGCCACGGCTGCCTGTGGATGTAAAGGCCAGGTCCTACCTAAATATATTCCTAGCAAAAAAATAGAGTAAAGTAGAAAGCAGACTTCAAAAGAAATAAAGCTTTACAGGAGGCACTCTTGGAAAAGAGGCCCTTGAAGCTATGAGATACAGAGGTTTCAGTGTTTTTTAAGGGAGTAGGGCCTGACAAGGTTGTGAGTTTGTGTATTACAGCTGCAACATTCATTTTGTCTGGAATTCCTGTTGTAAACTTTGACTTCTTGTTGAGATTTCTGGGTGCCTTTGCTGGTATCCCAAGGACATACATTGAGTCGCTTGGTTTCAGGAAGATGATGAGTGTTCTCACTCTCCGGTTCTCTCTTTATTTACATATTTTCATTTAAGGCTGCTTTTGTGGAACCAAATTGCCTCCTTGTTCAGGTCTGTTGGAAAGCAGAGGCAGAGTGAGTGCAAGTGTTTATTCTGAGCAAATTAGGTATCTCCTCCCTGGGATGCAAAGCCCGTGCTGACAGCGCTGTGGAGCTAAAGACCCCAGTGGGGGTGATACTTACATTTCAGTGATGCTGAGTCAGAGCAAATGGGCTCCGTGCTCAGAGCCCATCGCCGCTGCCAGAGGATTTGGTCCACTGCAGCAAGGGAGTAGTTTTCTTGTCTTAATCCTACATCGTTCTGCATCTCACAGTTCTTCTGGTCTTCCGTGCTTCTCTGTTTTGCCTCTCCTGAGTAAATATTGCCCATGACCTAGAAAGCAGCCACTTCCCAGAGCACTCACCAGGGAAGGCTGATGCAGCCCAGTTTTTGCTCGGTGGCTTGATCCAGCAGGGTGTATTTTGCAGGGCAGGCCAGGGTCTCCAGTTCTCCTCCCTCCAGGGTCTCCTGCTCAGCTGTGATCTGGCTTGATGAACCTCACAGAACCAGGTCCTTGTGGCTTCTTCTGCTGATTTGTTTGTCTGAATAAACACCAGCACTAAAGAAGTTACTCAGCTCAGTGTGCTAGTGACCACCACGTAGAATTTCCAGCTAGAAAGACATCTCTGAGCTAAAATATGTGGCGGTTCTTGCTCTTAATCCTCATGCTCTCCTTCTGCCTCCCTGGGTGAGTGATCTCCAAATGTGTGGTAGTGCAGCCTCATGTGAGGAGGTGTTAGGTTAATTCCCTTTGATAAAACCCTACTAACTTTTTTTTGCCCTTGAAAAACTTGCCTTCCCTTCCAAATGCATCATCCTGCAAGCCCAAGGTTCACAGATATTCAGATTCATCTTCCTTTATACCATAAACATGCCAGATATATATAATCCATTTGGACACTGGCAAGTGATGACTATCAGAGGCAGAATGGGTACTGAGGGGCCCATAGCTATACAGTAACATCAGCTTGGCAGCAGCTCATCCATCGTGCTGGATGATCTGTCCATCTCCCTGCCTGTGGCTCATAGCACATAAAAATACAGAGGAAAAGTCAGACCGAATATTCTGCGTGCGATGCTCGTCTCATCTCAGCCCGGCTCTTCTAGCCTCAGTTTTAAATGCACTCGTGGACCAACTGTCTGGTCGAGATGCTGCTTTTTGAAAGAAACATGTCTCAGAAATTCCTGAAAGTCACTGCTCAGTGTGTGACATGTCAAGTTACATCTGCTGTGTCACGAAACATCAGCGTGTTGCGAAGGACCATAATGAAAGGTGACAAGACACGCTGTAAACAGTTTCGGTCGATGTTTTTATTTATCTCAGAGCAAATTTCATGCAATATCTCGATCGCGGGGAGAATTCAGCTTCTGCTCCATCACTCAGCAAAACTTTTGCCTGTGGTGCTCTGTCGACTGACCCTGAACATTTCGGGTGTGGAGGTAGCTCAGCCTTCAAGGCGAGCGCTCTCGGGATCACCACCCCTGCCCCAGCACACGTGGTGGTGGGTCTATGCTCGGCAGACCCCAGGGACCCCTGAGGGCTCAGGAGTGCTGGGCTGGCATTTCCCCCAGCCTCAGCTGAGTCCCATCACCCACGCAGGTGCTGCATGGGGAATTCCCCCCCTGTCTCCCAGCAAACGTGTGGCCAGACGCGGAGCTCCCCAAAAGGAGCTGTGCGAGATAACTCGGGGTTCCCACGATGTGCCGGGGCCCTCCGTGGTGCTTTCCTTGCCTCTCAGAGAAAGCTCATAAACCCATTTGCAAATCCTCCGTTTGAGCTGTACAGGTGGCTCATGGTTATCGAGGTTTTCTACTTGGAGCTCATTTCCTTAAAATCTGTCCTTATGTTTGCTAAAATCCACGCGGTCCCCGTTCCAAGCTGCGCAAGGCTTTTAGCTCCTTTTTTCCTCTCAGCATTTTTTGCCTGTATTGTTGCAGGAGTCAAATGGGGAAATGCACAGAGCTGGGAGATTAAAGATGTAAATTTTATAAACAGAAATCAAAGGTCCTAAATCCTGAGCAAAGAAAAGCCTACATAAGTATGAACATTAAAAAACATACATAAATAGTACTTCAAGGCTGAATGTGTTAAATTATTCAACAGTTAAGTCATAAGTGTTCTTAAACTTAAGTATAAAAATGCCCTTGACAATATTTCATAGCTGTGCATTTCTTTAAAATATTTAGCATTCTCATTAAAGAGAATGACTTTATTTTATATATTAGTTACACTCCTGCTTGTTAATATGAAGGAATTTAGTAGCAGAGAGCATTCTTATGTATATAAGCCAAAGACAATTTACATATAAAGTCAGACGACTATTCACTTTTTATTTATTCCTGGATCATCTGCATCCACGCAGAGCTATATAGCATTTAAACAAATTTGTTCCTTAATGTGTAGTATTAATATCTCCTGCCCCAAAATATCATTTGCTAATGCCATCACAGAGACAGGTTCATTCAAAGCTACATGGAAGTTCTTGCCTTTGAAAGACTTAATGAACCTTACATTTTTGGTATACTGCACAGTGTAATGCCTATTACATATTCATTGCCAGGATGGAAGATTTCCTTTAACTCTGAGCTTCCTGGTCTAGTTCACTGTAAAACATTGTCAAAAGTCACAAGAGACTTCCGCTGAAAATTGTGACTCTTGATAGCAGGATGTAATGGGGAGGTTTAGAATAGAAGAACCAGTGGTATATGGGCCCAGGGGGAATCGTTCTGACAGACAAATGGATGGATAATACAGTTTTTGACATAATGGGATGAAAAAGTTTATGCCAGAAAGAACTGAATTAAAGTTATTACTTTGAGGAAATTTTGAAGTTCTCAAGACCAGCGGTATTACCTGCGTGTGTTTCATTTTACTGCATCTCTGCATAACAGGTTTTTAAACAGGGTTGGTTTTGAATTGATTTATAAGCTTACTCACAAATCTGCAATCAAAATTGTAGCTACTTTCCTGGAAGTAACCCCAGTAACATCATTTTTCAGGGGGTTGTTTTGGGAGCAGGATTTTTTGATCTCTCTGCTTTTTTTTGCAAGCCCTGCATCATCAGTTTGCCTCTCAGCTCCCTTTTGTAAGGACAGCAAAACAAAAAAGGCTATTATTCTGCATTTTCCTCTGGAATAGTAGGAGGTTGCATAGAGCTATGTTATTTTGTATAAATTTCTTTTCCTCAGTGCTTTGTGAACTTTGGAAATTCACAGCTCTGAGATCCCCGAGTCCTGGTGAGACACAGAAATCGCCTGATGCACAAACCATCGCCAATCTGAGGCCTCAGTTAATCAAGGCCATCCAAAAAAAAAAAAAAAAAGAAAAAAAAAGGAAGGAAGGGGAGCACTGTACTGTTTTTCTGCTTGTTATTTGAAGGTGATGGCAGGGCAGGGCTGGCAGTCAGACACGTTTCTGAGGGGTGCTGTGTGCACCCAGGGGTTTGACCGCAGGTCTCTGGAGAGGGGACAGTGCAATAACAGCCGCTGCTCCCCCAAGCCTCTGCCTGAGCCGTGTTTCATTTTGGCTGGCAGGGACTAAGCCAGCGGCTGAAACGCAGAAATAAGAGCGGCAGAGAGAGGCCCTCATAATGGCAGAGATGAAAAATGTGTTAGCACAGAACAATGAAGTGATGGTAAATCTGAGATGTAGGCACCAGTCACCACTTGTACCATGCTGTTGTCAGAAGTGTGTTGAGATATCGGAGAGAGCAGGCTGAGAAAGGGAAGCTAATTATACCACATTATTCACTTCTGCTCATTAGGTGTAGTACAAAGGCCCTGCTTTTATGTATATATTAAAGTGCTTAGGACTACAGGAATAGATAACTTCATGTTTCTTTTGTCTCTCTAGTGGGGCAGTTCAGACAGAAAAATTGGGTTTTCACAGGCAGGCAACTTTCCATCCTGCAGAATTAGGGATTTCCTCCAGCATCACCTCTAAGAAATAGAAAGACAACTCCTCTCCCTCTTGAAACCCAGCAAGCAAAGCTCCTGTTCCCTGTGACAATTCCTCATCCAGTGCCTGTCTGAGGGTGTGTGGGATGGTTCCCACCTTCTCCCCACTGCTCAGTGTAAGCACCAGTGTCCATGAAAAAGCTCTTCCTGCTTAATCCCTCTTCCCTTCATAGCTCCAGGGGCAATTTGACAGCCCCTAACCTTCTCCACTACTGACATCCCTGCCTGGGTCACACTGTCCCTTCATGCTGCCAATTGTTCCTCTGCCATCCCGAGACCACAGATGCCTCTCCAGCTAAATGTCAATGAAATGAATTCAGCTGTTTAATAAACTTTGGGTGGTACATATAATACATTCTGCCTTAGATATTTTACCTGCCTCACAATCCTTGTATTACATTCAGATCTGTAAATGAGCCATTAGGAAAAGATGAAGGGGAAGGCAGAGGATCTGTTTATTGAAGTTATTTATATATGAGAAATACCTGACTTTCAAAATTCGTGTCTCTTTAATGCTTGAGTCACAGAGAACACATTAAATCTAAGAGGAGAGGAACAGGTATTGCACTTCCACACTGAGGTGAATGAAATCAGATTTGGGCATTGAAACCCACCCTTCCCCACAATGAAAATTGCCTTGCTCTTCTAATTATGAGCATCACAAAAGTCACTGCTTTAGTGAAATACCCTGCAGCTACACAAAAGGATAGACTGGAGAAGCACACATCTACCAATAAGTGGCACTGAGCATCTACTCCATTTCTCACACAGGTTGGCATATCTCTCAGTGGTCCATCTGGTAGAATTGGATGGCATTTATCAGGAAATAATCCAATTGTGGCATGCCAAAACCTGAACATGAAAAGTACTTGTGCCTAGTGTCAATCATTCACCCTCTGACAGTTCAATAAACATCCTTTCTGTGATGGTTTTCAGGAACACTGACACCCAAAATGCTGGAAACAATGCCAGAGATGGAAATGACAATGCTTCTGTGAAACATCAAAAGGGGCCGACACAACCTGGCATGGATTTTGCCAAGTGTTGCTTAGCGATGCATCGTGCTCGTGGGCCACCGGCGTGTCAGGATTAGCGGCGAGGGGAGCAATGTTCACACCTTTGCTGGGAACGCATCCTTCCCAAATAAAGCAGCACGAGGCAGGGAAGTGCAGCATCAGCAGGAGCAGGGGATGCCACAGCCACAATATACAATCCCAGGCTTCTGAAAAGCCATCTGCTCTCCCCAGTTGTCTTCCTCGGGCGTGGAAAGACGAAGTGCCTCGTCCCAGTGCCACGGGGATGCGGCGCTGTCCCGCCCAGCTCGTGAGCTTGGAGGGCACGAGGAGGTCCCATGGCCTTTTTCTTTCAGAGGGGACTAAACTTGGCTGCCAGCAGCTCATGCAGGCAGACTTTGGATTGGGTTGGCTTCTGGGCTCACAGGGTGGTGACAACATACGGGAAGAAAGATTGAACCCGGAATTAGGAGGTAAATGACCAATATGACTCCCAATGAAACGTGAAATAGGAATGGTTATTTTAACAGCAGAATTGGTGGCAGCTGTAAGGAGCTCTTGGTAACAAAAGAAAAAACTTGTTCACTCCCTGAATTTCCCCCAATGCCTGGATGTGTCTCTGCAGCCACCCCCACCCTGTGAGGGACCCTGAAGGGCAAAAGCAGCTTTTCCAGAAAAACAAATCGTGTGCAGTGGCCAGAGGGAAAACATATTATTTGATATTGCAGGCACCACTATGCCACTGAGGAGGAAACTGAATTGGGGAAAGTGAAATAACTTGCCTGAAGCCACCGACAGACCTGGGAACTAAACCCTGGCCTCCTTCATGTGCCAAATCCTGGAGCAGAGGCTCACGAGGTCTAACCAAATTGCCTTTTATCTGTGTGCCTGGTAAACGGGAGTAGGAGGAACGTCTGCATATCAAATCAGGGGGTTTTATCCATCTCGAAATTCCAGGTTTTCAGATCCAGGCACCAACTGACACCTGGAGCAGATAAACTGCCTTTTTGGTGTGGTGAGGACAGACCTGAGGGTCCAAACACAGACGTGCCAGCCAAGCCTGTCCAAAGAGAGGCGCTGGGATCTGCTGTGAGTCCAGAGCCTGGAGAGAGGCAACTGCCTGGGGAGGCGCTGGTGGGGCAGTGCTTGTTTACCACCACTCCTTTAGGCTCAGGGCTGTCTCATCTGCAGACACCACGGTGGTGGTGGGGCTGCAAATTGCACGGAAAAGGTGCTTTCCGACAGAGTGCTTTGAACAGAAATCTGAGGTGTGCAGATCCTTATATATACTTATGACAGTTTTCCAGGGAGAAGTGCAAGCTAACTCCATCAGTGCCTTTGAGCCTTGACTTGTTAATTGGCATTACTTCTAATTCCCAGCTATATTTTAAGGTATGAACCTAAGGAATTTTAAAGTCATTATGTGGGTGAGGGACTGATAAAAATAAATCCTTCAGGTTTGAAAGTGGCAGAGAGGGAATAAAAGGTGTTAAGAAATCCAGGAGTTTTCAGCCAATTGGTTCAAAAAAGCATCCGGGTGGACTGCAGCTCCTAGAGAAAGGTCACTGATACTACTCTGGATACCTCTTTTTATGAACTTTATGCATCACATAAAATAAATTTAAAGCAGTTTAATTTAACAGTCTAATTAGTCATGGTTTTTTCATCTTGTCTGTTTAACTATACATGGAACAAAGAGAAAGACACAGGGCCAAATTCGGAGCTGGCACAAATCAGCTCTGCAAGTCCAGGAAGCCATTCCTGCTCATCCAGGGCTGAATACAGATGCCTGTGGCCAAATTTGTCCCTGGGGGTAACACCCCTTGTGTCTGGAGACTTGAATTTGGCTGCCAGGAATTAACTTAGCAAATCCTTGGGTCTCAGTGTTCAGAGCTTGAGCCAGGCGAGCTGAATCGTGGGTTGAACACTCAGCAGAAATGGCTTAAAGACCCGACATAGTTTGGAACAAAACTCTTCTGTGTGTTGGCTTTGCAGAGGCTCCTGCACACATTTCCCTTCGCCTCAGCCAGCTTAACTCACACCCCATTTCGCTTTAAATTTCAGTGTTCATATAATCTCATGATCTCCAGCAAAGAGCAGTCACATGAGTGCACCCTCCACTGGAAGAGAGTGTCTCTCCACTGCCTTTGATGTGGTCACACTGGTTATGCCACTGCACTAAGCCAGCCTTGCTCTTCAGCTCAGGCACAGAAACCCACAGCGTTAGCCAGGCCTTGGTGCAGGGACCTCAATCGATCCATGTTTACCCAGGTGAAGTTCTGTGCACATCTCCAGCTCATAAAGTTTTAGGCCAGCTAAAGCCTAGACCTCCAAGTCCATAGTTATATCATGGTATTTGGGAGGGTTGTGATCCTACTGCTGGCTTTCACAAATTATTTTCCAAATGTGCTGGATTCCAGCAGAAATCTGCCTCCCATCAGTCAAGGTGTTTGCTTTGCAATTTCCTTTTACAAGAGCATTTACTGGGGCAGGTTGGCACCTGATGCTGGCAGGAATTGAAGGGGCTTGGGAGGAGGCTGAGGCAGCTTAGCCACGTGTCACCCCAACCCCGAGGGACATGAGTCCCTTCCAAATGGCTCTTTTCAAAGTTCCTGCAAGGTACCATTACCCCAGCCAAAAATAACTACAACAAACAACATGAGCACAATAAAAGAAATTCAAATATATCTTAAACCACCTAATAATTACCCATGTTCAATTAGTCTCTGGGGTTTTCTGTGCTGCTGTGTGGTCTCCCTGGAGGCACCGCCAGCACCACAGTGGTGAGTTAATGAGTTCTGGTTGTGTCTTGTCCGCACACTCAGCTGCCTCACCGTGCTCCGCCTCTGGCCTCATGCTCCCAGGAAGAACACCCACTTCAGAGCACTTTCTCCCTTTTCCTGCTGGAAGCTGATGAAAGGCTGGGTCCTCCCCTGTGATGCCCTTACCAGGGCTGTGCAGGGCTGAGTGTCTGAGTTCAGGGCTCAGCAGGGTGCTACTCTGTGCCCCCTCCCTTCCGACTGAGCCTGCCTTCTTGTTTGCAGGGTCAAACATGTATGTGACCTCTGTCACAGAAAGCCCAGGTATCTCTTTAGACAATGTAGTTTCAAGAATGTGGCCTAATTTCTCTCTTTGGGGAGATCTGTAGACATCAGTGCTTCCTGCCCGATCTGGCACCTGTGTAAGTTACTCCTGTTTCTTCTGAAATTTGGTGTTCCTGGACAGGCCTTTTAGCACATCGTTCTCTTACCTTTGATTCATGTTTCATTTAGCTTTTGCACAGAAATACACTCTCCCCAAAGTTTTTTGAAGCTCTGATTCTATTTTTTATCCCTCTTGTCTTCAGGTTCAGCCAGCACCTGTGCAGACCCTGTGTCTCTACGAGAAATTGCATTTTCTTGTGAAACGCTGCACAATCCCAATGGCACCGCAAGAGAGTCCCCAGAGTGAGCCTTGAGATGAACGAAAGGGACCCTGTGGACATATCCAACACACTGGGTATTAGCCCAGCTTCCAAGTGCACTCTCTGTTAGGTAATGGAAAATGTTCTCTTATTTCCCATCTATGTAAACACCTGTATGCCAGGATGAGGCCTGCACTGGCTCCTTCAGCCCTGCTCTGCTGGGAGCTTCCATCTTCCACTTCCTTACTGTACCTGGGGGATTTTTTTTCCATAACACCACTAGGATTGGCCCCACACTGACTTGTGCACCATTGCTGGACTCACAGCCACAACCTCTCCTTTTTTTCTCGGGGATGAGTCCACCCATACCCAGAGGCAGCAGCAGTGGTGCCAGCAGGGCACAGAGCCAGCGCTGTTGCTGCCAGCATTTTGCTTCCCCCATGCTCCACATCCCCTCTCCTGTGTCATTTCCCACAGTTTAATGCACCATTTTCTGCAGATTTTCTCCCAGTTTCACTCCTCATGCTCTCCTGGCTGGGACTATTTTCTTGCAGTACTTTGCACGGAGCTTCTCACAGCACTGCTTTCCAGGAATTCTGTTCTGGACACGATGAATTCCTCTGCGTGGCAAATTTTAATTGTTTTATCAAGGAATTTTTTTTTTTCCCTGAGTTTTCCAGTCTCTTTCCCTGGTGTTTTGCCTCAAATCCCAGCCATAATATGTTCCTTCTAATAAGGGATTCCAACCTGACAGTTGCAAGATTGGCACTGCCACCACACATTACAAAATCTGGAGTTTGCACCGTGGCTTTTTTTCCATGGAAAAATAAGGCACTGGCATATGGCATCTCTCAAGAGAGTGGAGGCTGAGAGTGGGAGGCCAAGAAAGTGGAGGGTAAGAGATTTGGAGGCCAATAAAGGAAGCGGAGAGAACAGAAGCCAAAAGTGGGAAGCCCAAATAATGGAGTCTGAAGGATGCCATAATCTGCTGCCCTGCCATGCTTTTGCTGGTTTTTCCCCTACATTTCCTCAGTTTCCCACTCAGTGGCCACTGACGTGCACTTGTGTGTGATCCCCCAGACCTGAGGTGGGGGCAGGAGCTGCCTCAGCCCTCTCACTGCAGCTCCAGACTCCAGGCAGGCCCCTTGGCTCCGAGAGGATCACAACCCGTGAGTTGTGTCTAATCAGGCAGCATCTGAGATTAATTGTGAGGGCTTTCCTCTACCCACCCACAGAGATAAATGCAGAGGAGCCTATTTGGTAATTGCCTTGAGTCCTGGTGTGCTTCTGAGTTGTTCCCGGGCCAGGATAAGGTTGGGTGAGGGAATATTTGCAGAGACATGAGTGGAGCACTTACTGTGGCCCCAGCTCATAAAGATACCAGGATGTCTTAATGGGGCAGAGCCAGGGATGTCATAGGTGAACACCATGATGTTATAAATAAGAGAGAGGAATTCCCCTGCCTTGGCTTTGCTTAGACTCCCTCTTGCTTTCAAACAGCTCTGGAGCCTGCTCTTGGGGTTTCCTACATCTTTCTTGAACCAGAAAGAAAGGGGCAACCATTTTGACCATCCCCATTGAACTGGATGTACCTCAGGAGTGATGCTGTGATGAGGACTCAGCTGACAATGCCATCACCCAGAGGTGATGTGCTCTTGTTTTTGGGTGACCTACAGCTTTGCTGGGATGGTGCAGGACATATCTTGCTGTGTCATCCAAGGTGTTGGGGTGTAAAGATGAATAAAGCATGGGGTGGGAGCAGATTGGCACTCTGCTGGCTGTGGGTAGGTAGAGAAGGGAAAAGCAGCCTTGGCACCTGTTAGTTGCCATTAAAAACTCCCATGTTCTGCTAATCTGTGCTCATAAAAAGGCCATCTGCTAATGCTCCAAGGTCATTAAGTTACCAGTCCTGTTTACTCCTCCCGTGCTGCTGGGCCAAGCCTTTCTCAGCAAAGAGGGCTTAAATGGTTATTATGGTGGCGCCTGCTCACGCTGCCGGGTGGTTTAGGGTCCGTCAGCATTTTCATTAGAAACCCAGACTTTCAGGGCTTTTTAAACTTGGCCATTAAAGCATTTGCTTCTTGCTGCCTGGCTGCACTTTGGAGAGGGAAGTTTTGTGTTGGACACGCTTGTGATGAAACTGCTTATTGTCTTTATGTTTTCCTCACGAGAAACAAAGGAAAAGCACGGAAAAGAGAAGCCCGTGCAGCTCTAGGGGCTGTGCTGGGTGTTGGTTTTGGGGTTACAGGAGGCAGCAGTGTGGCCTGCCCATATAAACAGCACTGTCCCCAAACAGGCAGCCTTTGTGTCTCACATGGTCCCAGCACTACAGATGGTTTAGGGAAGAAGCTGAGGCCTGCACTGTGAGTTGCCTTGATTTCACGGGTTTTAGTCAAACCTTTAAGGTTACATTAACATAGTTTTCTTGTGGTTAAATGGAACTATCAAAAACTTGGATAATTCTTTTTTTCCTTCTGAGACTTCCCAGCGATAAAATAAGACGTAGCTGCTCAAGTTTTTATCCTTCATTTCTGATAATGATGGTGTCTGCCTCATAAAAACCTGCCTTTTATCTTCCCCAATTAGCTGAGTTGCTGCACCCTTGTGCTGGGAAGTTCTGAGTGCACAGTCAAAGCACCCCCTCCCCAGCTCCATGGGGCCAAGCTGTCCACAGCACCCACCCTCCCGTCCCCGCTCCCATTGGCACCGGTTTAATCTTTTGCTTTCTGCACAGCTTAAAGAAGAAACCTGGGTCAATGAATAATGAAAGCTCATTCAAAACCTGGACTCTTAGAGTTTGGTCTCTGCTGCCTTTTATTTTAAGTGGAACTTCTTTCACAGATCTCTTAATTTTTTTTTTTTCCCTGGTTAATGCATTCAGGTTTTCCCTTGTGGATTTCATGAAGCTTTTTGTCCAGGATTGAGGGGAAGATCATACTGATTGTGTGATTTGCTTGTTCTTCAGATAATTTTTTTTTCTGTTCTGACTTTCTAGGCCAGCTGGGGACAGGAGGGTGCTGTGCTGGCCACTGTGTGTAAATAAGGAATATGGAATTCCTTGGAGAGCTAAAAGTCAGGAATGGCTATGAAAAACTGGGAAGGATATGTCTCAGGTTTTTTACACAGTCTTTCCAAACCATGTTGCTGAACTTGAATAATAAAAAATAAAAAATCCCTATGTCTCCCTAACTCAGCAGAGATGTTTTTGCCAGAACCTTCTTCTCACCAGCCAGTCCTTCTTAAATCTATAACAACCCAACAGGTAGTTAAAATAGTCTCAACTAATTGTAACCAGGACTGCTGGCTTCTTCTGAGCTATTGTTCTGATTAAGCACCATGGCCAAAATCTTCAGGGGGTATATAGGCAAAGTAGTCAGTGTAAGAACTCAAAACAAGAAATACAGGCCTGGAGTTTTTTTAATTTATTATTTAACTGCTGTAAAAGCAGGCCCTGTGTCTCTGCTGCAGATGTGTCTGCCATGGGCTGGCTCATTGCTTGGTCCAACTCAGTGTTGCTCCCTTGACTTTGTGAGAAGAATGGATTAAACTGTTACAAGTTGAGGGTTTAATTCAGATTTACTCAAATCGCAGAAGTGGTAAAATTTGTACAACTTCACATCACCATTCTAACCTCAGCTTTTCCAGTAAAGTTCTTTTTTAAAAACACAACCCAGCTTGGGAGTCCCTGGGAAAAGAGACTGGGGGAGAAATTATCTTGTGATAGACACAGGAAGGTATTTGGAAAGGCAATGGTGCAGTGAGCAGCCATCCATCCTCAGCACCAGAGCAGTGGAAATGCCATTTTCCTTCCCCCTTGATCCCTGTGTTTGAACCAAGTACTAAAAAAGGTGTTTCATATTTTTGCAGTAGTCAGTACTTGCAATATTTTGGTTCCTTACAGGTAGTGACACAGTCTGTTTTGGTGGTACACATGAAAACAAACAAGGAAAGAGACAGAAAGCGCAGGCAAATCCTCGGGTGTCGTGTTTGGCTGAGGCTGTAAAGTGGAAGAGGCAGAGACTTGTTGGGATTCTTGATCAGCACACACAGAGCCAAATTATTGGTGAGTTTTGGGGCTGAGGGAATAAAATATTTTGCCCAGGGAAGGGTGAGGAATTTCACTTTGCAGATATGCCTGTATTTCACTGGGTATGTTTATTTGTCTATCTCTTGCTTAGGAGTGTTGGGTAGGTCTGCTCCTTAGGATTAAATCATATCCCAAACCATCCTGGCTTTGTGACAGTACAAACATTATTGGATTTAGTTTCCTTCTGCTTATCCACCTCCCGTCCTCCAAGATCCCCATTATTATTATTATAATAATACCCACAAAACTCCTGCTCTGAGATCAGAGGGGTTTTCAAGTGCCAAAGCAATCAACAAAACATACCTGGTCCTTTTAATCTCCTTTAATCCCATCTTGTGGGACTCTCCCAATAAATGATCACGTATCCAAAAATTCTTTCTCTGTAATGACATTTGAGTTTTAGCTCACAGTTTTCATGGTATCGTCTTGAATATGAAAGAAGATTTACTGGGGCCTTCTTATGCCATCAATAAAATAAAAGTTTGGGTTGAAAAATTATCCTATGGAATAAAATAGAATAACAAAAATCCATCATTATCTATGTTTCAGAAAAGGATGGTGTTTTGTTTAGCATTTTAGTTAGAAATGATGTATGACTACATCATAAAACACTTATATTAAAAAGATCTTCTCACCCTGAATTCAAAATATATATTGTACTCTCTTATCATCCAGTCATTTCAGAGTGAAAGTTAAAAATGCCCATCCTGTGGTATTAGTCACTGGTATTATATCTCATAGCTGATGTATTCTTCTAATACTTTTACTTAAAGGGGCTTTTACTTGGGGCCCATGAGAGCAGACATTTATTTTGTTATTGAAATGGTGATGCCATGGGTGGTGGGTTTGTATTACTTTGCCAAGGCTTGGTTTGCCCTTTCTGTTGGTTTTCTTTTTTTTTTTTTTTGCTCTTGTGCATATGTTGAAACCCACCCAATTTTAAAGAAAATCAAGCGTTAGCAGAATAAAAGGTGGCCCATGCCGTGGTTCAAAGTGTTGAGGGTGTGAGCTGTCCAGGAGTTTTCACAAAAATCCCAGTGTTGGGAGCAGGCAATATGACAAAAAGCAGGACTCTGCAGCATCCTGGTTTGATGTTTTAGAGATGAAAAGTTTCTCCTGCCTGAGGCATAAATTTTGGCTTGAATGAGAGAGCCTAACCCTAAGGCGAAGATGCTGGCACCCAGGTTCCTGTTACTGGTTTGAACCACACAGAGCAGAGTCTTACAACTGACTTCATCTTGTCCTAAGTGAACACCCTCACCACTAAAAAGTGAATATTGTCAGGAAAAAAAAGAAAGGGGGAGTTATTTTCCGAGTTCAGGTTTTTTGGTTTGTTTCATTTGGGTTTTTCTCTAAAGGAACGTGGATCCACGCGAAACATCAGCTTCTCTGAAAACCCCAAGTTTTACAAGGATGGGGGAAAAAACCCCTTTCCTACACATTTGATAAGAGATTGTCTCAAGTTGAGGCAGAATTGGGTTAATCTGGTCACTTTTGTGGGAAAGCAAACACTGGGAAATCTGCAGAGTTACTAAGCTGGACAGCCCTCTCTGGCCTGCAGAACAATTTACTGAGGGGGCAGTTAAATGGCACAGATTAAGCTCATTAATGGTTCAGATATTTGCTTGGTTTACACAATGCTGTCCAGCAAATTATATTGATGCTTGACAGAATTATTGTCATTATTTATTTTGCTGTAAGCCAGATTTATAGATATTTGTAGCTTTTGTAAGACTAAACATAAGAAACATTAATAGCTTTACTAATTATATCACTGCTTTAGAGATATAGATAGTGATAAAAATGCCAAGTAAAGTGAGCTAGTAAAACATCTTAAAGAGAATTTTAAAGTGAGCTACTGATTGATGATCCCTTGGGTCAGTCCTAAGTTTTGAATGTGAGAGTTGCATTTCCCACCAGGGCACGAGGGCCTTTGGTTCCATCAGCTCTCACAGCAGAGACGAGGAAAAACAAGGCTTGTATTGAGTGGCTGATTATTGAATCAGATTGCATAATCTGAAAAATATTGAAATCCTATAACAGCATAAACTGAGGCTGAACTTATTAAACACAACAGGGTTGTTTGGTTGGTTTTTTCACCTTTTCCTTGTCCTCAACCCCTCCTGCCTCCTGGATGGTTTATCTGCACTTCTTTGTCTCTAACATGTTATAATTGCAAGCTCTTTAAAGCAGGAGCTGCCTCCTCCTTCTCTCTTGTTATAAGTATGAACAGGCCCTAGCACAGCTCTGATGAGGAATTCGGGATCCTAACAAAAATGTGAATAATCATTTCATGGCTGTTAAAAAAGAAATAAAATCTTTAATTAGTAAGCAGAGTCTATAGAGGGCTATACACAAACTAAAGGTGTGCTTTTACACAGCTGTCAAATGAAAAATCTGTTTTCCTAACTATTGATCCTGGTTTTGCTGCGAGCACCCTTTTAATGATGGAGATAACAGGTGAGAAAAGAGTTAATAAATGTTCAGCCATTACTACAAGCATGAATGGAAATCCATCATCCGTTTAAGTACTGGAGGGGCTCTGGATGATAATCTGAGCCTGCTTGGCCACCATCAGTGCCATTGGGAAGAAACCCACCAGGCTCTGGGAGCTGTGATCCTTAGGGATGTGCCTGGATCCCTGCTTTTCTCCCATTTTTATTTCTCTGGGTTTAGAAATGACCCTGTTGAAACTCCCTTGAAGCCATTGGCCAGACTGGCAGTCTCTAATGGCCTTTGGATCAGGATTGTGGCGGTGTCTCCTTGAAGTGAGCAACCAGTGGGAGTTTTCTTCTAGGTACGGGGAAAAACAATTTCCTTTTTCCCCTTTTTCTTTCCCCTCTCCCTTCCCTGCTTTGCAATTTCTGATTAATTGGTCTTCCTAACATGTTTGTGGTTAGTGGATTGTGGATGTGCCCAGGAGGAGAAAGTTGGGCCCCACCTCATCCGTGGTGACATCCCATTGCTGTTTGATGGGAGGAACACAAGGACGGTGGATTATGGGCAAAGCTTTAGAGCAGACCACGATGAACTTGTAAAAAAGACAGGGAATGTGATCCTGAACCCCCTGAAATCCTCAGAGTTTGGGCTGCCTCCTTGCAGTATATGACAACAGGTCAAGCAAGTGACCGTGGGATTTATAATCCTCATTGGGAAATCAGGATGAGGCAACTGAGGCTGGGAGAGCTGGAGAAGTTTGGCACTGGCACTCCTATGCTCCCCCACCCCNGAACACAAGGACGGTGGATTATGGGCAAAGCTTTAGAGCAGACCACGATGAACTTGTAAAAAAGACAGGGAATGTGATCCTGAACCCCCTGAAATCCTCAGAGTTTGGGCTGCCTCCTTGCGGTATATGACAACAGGTCAAGCAAGTGACCGTGGGATTCATAATCCTCATTGCAAAATCAGGATGAGGCAACTGAGGGAGAGCTGGAGAAGTTTGGCACTGGCACTCCTATGCTCCCCCACCCCTTGTCAGAGTCTTGGCCATGCAGAGCAACTCAGAAACTTCATAGCAGCAGGCTTTGGTGGAAGATGCCTGGGGTTTCTTTCTAGGCATGATGTAAGTATCACAGGGGCTGTTCTCCCTTTGATCCCAAACTAGAGATGAAAGGAACAATTCACACACATTTTTGAACCATAAAAAACATGTGGCTTGACATTGGTTCCAGAAACAGGTCAAGATGTAGGATAATCTTATTTTTTTCCTGAAATATTTGAACTGTCTCTTCTCTCCACGTTAAGAAGCTGTGCCATAGCCTTAAAATATAAACAAATGTGTGTGCTGTGGGATTTAATTCTCAAAACATGGGTAAGAGGAAAAGTCTGTTTGACTTAGGTTAGCAGAACTTTCTGCTCAATACTGAAACTGAAGCCAGATCAGAGTGCTGCTCCCTGATTTCCTCCTTCAATATAGTCATTGTTCAATTTTTGTGGGTTGTGATTAAGGAGAAAAAGCTTCAGCTTTTCTTCTAGTGTGGAAAACGACAAGATAACAAATGATTTTATTGAGTAGTCCTACTCATTACTACTACTACTGCTACTACTGTGTATCCTACTTTATGAGCATGTTTTGGACCATTGCTCTCCACCTGCACTCAGGTTCATGGGCTTCCTTCATTCTTACTCTGCTTCTCAAGATACCTCTTCAACTTGCAGGTATTTTAAACTTCTTAGAGGCCCCAAATCTGGTCAGCTGTCCCAAAAAGATGACATCCACCAGTCTGCGCGTGGAACCCTGAGTTTACAGGAAAAATCGGGAATTATATTTGCCCTCTTCTGACCTTCAAATGAAATTATGAAAAAATTAGGAGGGCTGAAGTGGTTTTATGGTTGCCAAGGACTACCAGTCCTGAAGTTCCAGAAGGTTAGTGGCTGTCTGCACTGATGAAGCATACAGCCACATTTGGCTCTCTTGCACCAATAAGGATAAAGGTTTGGCAGCAGAGTGGGATTATGTCAGGATTAGTCAAAAAATGTCAGTATTTCTTACCTCCATGCTTTTTCCCCAAAAAAGGGGGATGTAGCATCTTTAATTAAATGTTATATGAATACATTCCAGATAGACCCAAACACGGGGCAACTGTGTTTTAGAAATGCTGTTTCTAGATTTAAAATGTATTTGAAATGTAATTTAAGAAAAAAGATAATGGGGAAAAAAACCCCCTAAAATAACTCGAAACAAGCCAGAATATAGTAGCTCATCATTACGCTAATATATCAAACAATATGAGCTTAGCTTAATTATCCCCTTTGAGAGTTGAGAAAACTAAGCACAACCTTCAATTTACAGCTGTTTGGTGCCGGGAACCTGAATTATTATTTGAGAAGAAGGGGGGAAAAAAAAGTTTATTTATTGTGACCTACACTCAGTTTTTATTCATCATGGAAAATCTGTATATTCACAAATGAGGGCTATTCATCTGCAGACTGCAGCATTCTTCAGCTGTCCGGGGCTGCATCAGCCGCACTTCTTCAGCTTTTGTGTTCATCTCGAAGCCTCTTCATCCAAATTGTTCATCATCTTGATGGCGGAGCTTTATCTTGCTCTAGTGCAGCTGCATTCCCCTTATCCAAAGTGCCGAGAGATACAAGGGAGAGGGAGAGAGCGAGAGGCAGAATAGAAAAGAGAAAAAGCAATGGCCAGTGCTCATATGAGGATAATTTGTAGTTTCTCAATAATAATAAAAAAATAAAAAAAAAAAAAAAAAAAAAAGT
>VYXF01004084.1:415897-446805 GCA_013397295.1 Polioptila caerulea
AAAAAAAAAAAAAAAAAAAGGAGGACAGGCTAATTACTGGCTTAACTAGGGCAGCCTGTGGATCCTCATGTCAAAAGGACTAGCGTAATTATTTGCCATCAAAGCACATTCATATTGTGGTACAAAAGAAGGGCCTTTCGCAAATGGATCTCACTAATAAACAGGGCTGAGAGGAGCATTATGTGTCTCCCTGGATGCAAGCGCATTAACACAGTGACATGGAGCATAACTCTCAGCCTGGAAAGGGGGGGGGTGGAGAGGAAGAATGATAATTATCCCCCCTCCCCAGCTTTCCTCTCCTTTTCCTTTGTGTTGGGCTAGCAAGCCGAACGCGACCCGCTGGAAGGCCCAAGGCAGGCTATTAGTGACCTCGGAGCATTGACAAGGTGGCTACACTCTTAAAAGCCCAGCTCTCCATGTCAGGAGGGTCGCAGGAGCCCGGGAGAGGAGCTTTAAATGGTCCAGCAAACACTTCAACCTTAAAGACACCTGGAAGGTCATGACCAATTTCATGTAGACGAATCTGGCATGAAGAGGGCTCTTTTGAATCCACGTACAAAAGTTTTTAGTTGCTTTTTTTTTTTTTTTTCTCTTTCTTTTTCTTGGGTGTTTTTTTTTCCCCACATTGTTTTTTTCACAGATCTTAGCAAAAGGGATGCTGGAGAAAGAGACTTGATTCTGGAGATCACTCCTGCACTCGCTGAGCAGATGTGGTGCCAGGAGGCCTCCAAGGCTGTGGCTTTCCACAAGGAAAAGTAAACACATTTAGAAAGAAAGAGAAGGGACTCAGATGCACTTCCCCAGCATATCTGGAAGCACTGATGTGCTAACTCATTTCAGACTCACATGTATTGTGAAACGTTTGTGTGTATCTATAGGTTCATATGTGCATGCAAAGAGGACTGTTTGTTTCTGGGTGTTTTTAGTATTCCAGCTATACCTGGCTCTTCCCCACCAATGCCCACTGGCAGCCCCTGTTCCTTGCTTGCCAGCAGTGGAGTTTATCTGTTGGAATGGTGTTGGAGTGAACCCATGGCTTGTGATGGGTTCAAGGGAGAGCTGCTGGCAAATGTTTGGCACCACAATTTGGTTTTCGCAGTCTCCTCCCTTGGAGCTGTACAACCTTAGCACTCAGGGGCATGAGCTGCCTTGGCTGGATTTTCCTGACAAAATCCCTTCTGCTCCTCCTCCTCCTTTCATGGAGAGGAGCCTGCAATAGGGGCAGTCTGTGAATAATGGGGATGAGCCACCCACCCCCAGTGCTCCACAGCTCCGGAGGAACTTAGAGGTTTGCGATGTTGATTTTGCTTTGCTTTCAGAAAGAGCCATTCTTTCAGTGCTCATGTCCCAACTTCTTCTGAGTAATTGAGTTCTGTGCTGTAAAACAGCTCTGCTGGCCATCAGAACAGTGAGCTGGGATAAACCTTTCTAGTGGCAGCCTTGCCTGACACCACAAAACACGGCAAGTGCAGCTGGCAGGCGCGAAGGTGTCGGTCTGAGTCGGGAGCACATGGTGACATGGGTGCAGCCACATGGGACTGGGATAAAAGGATCTTGAAGCCAAACATGTCCGTGAGACAGAGCACTAAAAGCCAAAGTTGGTTGTTTTCCAGTGCTCTTATAGGTCACACCTAGGCCACCTCACAGAGCTGAGCACCTTTTCCTTGTCACAGCACTTGGGGACATCACTGTCCGTGTCACCTCGATGGGCAGGAGGAGCCCAGGTCTGCGCACGCCTCTTAGCCCTGCTCACCCCAGGAACAGCTCATGGAGCCGCTGGGCTTAGGAGGAGAGTGGCCACATTGTCACCCTAACACACCCAGCTGTGAATCAGATCTGAAAAATGAGCAGATGAGGTGGTTTAAAAATTGTGGAATTAAACTTTTGCTGGGTTTTTTTATTCTTCTCACTCCTTTTTCTTTGTTTGGTTTTGGGTTTGGTTTTTTTCCCCCATCCTTCTTGCTTGGTAACTTTAGAAAGGAATTGGATGCTTTCTCCATACTTTCCTTTGCAAGGAAAGAAGAGTGGTAAACACGGCCTTGACGGGGGAAAAAAATAACCCAAGAGGAGGCTCTTTAGTAGAGATCACAGAAACCTGATGCAACTCACAGTGACATAGAAAACCTTGATAATACAGGAGTACTCAGTCAGGGTTTGGGGGCTGGGCAGTGTGTCTGGGAAAGGACCAATGCCTGTGGCATAAAATATTCCAAATATTCACCCATCCGGGAGCTGTACAACCCCTCATCCCTAGCATGGAGTGCTGGAGGGATGAAGACCACTGGAGCAGTTGATAGCAGCAACCTCTCCACCCAGGAGACACAAAACTGCTTGTTCTCCTACATTTCTTTGTCTCTGTAGCCCTACAATATTTTTTCCTTTCCCCCCTATTCCCCTGGATGTTAGAAAATTCTGCATAAAGCAAATTTTGCCTTTCGTTTACAGGAAATTGTAAACAGGGACTCAGCAGCAGATTTGGATCCACTGAGATATGGGTATTCTGGAGTATAAAGAACATAAGTCATACCATTTTAAAATAAATGTCTCTAGGATAGGGATTAGAAAAGTCACCTTTATAAAGTTGGGAGAGTGGGATTTTTTTGTATTTTTAATGAACCCAGGTAAACTTTCCTGGCTTAGTTGTATCCAGCCATGCCAAGGACCAAGTGCTGATATTAGCAATAAAGACAATGTTATTAGTAGCATTACATCAATGTAAAGAAGGTTATAGAGTTAGCATTTGTTTAAAAAAAAAATCTGTTAATGGTGACTTTTTGCCATTAACTCACTCTTTCGCAGTATTTTATGCAGTGTTTATGAACCTGGGTATGTATTTCTAGTGTTGCCAAGAATAATCAAAGACAAATACAGCAGTTGCAGGGTTTCTTTCCTGGTGAAATCCTACCGCCACTTCTAAACCCAGCGCTGGCCTCCAGTAGGGGCCTGTGTCCTCCTGGAGTCAAAGCATGCTGCTTGAACTGAGCACATAATGCTCTTTCAAGGTTGCTTGTCTAAAGCGACTTAATTTGTACGGCAGGAGTAGCCTTGTACCCACGAGCACGCCAAAAGCCGCGGCGAGCCAGGGCGGCAGGGTTATTACTAATTTTTTATTAAAATCCCTTAGGCGCACACAGAAGGCCCAAAAGCAGCTTTAATAATAGACAACATACAGCACATTTTTCTTGTATTGCCATGTAATCAAATCTAAAGCTTCTGTTCACTTTCTTTGTTTTACCTAGAGGACCGGCTTCCAATTTAGTTGTGGCCTGCACTAAACTGATTTTTCATTGTAATTAATGCCTACTTTGGCCTCAGCCACTTATACAACTTTCCATTAGAGGTTTGCAGCCATCCGCAGAGAATTTCACCAAGTTACCCTCCCGATCCTGCTACACTTGCAATTTTTGTTAAAGTGCCTTTTTTTTTTTTTTTTTTTACTTTATTATTATTTTGCAAAGAATGTTTAAATTACTGGGCCAAATAGGTTTCTTTTTCCCTTTTATTTTTCTNCTGCACCTATTAAAGTGGTTGGGCAGGAGTCCAACTGGAAGGAAAGCCTTTAAGTGATTTCAGAAAGGGCTAGTGGAACTTATTTAGGCCTGGGGTCTGCTGTGGTTAATTTTCAGTCTGTGTTTTGTGCTGTCCATTTCCTCTGAAATACTACCTGGGGTTTAAGGTTCCTCAGCACAGGATGTTAATAGGCCTCTGCAAACATTCAAAAGGCAGCTTTCCCACCACTAACCTTAAAAAGATTGTGGCACCGGGCCCAGGGTCAGATTGAATAGATGAAAAAGTATATGCTGTGCTTTTGCTTGCTCCTTGGACCTTTCCCTGTTGGCTTGCCTGACATTTTCAGTGACTTTTCTTAGTACCTTATTTTCAGCGTGCTTCCTAGAAAATTCTGCTTATTACCTTCTCCTATCCCCCAACAGCATTGCTAGCTCGGGCAGCACAACAATTTGGAATTTTCCCTTGCTGCTGCTTCTCCTGGCCCCGGTGGACCAGCCGGGCCCCTCGGTGTGTCCTCCGCACGCCGCCACCCCGGGATGCCAGGATGCTCCCTGTGGATCTCTGGTGTGCCTCTCCCAAGGACAGCAGCTCTGCTGCAAGGCTACAGCAGAGCTAATGATCAATTACGTGCGTCTCTGCTGCCCTGGCTTTCCTCCCTGCAGCAAGAAACGCAGCCATGGGAGCACTGGGGTAGGCATGCTGGTTTTTGGGCACTGGAGCCTCGTATTTCCCGGTGTTTGGATTCGGTACCAACATTCCTGCCTTGCTGTGGCACAAAAAGGAGCTGAAGGGTGCTGCACCCTCCCTCACACTTTAGCACATGCACTCGCCTCTCTTCTAACTGCCCCTGAGGAATTAGACCGGCCCAGTGCCCAAAGGTGTCCCCTGGTCTGAGCTGGCAGCTGGCTGGCTGCTCTGGCTGAACGTGCTGGCCTGAGGGGCTCTGTTCTAAGGGGCCAGCCCTGCTGGCCTTCTCTATGTGGGTGCAGCTCCTCTGAGGAAAGCAATCAGATGAATTTTACTGGATTTGGTTTAAGGGCTCTCTTGGGTACCACAGGTGGGTTTTTACAAATGTGTCCTGTTAGACCTCCTGGGGCTGAGGAGGAGAGGTGGATGGGTATTTGGGATCACACAGGTCTGCCCTGTGCTGTTACTGTGCCAGATGTCCCCATCTGAGTGTGGGAAGAGTAAAAAGCAGGTCTTTAGTTTAATAATTTTTTCCTAGGATAGTGGTAGCCCTTCCTTAATTGACTAGGGAACTAAAGTAGCATTTGAGAAGAGTACATGGAGAGTCCCAGACATTCCAGGTGATGGCCACAAGCCAGGCCTTGAATCCCAAACAATGGACTTGCATCTTGACCCAAGCCCTTCTGGCTTTTGACCGGTTCACAACTGGACTCATTTGCAAGCTCAGTCCTTTCCGGCAGCCCTGGAAACTAGAAGTGTTTCAGGTGAAGCAGAATGAGAAGGAAAACCAGACCAATGGAAAGACAGAGCATGATGTGCTCTGTGGGGTTGGGAAGAATGGATACATTGAATCTGGGATATGCATGGCCCAGTTCTGTTGTGAGGACCTGCCCCTTTGCACCCGATGGCACCACTTCCAGAGATATTTCCTCCAGGAGTGGCCTGCACCACTGTGCCCCTCTGCAAGCACAGTGGCTCAAATCCCTCACTGTCCATGTGCCCGCCTGAGCACCCCCACAGCAGAGCCACTGATATTGGTCTAAACACATTTGTGTATCTCTGCCTGACATTTGCTCTGCTAAAAGGTCAGGCTTCTGCAGCAGAGACAGGAGCCGTCTTCCTCATTATCACACATTACTGCCAATTTCCAGTTCCTAAGTTTCCTGTGATTTCTGCTGCTGCTCTGGCTGGGGCACTCCAGCACAAAGTGCCGTGTGCCAGCCTGGAAGCTCTGCCCTGAAACACGCCAGTGATGCTCAGGGAGAGAATCAATGACTATTTGGGGGAAAATTGTGGAAACCCAGTGAATTTCTCGCTGCAGAAAGTTCCTTACTTGCAGTGACGGGTTGGGAAAATATGTGACAAATTTCACTCAGAAATGCAAGTCTGCAGGAAGAAAGAGCTGTTCTGCAAAGAGCCATTCATATTTTTCAGTCTTCCCACAGAAGTGCTGTGCTCAGTTTCTCTGTAATCTCTGATAGTTCCTAATATCAGAGTGCAGTGCTGGCAGAGGCAGAACCTGGGGCTAAACTTCAGTCTGTGTTCTTGCGCAGAGGAAGTGGATTCTGGGATCTCTTTGGCTTTTGAACATCTAGAGGCCAGGCTCAGAGGCAAAGGAGAGGGGAAAAAAATGTTGTATTTTTCTTGTTAAACGAAGGTCTTGCTGATGGGAAGACACAGATGCCAAAATAAAAGTGTGTGTGACACTGGAGTTGGGCAGGCTCTTTGGGAGTTCACTGGGGAGGGTTGTTTGCTCTCTGCTTTCCATACCTCCCTCTCTTCTTCCCACCAACCTCAGGCTGGTTATACGGATCTTTACATATAAAAGGGATTCCAAATGTCCGTGGGGTAACACCGTTGTGGAGAGAGCAGATATTGTTCTTGCTTTTTGCATTTATCTGGTTATGTCCAAAGAAGAGGCTCAGGGAAAGCATTTCCTTGATTGGTAGATGACCTGGCTGGGAGAGGGATGAGCATCTTGCTGGTCCTGCTCCAAGTCCCACGTGCAGCATGGATGGCCACTGGCTGACATTCCCGATTTTTCTGCTGACTGTTCATGTGTCTGTAAGGTGGCCACTCAATGGTGGCCTTGGGATAGGGGATCAGAAACTGCTGATTTAGTAATGGAAGAGCTGGGGGAGAGGAAGGGCCTTACTTACTTTGGCCTCAGATATAGGGAGCCTTTTAAAACAACAAAGCTGAAAGAACAAATGCCCCACAGCACAGTTTTAATGTAGGTTTGGTTCTTTTTTTTCCAGTAACAACCATAAAGAAAATATACTTTGCAAGCAAAATATTTTTTTCACATTCTTCCCCCTTAGTTTTCATCCTTCATGTGGTGGTGGCAGACCACAGAGCTGCAGTCAGGGAAGGCAAAGTCCATGCTGGTATCTACTCTGAAGATATTCAGATACTACAGATAGTGGTGTAGTAATTTCTCTAAGAGTGCTGCACCTACCTGCTCAGCTCTGGAATTCAGGTGGGTACCCACCAGGGAAGAATTTCCTTTAGGATTGGCCACAGAAGCAGAGTGAGTCTGCAGGATGCTTTAGCCATGTTCCTACCCTAATTACCCCTAGCTTTTCCCTCCCTGCCAGATTTGGAGCAAGAGAAATTCTTGACCAGGAAAAAGTATTTCACATAATTTCCTTGCTCTTGCATTTTTGTCTCGCAGAAAACATTATTTGGTCTAATGTTTCCAGGTGCTTGGGGTGTCCCTTTCCTTCATGCCAGTTTATTTATGCTAATTCAGTAAAGCAAAAGGGCTGCATTTGAATTCATTGCCATTGAAGTTGTGCTGAGGACAGTTGCAATATAACAAGATGAGAATGACCTCCTTTTATCTGCTCTTGCCGCTATGGAAAGTTAGTGCTGACTTAAACCCTGGCTGCCATTAATGAAAAATTCCACTATTTTTATTAAATTTCAGAATCATCTCAGCTAGCATGAAAAACAATGATATTGGATTTCTTATTAAAATTAACAATGTATGTAACACAGTGAAAAAAGCTGACATTTACTTAGTGCCTGGGAGCAAAGAGACTGCAAGGCATACGGCGAGCTCTCCTTCATCCTGCAGCCTGGGAATGCGGGCTGGAGACGTGGGGAGAGGTGGCTCGGGGTGGATCACACAGCCAGGATGAAAGCCAAGAAACACCACCACTATTGCTACCTTTCTGCAGTAGGAGAACGTCAGGGCTCGCAGGGGAAGAGGAAAAAAAAAAAAGATTTTTTTTGCAGCTGGCCTGGATGTCTGCCAAAATGAGAGGGAGCTCAGAAGTGGAGCCCAAGATCTTGGTTCAAGGATGCAGGAGGCGTGAGCTGGGGCTGGACAGTCCCCAGCTCTGATGTGTGCCATGGTCAGGCTGGGAAGGGACCTTGAACCCCCTTCAGGTGTTGAGGGACATTCACTGTCCAACCCATGTGCGCCATCCCCGCTTCTCACAGAGCCAGGAGCCAGCCAGCAAGGGGAGCTGATGTTGCTCTAACTTGACTTTAGATTTCTGAGGCATGTTTATTTATGGTTTAAAATTATGGTGTTAGCATTTTACCTTGGGTTCATTTCAAAATTCACTCTCTTTAGGAAGTTTCTACTGCAATCAGCAGAATCCCTTATAAAAATAAAAGCAGGGAGTTGTTTCATACCTGTTTACAGGCATTGCAGAGCTTGCAGTGTCTAGTAAAGACCAGCCTATCTCAGGCTGGAAGTGTTGTTTGATTAACACTCTGGGGCAATCTGGAAATGAGCTTGCTCTTGAGGAGAGTCCACAGATCACCAGGAACATATTCTTATAGGGAAATATCCTCACTGTCTTCCTAATTCATTCCTCCCCACTTTATCCAACATGCAGAGCTGCTGGATTATTGACTATGTGATTTCTTTGCTTGATGCCACAATAGAAAAGGCATTACTGTACAAGACAAATAGAGCAGGGCTCTGTGTGTTAGACTTGTGGTAGTGCTGAGTAGGGCTGGTACAGGGCATACTCCTCCTCTTTTAGGGCTTGGTCCCCACCTTCCTCTGTGGATGCTTAGAGTATGCTCTGGACATACAGAGCAAATGTGGGATGAGACATCTGGCCAAGGTCTCCCTCCATCCTTGATGTGGGGGACTCCTGATGTATCTGGGGGGCCCACATAGCACAGAAATTGCTCAGTTCCAGTGATGGCAGGCAGGACCAGCCCTCACCATCCAGATTATAAACTGATTTACCTGGAGCTGTGAAAACTCATCCCACTTGCAACAGAGACAGGAACTGAGCATCCAAGGGAGACCGTGCAGGGAACTCGTGCTAAGTTCTGGCCCTTGCGAAAGTATCGGTGCCACAGATCTGTACTTGGCACAGGAGTGACTCTGAATACCCCCATCCACTCTGCTTCCCCAGGTTTTCAGGAGCAGGATCTCACTGCTGTGTTTAAATTCCTCTTTACAAGGAGTGCTTGGGAGAGGTGCTGCAGATTTCTCCTGTTACCTTTTTCTGCTTCCAGCCTTGGGTTGGGTGCACTAAGCACAGTGCAAAGATGCATCAGTAGAGGCAGACGTCCACATAAAGGGTGCTCTGTCCATCCATACCATCACCTGATCAGTCCTGATCAGCAGCTGGGAATTATAAATAGCCTAAAAGCAGCTCACCATCATCCTACGCCGCCATGGTAATAAATAAGTGCATATTTTTAAAAGGCTTTTTACTCTTAGAAGAGAAAAAGATATAATAGCTTTTTTTTTTTTTTTTTTTTTTAATATGTCACATAATTTATTCCAACAAACAGATGTATTTTGTTGTTGCCATTATCATTTGATGAAATACTTTAAAGCTGGTCCAAGGTGGTGCATTTTCAAATATAATGTATACAGTACATCTAGCAGCTAGTGGAATTTGGATGTGCAGCATAGAATGGTCATTATTTTTACTGAAAAAAATAAAGGCACTAATTACTTACAGACAAGATACTTAGCACAAACAGATAAGCTTCAAAATGAAAAATTCTCGGTTTATGATAATTATGTTCTCTGCTTTGTTTTCAGAGACTGATAATTTGAGGCTTTAAAATCACCAGGAAGCCATTAATTGGAATTCTTCAATAAAAAATAAATTACATAGAAGTTCATGATGAGTTGTAAAAACACAGAGACTGTATTATGCAGTGAGCGACATTGCTCTACTATTTATAGACACGCAGAGCTATGTAACAGCAAAAACTGTAAAGAATTTGAGATGTGCAGATAGCAATTATTCACGGATCCCAACGATCTGCAGATATTTCAAATAACTGCTTTTAGCAGATCAGCTATCCAATAAAAGCAGGGCTTTATTTCCAAGTGGCACTCTTCTAGCTTGTTGCTTCTTGTTTTTGACATCTTGTATGACATTATCCTCCTAGAGCTGATCATAATGAGGAGACGTGGGAATCCTCATGCGTGAGCAGAGGCTCCGCTCCACATGTGTGTTTATCGAGAGGAGTGGAGGGAATTTCTCTTAGAAGGGTTGGTCACTGTGGTCCTTCCTCCTGCAGCAGGCTGGGATCCTGAAATCCATAGCAGCTGACCAAAAGAAACTGTATTGTTTTGCTTTCTTGCCCCATTTTTCTGCTGTCCCCTTTTCTTTTTGCTTTCACCTGGGACCACATCCTCAGGGATGATCCTGCAAGAGCTGGTGGAGGGGTTTGAGGACTAAGGATCTGCGCAGTGGCACTGAGTACAAAATTTCTCTTGACTTAGGAAGGAGCCAGACTGACCCCTCGCTGGAGCTATGTGAGTGTTTTGGGGATATTTAGAGCTGCTCCAGAGATCTTCCATCCACCCAGACCCTTAAAGCATCCAGTGCTGCCCTTCTGAACACATGGGGCAGAGCCACCAGGCTTCCAGCAGCTTTGGAAGCTCCCATGAGGAGATTGGTGCTCCCGCACTCCTGAGGGAGATCTGACACCTCCTTGCTATTGTTTGGATGCAGGCCTGAGACTCCAGCCACTAATGGGCCCAGTTAATTGTCTGCCCAGAGGATATAAAACACTGCAATATTCCAGCTATGCTCTTTTCATGACCACTGACAGCCCGGGCTCCTGCAAGGAGCTCTTTAGATAAAGCAAGGAACAAAAGTGATCGCAGGGATCCTTGACATGTGCCACCTGGTAAAGGAAACAGAGCCGGTTTCAGCTCATTCACCGCTGAGCACAAAAGAGTGAAGTGGCCTTGGTAGAGCCTGGTCTAAAGTTGCACTTCAGGGAGACAGAGGAAGTGTTTCCTGAGGACCTGATCAAAGGCTCTCTCTTCAATGCCAGTTTGGTGCCTTCTGGCCACCTTCGTTGGCAGGTACCATTCAAGGGCTTGATGTGACTCCCAGGTGGGCTCACTCTCACTGTATCAGCAAGCACAGAGCTGAAAACTATCTTTTTAATATTTTGTGGCTAGATTTCACCAAAAGTATCAGCTGGTTTATTCCCCCCTCCCTTGTTTGTTTAGATCTGTCTTAGTGCAATCACAGGGAAGGCTGGACAATGCAAGGGAGACAAGGATAATGTGAGACACTGGAAAAGAGTCTGCAGGGAGGCTGCTACAGTGTCAAGACCAAATGGCATTGTGTCAGGGAGACAGAGCCATACAACAAAAATATTGTGTCTCTGCTGCCACTTGAGGAGTGTTGTAATTCTTGGAGAACAAAACCTCCCATACATCATCCAAAATCAATTGATAAGAGATCTCAGAGAGATTAAAAATTGTTCCCTCCCATTCATTAGTAAAGGTGGCTTCTGTCCAAAGCTGATTGTTGGTGTGGGCCAACTATGATAAATGCTCTCTTACGCACAAAAAGAAACACGTCTTAATGAGCGATCAGCTTGTGTGCCTTTTAATTTCCACATTGCTATTGAGTCCATACACAGTTCCCCAGAAGTGACAGTGCTGCTCAGGGGCGTGCTCCCCTGAGCAACACCTTGTTTTCTTTGTAGGCTCATAGAACTTTTCGATGCCAAGCCAATCCCTAGACCTGATGTCTGTGTATGACTAATATTGCAACAATGGGCCATTGACTTCTGTTTCCATGTATTGTAAAACAAGAAGTATTTATCCGTGGTTAGTGCGTGGCACCTCAGCATTGGTGGGATGTGATTGCCCTGACTGGGCACCCACAGCTCTTGTTCACTCACAGTTCCTGATGCTCAGCACCTTTGAGAATCAGGACATTTCACTGTGGGAAAAGCCTCTTCCCAATGGGATGGTTCTGCCTGTTCTCCAGGACTTGGTTATGTGCTCTTTCTCCATGTGTGCCCTAGCCTAAAAAATGTCCTTGTGCAGTCCCCGTGCCCCTGTGGGAGGGCAGGGGCCAGGACGTCCCACACAGCTGCCCCCAGGGCAGCACAGAGGAGATCATACAGAGCCTACCTTTGCTTTCCTCCCGCATCCCTGAAGTTTGCAGCTCAGCACCAAGCCAGTTCCCAGTCCTGGAAAAGCCTCGAGTGTCCCATCCTGTTGCAAACCCCACATCTCTTGAGGAGCATCGGTGACATTTACCCCATATCTCTAAATTATTCTCGGTAGAGTGGTGCTTGGGCCAGTGACAGGGATGCTGTAAAAGGTCACTTGATGGACCTCGATGCCCTGTTTTATTTACTTAGTTTATTTGGCTTGCAATGGAGACAGGACATGCTTAATATGTTGGCCACATCACGGGCAGCCAAGCTCCAGGGCCCAGCGCCTCCTCGGATTAGAGCATTTGTAGGAGGTGTCAGAAGAAACGGAAGGGGTTCGGCATATTTTTTTGGTATGTCAGAATTTCAAAGGATTTCTGAAATTTAATGAACTCATTTAATAGGCATAATTGTCTTGAGTACATGTGAGAAAACTTCTGAAATAGCAGAATTAGGCATGCTCCATTTTGTAGCCTTTCAATGACCTCCAGCAAACGTGTGACCCAGATATGAGAGCCTCCTGTCCACTTGCATAAACATGATGTTTTAAAAAGGCGGAGGGGGGCGAATAAAAGAATTGAGCTCTTAATGACACATGGACAGAGACATACTGCAATTGCAAAACAAATTCAGCAGCAGATAGAGAATCGCCTCCAGACTCTGCACGCCAAAACTCCGCCGCCTCCCGCCAGACGGAGCTTTGATGGCCGGGGACCTTCGGTCCCAGCCGCCCCGGATTTCCCTGCACAAAGGCTCAAGTGGTAGCAAGGGGCACCGAGCTGCTTCGGGCCCAGGAAAAGCTCTGCTTTAATGCTTGAGTGATGTCCAAGCTGCTGTCACACGATTTATTCAGGGTGCCCTGGAACATACGGCACTTTTTCGTTTCCTGGCCTTGATGGAGGGCGTGTAGGGGTTGTAGTGGCCGTGCCAGGCAGTGAGGAGGTGGCAGCTGCTCGCTCCTGCCACTTGCACAGCAGTTATGGCGAGGGCAAAAGCTGTAATTTCAGAAATCGCATTCATTAACATGCATTTTTAATACATCCTTTACTTCCCATTGCATGTCTTGATCCAGAGGAGCTCTGTGGCTGGGTTCTGACCATGGGCTTCTTCGTCTCTGCTCACAGAGAGGGGTGAGTGGCTCTTCATTAGTTTAGGCCCACCATTGCCATAGTAACCAGTGTGATGGACAGGACTCAGAATTAATATGCACAATTAGGAGAAGGGGAGGGGGTCCTGCCAGGGGTACCACTGCCAGCCCAGCTCATGGCAGGCTGCGGCTCCAGCATCCCACCTACCCAATCCCCACTCTGTTCATTGCTACGAGTAAGGTTTAATTAAAAGCAGGAACCAGCAAAGTGTGGCTGGGTTTTAAAATTATATGCTGTTAGTTATTAACTGCTACAAATTAGGTAGATGTTGTTTCAAGGAGAGCAATTTCCACAGCCAGCGCTGGTGGAGTGAGTTGGCGTGGGGTATGGCACAAGTTTCCAAAGCAGGGATTGCCAGCTTTCTCAGAAAAGTGCTTTTCTGGCCACTTCTTGGGTTTTACGCATGACCGAGATTCAGCATTGTTCATGCTTGCTTGCAGCAATGATACTTCCCTGTCTATGAAAACTCATTTTTCATTTTAACAATAATTCCTGGGCAGGAAAAAACACGTCCTGGTTTCTCCACCGAGCCAAGCGCTGAAACAGAATATTGGGCCAAATTATGCTCTGATTTTGCAGCTTTAAAATCTGCCTTTGCAAGTTAGTGCTGAATTTAGTTTGTTCCCCTAAGGCATTTTCCATGCAGTAAAAATTGTGTTTCTTTTTTCTTTTCTTTTTCTTTCCTTTTTTTTTTTTTTTTTTTTTTTTTTTTTCCTGCCATTTAGGGAAAAGGAAAACTCAAACGAGAGAATGAAGCCAATTGTTAGATTAAAATTGTCTGAACTCTTGGTATTAGAGGAAAACCATAAGGAAAGCTCACTCCAAGTATCTTGCCTGGAAATCTGAATTTTCGGTGTGACTAAATTCTGCTGATACAGAATGAGACATTTTGAGTTGTGGCAGCCAGTCATTAAAAAAAACCCTGAAAAACAAAACTCAGAGAAAAGCAAAACTTTGAGACTTCAACACTTCTGTTCAGCAGTTTAAAGGGAGAAAGCAGTGAGCTGGTTTGAAGATTTTTCCTTCCCCACTACTTTTGCTGCTTCCACAACCCTGCAGGGGAGAAGCAAACAGTCTTTGAGCTGTAATAGGTGTCAAACCAAGCAAATTCAACAAAGTTTTAGTGAGTGAGAATGGAGAGCAGTGTTCACAACATTTTATTTGGCAGTCCCTTTATAGGTACTCAGATGTGGAGACTGGGAGTGTGATACACAGAGACAGATTGCTCTGGGATGGAGAACGGGGAATTTGAGGTACCACGCATGGCACAACTTTTATTGGGCTAAGAAATGCAGAGTGCAAGCCATGGTCTTTGTCACAAAGAAAAAAAGAAAACGCTCTTCAGACCAAAGGTTTTACATTAATCTGGTTAAAACCATTACAGAAATTATCACTGGTAGCTTTTTAAAAGCCGGTAAGGCTGAAGGCCACAACCCACCCATATCTGCAGAACAGAGAAATAATTTTTTTTCAAGATTTAACCAATAAATGGCAGGTAGTGTGTGTATATGTGTAATTGAGTGTGTACATGTGTTCCTGCAAGTGTGAGAAATAAAGTAGTTAGTGAGGGAATGTAAAAGCTCATTATTGTTTGTCACCAAGTGTGGCAAAGGGACAGAAATGAAAGAGGCTGGCAGGGAAGCGAGCAGCTGTAGCCACACTGACACCAATAACTTCTCAGGAGGGTGAGGCAAAGCATCAGGATGTGAGACCCTCGCTCCTGCCCTTGTGAACTTGCTTCTATAGATCACGATGAAATAGAGAAGTGAGAGAAAGCCTCCTGTCCCCAGTGGGGAGAGAGGAAACCAGCGGCTCATGCAAATATTTCAGAGGAGAAGCTGAGCACACGTCCTGCTCACATCTGCAGCGCCGGCCACGTTGAACAACACCGACGTGTTTCGGAGGTGGAAACAGGTCTGAAGTAACAAATACTTGAAGGAGACGTGGGCCTTCCTCATGCCCACTCGTGTGAAGTGTAAAGGATCACTTCAGGCACGGTGGGGCCCTGCAGATGCACCAAGTGCAGCGATGGTGCCCCTAAACTTGGGTGGTGTGAGGTGCAGGAGGACGAGCTGTGTGGGACATCCCGGCCAGGCTGGGGCTCAGCTGTCCCCAGGCACAGGCAGTAGATCAGCAGGTCGTGCTCCTGCCCTGGGCACGTGACTGGTGGCTCTGCCTGCAAGAACCAAGGATGTCACATCCCTGCTGCCACCGGCTGCCGGGCAGTTCACGAGTTGCCCTGTGGGACCTATGCAAGGAGGTGTTTGTGCTTGGAGCGTTTTGTCCCTGAGAGCTGGGCCTGGACATCCCCTCCGTGCTGGGGATGAGCAGGGACATGACGTGGCAGCAGACCTGCTGCTGAGGCTGCTGGCCATGCCTTTGGGGTGGCCACGGGACTTTCCAGCGGGCCCCGCCTGGCAGGTGTCGGATGTGGAGCGGCCAACACGCCCCGGTGGCTCCTCAGAGGTTTCTGGTGTCTGCCTGCTACTCAAATGGCCGTGGCTGAGGGCCCCTGGCTCCAGAGGCTCTGTGCCCTCGGGTCGTGTGGCATTGCATGGCCTGCGGTTTGCTTCTAAAAGCAAATTGAGAAGTGAGAGGCAGCTGCCCCACTCACAGACCCTTCATGAGGACATGGCCCCCGGCTTGGCCTCTTGGACAAAAAACCAGAGTCATTTGCAAGACCTGAATTCCCCACTGTGGCAGCACAGGCTGCCTTTTCACTCACCCTAGGAAACAGAGGTAGCAAGGAATGCTCAAAGTTGGACAATACCCAAGCGTAATTTGCTCTTTTGGATTCAAACAAGCCCCCTTTGAAATCAGATTTCTGCTGAGGCTGAGGGGTGCTGCTTGTCTGCTGCCAGCTCTTTCTGCTTGATTTCTTACCCCACTACCTCACGGTCCTGGCCGAGACACAAGTCCGACCGTGGCAGGAACTGTGCACACCCCATTGAAGGGAAACATTTGTGTTCTCATGGAGCTTCAGATCTAAACAGAAAATGTTGTGAGGGGAAGAAAGCAGATAAAGTGACTCAGAGTTGCTGGGCTGGCTGGTGGCAGGTGTGAGTGGGACTGGACTCTACTCTCCTGCTGTTCTGGTGGCCTCAGGATGAAGCCAGGCTTTGTCCTGGTGTGCTGAGTGCGTGACCACCCAGCCTGTGTGAAGTTCATGATGGCATTAAGCAACAGCAAAATATTGGGGTTTTATACCTCTGTGCGTGGTGAGTGTCATCATCAATATTACCATGAATGAACATTGATGGGGAAGTTCAACTGCATTGCACTGAGGTGGACTGAAAAGCTGGAGACCCCTGTACTTCCAGAAAACATCTGTATTTTCAGACAGCACCACTGCTGCTCGGCAAAGCGCTGGAGGAGAGATTTTACATGAGTGGATGTGTTATTTAAAAATGCAAAGATCTCTTGTTTTCCATGAAGAGGCGCATTTTCAAACTGGGAAATGGGTACATAATATCCTCTGAAAGCTCCTGGAAGTACAAGTGTCATTAGTATCTCTGCAAAAGTTGCCCTGTCTGCACTCCTCTCACAGTGCTTTGGTGACAATTTGTGAACGACACTTCAAGGCTGATTTTAGTGAGCCTGGCTCTGCCTGTGCTTTCCAGCCCTTATTACCCACTCCTCAGTTGTCCAGAATTTGCTGTTATTTCAAAAAACTGTATGTCCTGAGAAAAAGTTCTGTGGGTTAGCTCAGAGTTTGATAATCTGCATCTGTTTTAAAATGTCTCCAATAGTGTTTAGATAGTGTTGGGACTTGTAAGGAATGGTTGCCCTTTCTGCACTTCAAATTTTCACATACTGACATTAGGGTTTATTCTTGATTATGAGTTGTTCAAAGGGAGCTTCGGTCCAAGCCTCCCTGATGGTAAATATTGCATAGCCACATCTGCCTTCACCCTTAACAGTGTAGAACATTTTCTGCATTATTTTGTTTTCTATTCAGCATTCCTTTCTTTTCTACTAACATTTGAGCAATCTGAGTCCCAAGCCTCACCTTGAATGTATTTTAACATTACTAAGTTGCGTAACTTTCCTCAGGTAAAAAACAGTGGGCTTGTTACTCCTTATTAATTCATACACGAAAACCTTCCAAAGCCCTAATGACTGCCCAGATTTTTGGGGAAATTCCCTGCTCGCACAGCTCTTGAACTGCAGATGTAATTATTTTGGTGATACCTCATCACACAGGTCAGTGTTCACCCAAGCTTCTGCTGCTGCTGGGGACCACGGACTACAAAGTAAAATACTAAATTCAAATGCTGAGAGGTAGAGATGTCCTTTTAGGGAGAAATATTCAAACGAGGTGCACAAACACCAGGAGAAGTGGAATGGGGCAGGAGTCAGGGAGCAGCAGCCTGTCCCTTGCAAGGGAAAGCAGCAAATAACGAGTTGGTTATAGGAGAGATAAAAGAAAAGCTGACCTCTGCGATAAGCATGGAGGTGGTGGAACAACGAAGCAAGGAGGCAATTATCCCAACTCTCTGGGATGAAGTGGGTACAAGAGCTAACAGAGCTGAGCAGTGAATTTCAGCAGCAAAAAAAAAACAAAAAAAATTAAAAAAAAAAGGATCGTGCACAGCTGCAGGGGTTACTGCCGGAGACTGTATCAGAAAGAAGAAAAATGGATATTGCCTGCAGAGGGACTCAACACTTTATTGGGCTTCCAGGAGAAGTCGGCTCCAGCATACACAGGAATTTCTGAGGGGATGATTTTCCGGCTACTTTAGATTCACTGCAAACAGGTTTCAAGTGATAAAATTCTTTGGGGGATATGGGTTATAATGAATGATCCGTTTTAGAAGAGGAAACAAATAGAGGGATGTTGCAATGTTTTAGCAGGGAGAAAGCCATTGTTTCCAGATTTGTATTAATGATATGGAGTAGAAGGAGAATGGCGAGATGACAGCGTTTGTAAATGAGGGAAGTGATCAAAGATCAGCAGCAGTCCCAGGAGGAAGGGTGAGAGCAGTTAGAAAATACTAAACTTTAGCTCCAATTCTCATATATCCCCTAGGATATTTTATAAATTTATAAATTTATTTGTTCCTGGAGATTTTTCTGGGCACCCCATCTCAGGGCAGTGCATGAAGCCTGCACACCTCTGTGATTTGGCCAGCAGTTAAATCCACTCAGCTCCTAACATGGATGAGCCTGGAGTTGGGAGAGACCACAGTACTTCTGTCCTGTAAGCAACAGCCACTTGACGTTGTTCCAAGGCTACTGTCACCAGCACAGCCTTTGCCATGTGAACAAATGTGTGTATTACTCACAACTTGCAAGGACAAAGTAAAGAACAGTATTTGAACTGCATTTTCTAAACAACCACATGAACTGTACTTTGAAAGGAAATCTTCCTGTCAGGTGTTATATTCAACATTTCTTTCTCTTTATGAGACATCAGGAAAAAAAATAAAGTACCTTTCCTGGGGATCTAGATCTGTAGGTAGAAAGATGCAAACTAGGAAATCCCAAAACACAAAAATTATCTTGCTTAACTAACATTATATTACTTGCATGATAGTAATTATAAACAAACACACCATTTGATGATTTACAGATTCATTTCTCTTCTCTACTTGGTTCAGCTAAAATTTGTAGAGTATTTCCCCTCATTTGTGGAGTAATTGACTTGTTCTTATGACATCCCTGGGCTTATAATCCAAAGCTGAGTGTGATCTTTCCCTCGAAGCTGGATGTCCCTGTGAAACAAGCACTGGGATTTCATCGCATCTTGCTGGGTTCAGTACAAAAATTGCTGGTGAGATGCAAACACCTGGGCTGTACAGAAAAGGATGCCAGGGGAGCTGAGGGCTGGCTTGCACCCTTTACATTCACTGAAACAGCAAACCCCGAGGCTCTCCCCTTTACATGATGTCTGTAGTGCTGCCAAACCCAGAAGCTTTGGAGATACAAACATTTCAAAGAGCTGCATGTCAGGGAAAAGCACGAGAAGGCTTTCCATTTCCAGCACTGTGTAGGCTCTCTGGAGCAACCTGCTCTGCCATGGCTGTGGGTCAGGCTCCCACACTTCCTTTGCTTCCCCTGCTCCCACTGTCACCATCCCAGATTGCCTCATCTCCTCTGTTGCAGGGTAATTTCTGCTGCTGACATGTTCTTTGGGCAAGTTTGCTGGCTGTTCTGCAAAGCTGTTTGATGCCTTGGCCCAACACCAGCTTTGCCACAGCCGGGCTTTGTCGCTGGGCTCCTCCTCAAGCAAAGCCCTTGTGTATCCTTCATTAGCCCCTGGCACTCTGATGCCTTCCTCTGGTCGGGCTGAGGTGACACCTGGGCTCCCAAATCTCCCTTCTCTTTATCAGCCTTTCCCTGACCTCACATGAGTGTGGCCCTGGAGGAGGGCTCTCCTGTACCATGGAGTGAACAACCTGTCTCATGTCTGAAGGCACAGGTAGCTGCCACACTTCTCAGGCTTTTCATGTGGCACAAAACACCTGGCTGTGCATACAGAGTCACCTTCTGCCTGCAATCAGAGCCCTCATCACACATCCTTTCAAGTGCTATTCTTGGCTACACTGTCTCATTCAGCTCAGCCTCCTCTCCCCAGTGATCACATACTGGTTCCTCATCTTTATCAAAACGGGCAGCTTTGTACTTAAAACCTGCTTTGGTTTTCGCTGCTTTGTGTTCGTGTCGGGCATTTTTTGGTGGGGCTCTTGTTTTCCCTGTGGACCATGCTCTTTCACACTGTCAGTTTGGTCTGTCTTCCCCTCACTGCCTGGTTTTCCTGAGGAGCTGGTCCCAAGCAGAAATGGGAGGTCACCTCTTGTGTGTTTCAAAAATTTGTAAGTGTTCATTGGGAATCACATACTAAGATATTAAATGTGCACATAGAGTTAGAAGAGAAAGTATTAGTGGCGTAACCCTTTTTGTGATATTCCCTGCAGATCTTAAGTATAAATATTTCCAGTGTTGAATAAGTGTACCTTAAATCATTCAATCACTCTCTGTAGGCTGCAGCTCACTCAACAAAAAAGTTTTGTCCTGTTTCCAACCTCTCCTCAGCAGAGAACACAGGATTGCTCCATCATATTCACTGTGTTCTCTTCTGCTGCCCTTTTCCATTCTTCTTGGGTGAGCACTTTTTCCCCAGCCGGACAACTGGTAAGCAACCACTACCTCACTGTGATTACTTGACTCCATTGATTTAGTCTTTGCCTATAATCAGGTGTAAATCTCACCTCGAGCAGACGGTCAAGAGCTTTTTTGTATGGGTGACACACCATGGGTGACTGGGGCCAGGATCCCGTGGACATCTTGTCCTGTTCTGTCAGCAGGTTTACACCAGGGAGAGGTTTGGCACAGGCTTTAAAAACTAAATCTTGACCCAGCCATGAGCAAATGAGAGTGAGGCAGCTGTTTAAAATGCCTGATGGTGAATTCAGATTAAACCATTTCAATATTGACTGAAATGCTTAATTTCATTGGCACTGGCTACTGCGAACACACTTCCCTCTCAGTGACAAGCAGGGGGATTACCCAACTCAGAGGTCACCAGGTGGACTCTCCATCCTTGGCTCCTCTCTGAGGACAGGGCTGGGAGTAGGGATGATCCTTAACACAGGCCATCACTCCTCTGCCCTTTACACTGGGAGGAAAGGAACCAGATGCAATTGGCTGGAGATCTGGTTTTCAGCCCAGCACTTCTGACCAGGGGATGTTGGACTGTGTGGGCAGAAGCCAGTGAGCTGCCAGCAAAGTGTTTGTGTGGGGACTCATGTAACATCTTTTGGCTGACAAACCGCATTACCTGTCTGCCCCCGTGCCCAGGACTAGGCAGAGCAGTTCTCTGCCTCAATTCCCTGTGTTATATATAAATATATATGTATATACATAGCCAAAAATGTGATCTTCTAGTGGCGGTGATTTCTCCAACCTATTGCCCAAGACAAAGCCAATGCCCCCAGGATCTGTCTGGAGAAGGGGAAGGCGCTCTCTCTCAACTACTGCTGCTCAATCGACTTGCTGACACCAGAGTCCCTAAAAATTGGCTGAGCAGCGGGCGCTGTCTGAGCCAAAACTGGCAGATCAGCAGCTGCTGGGAGCAGACACTCCTTCGCAAGTTCTGGTCCTCTCTGGTGTCACCCAAGCTGCTTCCTTGACTTTTAGCGACGGCTTTTTGTTAATTAGGTCACGCGTGGCCCTGTGTGTGAAGCGCCACACGATGCAGCAGGAGCAGTTTAGCGCCGGTGTGTCTTCTCACTTTGTGAGTCTGGCATTTTCTTTGCTCTCCAGGTTATGCCGAGACAGAAGGAGGGACTTGGAGAGGGAAGATTAACCTTTCGCTGGCCACAATTCCTTCCCTCTTATCGCGGAGGCTTCGGCAAGGCGCCCCCCTCCCGCCCAGCCTATCTGTCTGAATTGCTGAAAGCATAATGCTCCCATATGAGAGATAAGTAAGTGAGCTCTCTTTCTTTTCCGTAGGGATGAACTATAGTGTATGCAGATTATTAGGAGAAGAAAATAATATCAGAGAAAGGTGGCTTTCTTAAAAGGCATCGGTAGCATTAGTGTCATGTGTGAAGCACCCATTTGTGACAACTGTACAGACCTTTCAATGGAAAATTGTGCTGTGCTACCTTTTAAAGTATGAAATGCTAATTTTGGATTTACAGTTTTTGAACTGGAGGGCTGCATTTTGCATGGAATTTTGTTTAATTTCCCAGAGAAAAAAGGCATTTGAAACACAACTGCCTACAGCCAACTGTCAACAAAAATCAACTGTAATAACACGCGGCCTGTCACTGATTTATGTGGTGATGTGGTAATCTTCTCAATTTAGCTGGATATTTCTTCTTCATACCAAATAGCTGAAAGTCTTGCTAGACATTTATGAATATCGGGAGGTGCTATTAGGATGATAATGGGGCAAGATTAAAGAGGTACTCACTAGTTCAAAGTGCCAGTTAAAGAGACAGGGAATCGAGAGGTGTAGATATATATGGCCCATTGGTATAAGTGAACTTTATATTTGCAGAGTTGCTTAAGATTTGGGAGACGGCATATTGAGATCCATCTGCCAGGAGAGTGTCTTTCTAAAGGGAGACTGGGGGAAGCAGCTACATGCTTTTTTTTTTTTTTTTCCCTCCTTAAAAACATGCTTTTGTTTGGCAGGGGGTGTGGATTGAAAATCTTAGGTATCGAAGCTGGAGCAAACGAGTGTGGACGATGTTTTAGCAAGCAGAATGCTGGGAATTTTCCTCCTTTTCTCCAAAGGTCTGAGCCTCAGCCATGGTCATTTTGCAGCAGGCTGTGTCTCAGCCAGGACTGGCGAGTGACATATCACACTCTACATGTTACAGCTAAGAAAAGTAATTGGCCTCTCATAAAGAGCTAGAACTAATGCAGACAAAACGATATTGCAAGACTTGAGCTGCAAATAAAGAGACAAGTTTGTGTTTTACAAAAATGTATAATTTACCAGGCATTTCATTATGCTGTATAAAAAGGCAAAAATGATAATTGAAAATAAATGCGGCTGCCTAGCTACAGTATATGCTGCCAGCGTTACTGGAAATAGAAGTGCTTTCTTGCTGAAGAGAGTTAAAATTTTCATACAACTTCTGTCTGCAGACTTGTGTAATGTATCTTGTTAAATTTGTTTCAGTTTGGGTATTTTGTTACAGAGAAGCAGGCAAAATGTGAGGCTCTGTCTGTGTATTTTTATATCTAGGGGGTTGTACAATTATATTAATTATTAACAGCGTCTTCTGCAGATGCACACATCTGTGGAGTCTGAGGCAGGATTTCATGTTGCTGAGTTTATTCCAGAGTGGGAAAAGTACATCAGTTGCCTTCAAGGTTGCCAGAGATACTCCACAGCAAACTCCTGTCTTCCAAGGAACGTGGTTACAAATATAGATAAACCAAAGTAATGCTGTTGGGTTATTTTGCCCTGAAGCAAAGGGAACTCTGATTTGCCATTTTTCTTCAATACATGGGGCTACTTGGGGATGCTGAGAATTACTGGAGGAGGAGAACACAGGTCTAGGAATTGTCATTGTTTCTGCCCTGAAAGCTTCTTCCTGGCCCCCTCATTCTCTGGCAAGAGGAGGCTGCCACAAACGTTGTGTCCCTCTGTGTCCGAATGTCTCCCTGCAGCAGTCCCAGTGCTCCGCACACCCAGTGTGGGAAAACCTTCCCCAAGGGAGCTCTGGGGGAAAAATACCCTCCTCTGGATTGAGATATTTCCTCTGAGCTCTTCAATTTCTCAACAGAGAGAGCTGTAAATGGCTCTAGGCTCAATTCTTCCCAGGGTGTGCTCATGCCCCACAGCAACAAAATGCTGTGCAGGTTTTCCAAGCTACAAGTGAAACTACTGGGTTTCCATTAACTATGGAATTAAACTAAAAAGAAAAGGTGAGAGCTCTTCCCTTGGCTGAAAGCAGCTGGACACCACAAGATGGCTTTAGAGACCAGGGAGGTAGGGGCAGAGAAACAGCAAATGGGATGAGTTCCTTGTTGGCACTGTCATTCCACAGATCCCTCACCAGGGCGGACAGGATGGCGACAGAGTGGACAGGGTACTGGCAAAAGAACTCATCAGCAGGAATGTTATACTTCCATGTGTACGTTTAAATCCACTGTTTAAAATTATCTTCTTTTTCATTCTTTCTTTCCATTTAGGCTCTTTTTTAATCTATAGACTCAGCTAGGATGCATTGTTCAGAGTCGTGGTTGTGTTTGGATGGGTCAGGCCCTATGAATTCACTTGGCCTTGAAGCAAAAAAAAAACCTCATCATGAATACTGAAAGAAAGGAAAATAATGCCTGGGACAGAATGACTTTAAAAATCATTAATATCTATTCTTTCCCTCATAATTTGCCTCCAGACTTTTCTCTTTTCAGAATAGCTTGCCATTAGCAGCTGAACTTTCAATAGTCAGTACTTTGATGGAACTGGTGCTCTGAAACCAAAGGGAACATTATTATTATTATTAATAATCAAGGTTCATTTTGATAAGTTCAAAGCCCTGGATGAATTTAGAAAGGCCCAAGTTCTGCCCTCCACCACATCTAGCTGGCTCCAACTGGCCCCTTGAAACACAGCAATGTTTGCCAGGCAGACACTGAAATTCTCGTGCCCGTGGATGTGTAAACACCAGTGTCAGTTCCCATCCAATAACTGCTGACAGGAAAGCTGGTCCTGTGCAGAGCAGCACCGAGGGGATTTGCAATTATGAAGGAATGGGATATATCAGGGATGCAACTGACTGCCACTAAGTAGCTCAGCAACTCTCAGGGGCCTCCACTCGGGCTCCCATTGCCTCGTCTCAGGCAGGAGATTTTCTTGCTTCAAAGACTTTTATTAAAAACCAGTTCAGGTAAATGCTGACAATAAGCAAGCAAACCTGTTGAGCCTCGAGTCCACAACTTGCCAGGAAACAGGATGCTTGTCTGTGACATTTAAGAGTGCTAACACCTGAAGAAAATATTGCATGTTTTACCCTTTCTGCTTAAAATAACACAAAAAAGTGCTACTCTTGCAATTGCATTGGGGGTGTTTTCAGCAGGCTGTCCCCACCTCTGGCCCCAGGATCTAAAGGCTCCCAGCTGCCCCCCATTAAAGGAAACCTTCTCCATCAGTGCCCTGGCCAGGACCTTGAAATAACCCAAAGCAGCTTTATCTACCCCGAAAGCAGATCCGCACCAGAATTTAGGGTGTGCTGAGTCGGGGCTGCTGGCAGGGTGTGGATGCAGAGCAATTACAGCCAATGAGCTCCAGGGAGTTAATTAATGTGTTATCCCAAACACCTGTGGAGCATGGCTTTAGCTTCAGCTTGCTCGGGGTAGAGACACTTTCATTGTGTGCCACTCCACGTTCCCTCACAGCAGCTCCCTCCAGCTCCTCGGGCTACCCTGAGCCTCAGGTAAGTCTTTGTGTTATTCCTGAAGTTTTACAGCTTTGTAGCACAACAGTGCTCCAGGTTTTTTGAGGTGATGAGCAGAGCAAGTTTGGTGGTTGTAGGACCTGAAGCTGCACCTTGCTATGGCAGCTGTAAGGTGGAGTAGGTGCTTGATGTGAAAGGTGATGATTTTGTCTTTCTATGGTGAAGTTCTTAATTTTGTTTCTCTTTTAAGCCCTCTCCCCATATCTGTGTACCCCCAGTTCCACGGTTCTGCTTTGTTGGCATGTTTAGCCTTTAGACACCTGGATACACGTATTGCTTCCCTTGTGAGCCTTCCCCTAGCTGGTCATCTGTGGAGAGCAGCAGGATTTTATGGGAATTGGTACTTCCTAAGTCAGACTTCTTTGATTTTCTGTCAAAATAGCAGATGATTATTTTGTTGGTAATGGTCAGATGTGCCAGTTCTGTGAGCATTATGGTCTTTGCAGTATGTGAAGTCAGAATTGTTATGGCCTTTAGTCAGGCACTGCTCCTATTGAGAGTGGGGATTTTACCCCTGGTTAAAACAGGGATTGCCCCAAGCTTCCACTCCGTCCCTTTCCTGGTCTTGGAGGAGGGCTGGGAGAACAAAAGGTTCATCTTTGTTCTCAGCTGCCAGAGTTTGAGCGAGCCTGGGCAGTGTTAACGAGGCACAGCTGGGCCTCGTTTAAACACTTAAGGCTAAAGGGTGAAGCCATGAGGAGCTTCCAGAGCCTTCTGGGCTTTTCCAATCAGGCTGTGGATTAATTAATTATCTCTGCCTGTGCTAGAGGTGGAAGGAAGCCTTTTAATGTCTGCCAGGGGATAAAACTCCTTTTTGCTGCCCACTGAAAGCATGGCAGCCTCAGCTTAAAAGGGTGAACGTGCCTCGTGTGCCCCATTTTGGGGACTTTAGTGGCTCAGGGGAGGTGGTTTTATGTGGCAGCCCCCCCTGATTCCAGGGGGTTCACCTGCAGCGTGCAGCAGGCTGGCTTTGAAGCCATCAAAATGCACTTGTGTGTTACCTGCAGAGATAATTGAATGTATATGCACATCCCCAACAGAACACCTGTGCTGCCTCCCTGGCACGCATAAGTATTCCCTGCATGCCTGTGTGTTCTCTGCAAGCTACACTACACATTAATAAGACAATCCATATATTGCATTAGGACAGACCCTATGCAGACAATGCTCCAGGTACTGATTTTTCTTTTTTTTCTTTTTTTCCTTTTTTTTTTTTGTGTGTAAATCCTGAAATATGGCTGATATGGTCCACTGCAGAATGAACCTATATTGGAAATGGCAAAATTGTAATGTAAAATATACTGGGGTCAGTGGGGTGTGATGTTTTTTGCATACATTTTTTCTCCCTTGACCCATGCCATTCTCCTGCATATCGGGGGAAAAAAGCTTCATCTCACACAGAAATGTGATGTCCTTTACTGCCAGAGGCTGTTGCTGTTTTAAATGAGGAAAAAGCACAATGCATGAAGAAGGAAAATTAAAGCATATTCATTTTGGAAATTAGATACGGTGTCAGGAGACTCTCTGGAAATAGCATGGTTTGAATGGAGCACCAGACTACAAGACAGTTCACTGAACTTTTGACCACTATTTATACTATGGGAGCTTTTGAAATGGGAAGACAGCGAAGTATTTTATAGCTGTTTAATAGTGGATTGTGGTTTTTACTAGACATTTATCTTCCCTCTGAGTTTATATAAGATAAGTAAACATTATGTAGTGTAATTGCATTGTGTTGGAAGCACTTTAATTTAGGGCTGCTTTATGTTCCCTGTTTGTGGCTCATCTCATCCCCAGCCTCTGTGAGGGGGTGCAGGTGCCACCTGGCTGCCTGACTCCATCCTAGGATCCAACATGTAGCTGAGCCTGCTCCTGGGGTCTAAGTGATGCTTTTGCTGTTTGTACTGGGCAAAAAACTTGGGTCCAAAGCAAAGGTGGTTGTGGCCCTGGACTGAGTTTGGGAAGCTCAGGTAATTTCTAGCTCCAGGCCTGACTTAATTTCCCTCTCATTTCAGTATAGTGAAACTCATTTTAACCTCTTCCATGGCTTCAGTCCCTCTTTAGCATTCCAAGTGCAGGGAGCAATACGCCCTTCCAGGGCTGGCAGATAGCTCATTCCAATTGTAAGGATGCATCACCAGGCAGACACGCATGAATGGAACACTGTTTGCAAAACCAAAAATGTGTTTAGGGTATTTTTAGGTCCTATTAACTTGGGCTGATGTTCAGGGAAATAATATGGAAAGATCAGAATTTTGGCATAAACTAAGGTGGTAAATATGGTCTCAATGTAGTCAAGACTCTTCCTTCTCTTCTCCCTTAACCTTCCATCTAAATAATGTTTTAGCTTTGGCTGGCATGGGGAGAGTTGCACCGTGGCTGTGGGTCTCGAGGACCTGTCATTTGAGTGGGAAGTGCTCTGGAGAAGGAGCTGCCAGTGCCAAACCAGCCACGTCCTGGAGCTGAGGACTCCAATGAAGTCCTGCTGTACTGGGATCGGTGCATGCAGTGCTGTTTTCCTTTGTGTTTTTTTCCTCTTGGAGACAATTAGAAAACAAATCTCTTACTGCTTAATACTGAGAGGCAAGCTACAAAGCCTTTCTTTTTAAAGTATTATTTTAGGGGAAGCTTAGGGTGATGGGCATCCATTGCCTAGTCCCTTTGTCTTTTGTTGGTTAGCCTTACATAGAGTTTAGCCTATGTGGGAAGGAAAAAAAGATTTTTTTTCCTTCTGCCGTGGAAGATGCTTTTCTTCCTTGGACCAGAAGCTCCTCTCCTCTCACTAGCCAGTAACAACCCTTCTGTTCATCCTTATGTCAAAGCCACACTCGGAGCTAATAGAGATCGCTGACAATTAGGGATGAGCTGAAGGGATTTGGCAAGCTCCGGGTGCCTGCGAACCCGAGGGCGTTCTCGGATCCCTGGGAGCCCGGCGGCTGCGCTGCCAGCGCGCGCTTCCCACGTCCCTGTCCTCGTGGGGAGAGCAGTTGGGATGCTGAGTCCAGCTGGGCCTGGAGGTTGGAGAAGAGTGCGAGGGGGAGTCTATCAGATTCCTCTCTTCCCTGCTGGGAGATGCAGCTCTTCCCTGCTTCCCTTCCTGGCTGCTCTTTGTCGCTTCTTTTTGCCAAGATGGCCCAGGCGCTGTCAGGTCTCTTCTCCTGTGGGAGATGGATGTGACAGTATCCCAGGATGACTCTATCTTTTCCTCAGGAGTAGCTTGATGGGTCACAGCTGGAGAGACAGTGTCCCTGGAACACACAGCAGACACAATGCATGGGATAATGTTTTAAAAGGAATGCGAATTCCCTGTCAGTGTACACCTCCTCAGGTGCTGGGTGTGTTGCCTCCTTTTGTAATGGCTATTCATTTTACTTTATTTTTCTCTAGGCTTCGAGTATTTCAATCTTGTGCTTTCTTGTTGCCCAAGACAATATCATGAAATACCTTGAGATCCTATTTATGCCAAAACTTTAGAGGACAAGTGGTAATTTTAGATGATTTCCTTACTCTTTATTCAGTGTGGGACTACTCGAACATAAGTTGAAACAATACCCCAAGTAACCATTGATGAAAAAGCAAATACCCCAAACAAATGTCTCAAAATTAGGATTTTGTCATGGGATGGTCCATCACTGGAAAAGGTGGTTGGCTGGCAGCTGAGTCATGAGCAGCTTGGCATCTCTAGGATGATTTCCACCCTGAAAGACTGAATTTACCTCTTCTGCTCATCCTGACTAGCTATTTGTGGGAATGTGGAGAGAAGCTGCCTCCCCAGCCTCATTAGGGAGCTGTGCTGCAGGAAAATTGCTTAGGGAATTTTTGTACATCATTTGAATCCCGTGAAACTGAAATGGTGTATTTTCATTATTTTCTTTCACTTTTCTTAAGGCTCCAGGGTCCCTTTCACCATAGTGTGGAAATTTGTACCTCAGTGTTCCTGTCTGCCAAGTGTGTCTGATATTTGTGGAGGGCTTTGGAAGTGTCTTAGCCTTCAGTCCAGTAAAACTTTTAATCTGCACCATGTGTCTACTAAACAGGAGTGGTAGAGTGCAACAGGTGGCCAAAACCTAGAAATTAGCAATTTTCAATTTGCATTTTGGAGGCATATGAAATACATCTGTGTAGTCTCTAGAAACACAGAGAGGGACTGTGCTGACAGATCTTTATCCTACATGTCTGCACATGATTTTCTGAGGAAAAAACACACAAAACCAGACCAGAGCCAAGGCACAGAGGTAGTGAAACAGAAAAACGAGTGTCTTGGCCCCACCGTTTGCACCGCAGTCCGTGTGACCGCGTTAGACACGAGTTCTTTGTGTGTGTGAGGAGATAACAGATCCACATTAATTTCAGAGCTGATTGCCGTTCTTTATTAATAGAAATGTGATGTGGTGCCAATGCCAAGCCCTGCCAGCCTTTCCTTTTTATCTCCTCTTTCAAATGTATTTAGTGTGGAAAGCCTGATCGGAGGATCCCCCCAATCCCTGTTTATTTCACAGCTTGTTAAGCTGAGGGACAGTAATGGCACCTTCCCATGGCTGAGGTGATGGCGAATTGTCAGCTAATACTGTAAATATCACCTGGACATTTTTTTGAAGGCTGAAAATAGTTTCTGTGGAATAATGCTAATTTAATATAGTTTCATAAATTGAACAGAATTGAATGAGTGACAGTAGATTTGTGAATAATTTGCAAATTGAAGCAGTGATAAAAATTGTCAAATAATGTGTTTTCTATTAATAGTTTGCCCTGCTCCATGTAGCTGCCGAGCAGACTTGATTCTCTCGGGTTTTTTGAGGAAAAGCTGGAATAAAAATTCTTTTTATTATTTTTGTTATTTTCAAGCACTATCTTTTCTTTTTCTTTTTTTTTTTTTTCTTCCCTGTTCCAAGAGCCATTGTTTACTTTTGAAGTAGATGAAAGATGAATTCAGGTTACGTTCTGACATTACAATGAAATTGTCAATAGAAATCAATGCCTTGTCAGATGATGAGTTAGGGGCCATAAGACAGCCTAACAGTGTCCCTATATCTTCAGGCTCCCTCATTGTGCTGCCCTCCTTGGGAGCCCAGCAACTGTTCTGTTATGGAAAGGTGTTGTCATCGTTAAGGGGATAGTAATGGAGTTTAATAAACCTGGCAGCCAAGGCATGGAACCCTAATCCCGGTGCCAGTGTTATAAAGCAGCACGTCGTCTGCCGAGCCTGGCGCTCCCATCTGCATTTATTGACCCTGGAGAGGTAATATAAACACCAGAGATGGAGGTCAAAGAGCTCACCTTCAGCTGCTACACGTGGCCATCGACGCCTTGAAATAGCACCGTGTCAGCTCTGTCCTCCCAGAGACCTCGGCGTGCTGAGCCACGGCTGCTTCTCAGTGCTCACACAGGGCTGGGGAATGCCAGCGTTGGGAATGTGGTGTCCCCACCCATGAGGGCTCTGGTGTCACCCAGAGCCTTGCTGGTGGGGTTTGAGCTCTGCAAGTTGGGTGCCAGTGGGGTGCTGGGTGCTCCCGGGGAGTTGATGGAGCAAGGATGTCACCAAGCTCCTGCCATAGGCCAGCCCTGCCATTTGCAGCCTGCTCATTTGGGGCAGCTTGGAGCTGGCTGTCCTCTCCAGTGTGCCTTTGACCTGGGAGGGGATGGGTGCTTCTGCCTTGGAATGGCCTGAGAGTCATTTCCCTCTCCCCACAAATCGCCCTCAGATCTGTCCAGACTGTAAATTCCAGAATCTTTCTGGAACAGAAGCTCCTTCAACTTAAACTAGTTCAGCCCCAGAAAGCAACACCCCTAAACAGAAATTATTATTTTTACTATTATTATTTTTACAACCCCACTCCCAAAACACACCCAAAGGACCTGACTTAGAACAAGATAAAGGAACAATTTATTCTCCCTCTCCATGGATTAGAGGGGTGGTACTTGGAGCAGCTTGTTAAACAGAAGTGCTTGGCCCCTGGCCTTGCACTGCTGTTTAATGATCCACTCTTCATGTGCCACCTCTCTAATCCATGGAGAGATAGGTACAAATTGTATCTATAATGTTATATTATTTAACAGTATAATGTATTATAAATCATAGAATTGCATCCCTGCCTTGTAATTGGTGAGATGTGTTGCATGAGAAATCCCCTAATTCAATATAAAGTGGTTGCTCTTATGCATAACTACCTCTCTGGATCAAACCAATTCAGCCCAGAAGTGGTGAGGGGAAAGTTAAAGCTTTTTTAATTAAAAAAAA